>OX451211.1:9450318-9540318 GCA_949628255.1 Macrophya alboannulata
GGGCAGAATTTTTCTTACATTTTTTTTTTCAATTTTTCTAAAACTTTATTCGAAAAAATGCTTCACCAATGACTTTTATCCTACCAAAAATCTTTCAAATTTACCCCACTCAGATTTTTTGGAGTTCTTGATCTTATATTGTGTTATGTTGGTAGGGAGGTGAGTAGGTAATTTTATGAAAGTCATTTATGAAGCATCTTATAAAATAAAATTTTTGAAAAATGAAGAAAAAAAAATATAACAAAAATTCTGCCCACGTTTCTGAAAGTGGGACGTTGTTCTACATTAGTAACAGAATTTTTGTGAATTTTTTCAGAATTTTAAAAAAGGTCCTTTTTTTAAGGATGAAAAAATTCATAGCTCCGAAAGGGTTGACTGAAAAAATTCAAAAAAAATTTGACAGCTTCTCCAGACATAGAGTAACAACATATGAAATCAAAAATGAAATCAAAAACTTTGAGGTCTGGAGCCGTGTCGTCCTGACGTGGACAGCCCCATATACAGAGCGATTGTCGGGAAAGTGGGCGCCTGAAGTCAGGCAATGCTGTTTTTCTCTAAACTGGCAACATCATTGGTCGACCATATCTATTCAACCAATAATGTTGCTAGTTTAGAGAAAAACAGCATTGCCTGACTTCAGGCGCCCACTTTCCCGACAATCGCTCTGTATACAGGGTGATTCAGTTTGACCGGGCCATTTTAGCTGGGTGGACTCCTCGCGAAATTCTAAAACTAAATTTCCTTTAGTAAAAATTCGAGGGACTAATAATTTACGAGCTACGGAAGATCTTAGTTGACCAATCACAGAGCCTACAGCTGCTCGAGTTAGTGCCGGGTCAAAAGTATAAAATAAGCAGTGCCCGTAGCGAATCGAATTTCATTAAAATGTAAATAAATTTTTGAAACATTACTAAAATTTTTCGTGCTTCGCGGTTTTCGTCCGCCAGGTCTACTGCTACGCAGTTCTCGTCGTCCAGGTCCACCGCTTTGTAGTTTTGGTCTTCCAGCTTCACCGCTACATAGTTCTCATCGTCCTGGTCGTCCGCTTCGTCATTTTCGTCCTCCAGGTCCACTGCTACGTAGTTTTCGTCGTCCAGGTCCTCCGCTTCGTGATTTTCGTCCTCCAGGTCCTCCGCTTCGTGATTTTCGTCCTCCAGGTCCTCCGCTTCCTGGTTTTCGTCCTCCAGGTCCACCGCTGCGCAGTTCTCGTCGTCCAGGTTTACTGCTTTGTAGTTTTCGTCCTCCTGGTCCACCGCTACGTATTTCTCATCGTCCCGGTCGTCCGCTTCGTGATTTTCGTCCACCAAGCGAACGAAAACCACGTAGCGGAGGACCTGGACGACGAAAACTACGTAGAGGTGGACCTGGAGAACGAAAATCACGAAGCGGACGACCGGGACGACTAAAACTACGTAGCGGTGGACTTGGAGGACGAAAACTACGAAGCAATAGACCTGGACGACGAGAACTGCGCAGCGGTGGATCTGGAGGACGAAAACCAGGAAGCGGAGGACCTGGAGGACGAAAATCACGAAGCGGAGGAGCTGGAGGACGAAAATCACGAAGCGGAGGACCTGGACGACGAAAACTACGTAGCAGTGGATCTGGAGGACGAAAATCACGAAGCGGACGACCGGGACGATGAGAACTATGTAGCGGTGGACCTGGAGGACCAAAACTACAAAGCGGTGGACCTGGACGACGACCAACTGCGTAGCAGTGGACCTGGAGGACGAAAACCACGAAGCACGAAACATTTTAGTAATGTTTCAAAAATTTATTTTCATTTTAATGAAATTCGATTAGCTACGGGCACTGCTTATTTTATACTTTTGACCCGGCACTAACTCGAGCAGCTGTAGGCTCTGTGATTGGTCAACTAAGGTCTTCCGTAGCGCGGAAATTATTAGTCCCTCGAATTTTTGGTAAAGGAAATTTAGTCTTAGAATTTCGAGAGGAGTCGACCCAGCTAAAATGGCCCGGTCAAACTGAATCACCCTGTATATATATACCACCGAGAGATTAACGTGAAAGTTAACACTCAGTCACAGCCAACTCGGCACACTCCACGTTTTCCGGCTGTTTTTCGCAGGCTGGCCATGCGCTATTCTTTCCAATTTCTAGTCAAATTGATGAACATCGGAAAGAATCGAAAGAAAAAACGGAAAGAAAAAAAATAGCGGATGGCCAGCCTGCGAAAAAAAGCCGAAAAACGTGGAGTGTGCCGAGTTGGCTGTGACTGAGTGTTGACTTTCACGTTAATCTCTCGGTATATATGGGGCATTCCATGCCAAACCGTACAGTTTAAAAATTTTTTTTTTGATTTTCGTAATTTTTTGATATTTTTTACTATCCATCAAAAAAGTCCCTCCGGTAAATTTTGAGATTTTTTCGATTACCGGTTCAAAATATGTCGAATTTTGAAAAAAAAAACCGTTTTTTCGGTATTTCGCTTATAACTTCTTCGAGAATGGTCCAAATTCAACGTTTTTTTTTTGTAAATTTTTGTCTTTCCAAGTACTTTTCAAAACAAAAAAAATTTTACTCTTTCGAAAAAATTTTCTGTGTTATTTCTTGGTTTCAATGTATCCAAGTCGTTTTCTGAAAATCATGCATATTTCGATTTTCCTGAAAATTTTTCATAATAAACTACTATATTTTCTGCAACTTTTAAGCCCGGTCCGATCGTGGGCACTTCATGGCAACTAATTTTTTTCGATTTTCAAAAATTTGAAAAGAAATTTTTTTTTCTACTCATCATTATTAATTCTAATTTTCGTCACTATATATTATTATTTTTATTACTTTCATGTTTGTTTTACAATTTTACACATTTAAGGGGTTTTTGAAATTATTAATTAGTCGTTATATAGTTTATAAACAAGTCCGGTTCTAAACAATGGTAATAAAAGTATTCTCATCCAAGTAATTTACCTAGCATTGCTGTAAATTTTGTACGGTTTGGCATGGAATGCCCCATATATATAACACGTATCGATCGATTTTCTTGAAATTTTTTTCGAAAAAACTGTCACTCATTCCGCAACTTTTAAGTCTAGTCTTATGATAATGGGATAATGATGGGATCTATTTTTTCTCGAATTTTAAAATTTTCATGTTTCAGTCATCAGTACCTAAAGTAAATAATAACTTTTTTTTCAGGCCCCCAGTAATAGTTATTGTCATCTATAAAATCTTTCTGATATAACTTAATCATTTAACGGATAATTACCGTTAATTTTTAGTTAAATATATTACATCAATGTCAATCTTTGACCGTAGTCAAAGTTTGAAATTGATGACAAAATGTGCCAACTTTTGAACATCATTCAAATAGAGTTTTGTGTTGTAGGTATCGATTAAAAAAAAAAAAAAAAAAAAACCAAATAAGAATTATTACAGTGATCATATGTCTTCATATATTTAACTAAAAATTAACGGTAATCATCCGGTAAATGAATAAGTTATATCAGATTAATTTCATAGATGACAATAACTATCACTGGGGGGCGTGAAAAAAAAGTTATTATTTACTTTAGGTACCGATGACTGAAACATGAAAATTTAAAAATTCGAAAAAAATAGATCCCATCATTATCCCAGTATCAGACTAGACCTAAAAGTTGCGGAATGAATGACAGTTTTTTCGAAAAAAATTTCAAGGAAATCGATCGATACGTGTTTTTCGGAAATCAACATTTTATTCAAAAAATTTAAAAATTTTGAAAAAATACGGGTTTGAAAAATGTTTCAATTTCATTTTCCAAAAGTGGGTTCAAAGATAGAAATATATATATAATATATATAACTAGCTGTACGCCGAGTTTAGGGTAAGTGGCGCCACGAATATCAAGGATATCACTCTCTTAGTGTACTATCCTTGCGTTGGAGCAATATATTCGTGGCGCCACTTACCGCCCTGCCCAGCGAAACTCGGCAAACAGCTACATAATAATGGCCGCCGAGGAAATTGACATTTGACAAATCTAAAAGCGGTGCTGTAGCTCTATTTTCGCATAAAACAAACATATTTTCGGACGTATGTGTTTGGAATTGGAATAGAATCGCCGCTCTGCATTTTATTTTTGCGTCTTCGACGCCTGGGCCCGGATAATAATCGAGATGTGCCTCCCCCGCCCCTTTTTCGGCAAAAAGGAGGTGGGCGACTAGGGATGGGCCTTAAGAGGATCACCTCTGAAATGTTACGCATTAATTTGCAACCGAAAGGTCTAAACAAAAAAGAGTACACTAAAAAACTTCATCTTCCTTATTCCAATTTGCTACACCGTTTAAGATCAAAAAGTGTCTCATAGATTTTGATCAGTTATATGTGATGGTGCTGTTTGCCGATTTCTCGATGTGTGTTCGTGTTGATTTTAATTTCCAAAACAAAACATTCATTGACGTCACCATTGACGTCAATAGTTTTTTGGTGTGATAGACAATAGCTAACGGTGATGTATGTCAACACGGTGACTCACCACGATTTACCCATTTATATCGCGTATTGTCACACTTGTACACATTAGTTGCTTTTAATCTTAAGAGGACGGTAGCTACTGATCCTCTTAAGCAACAATGATCCACCACGGACATCGAGTATTTGCATTACGGCATCAATTAGCCTAAGGTACCGGGTTATTTATTTTCTGACGACTATCACTCATTTTTTATGTAACTGTTTTATTTATTACGTTTTGTTTTACTTATGACTATTCAAAAAATTTGTATGTCAGAACTAATTTTATTCGATTGACTGTCTACCTTTTTACTTGTATATGTATATATTTTCTTTTAATAAATAGCCTCTGATGAGGGCAGTACATCACTGCTGGAACGTCTGGCAAACAATGAACAAATTGACTCGGCTTGATTGATAAGACCTTCTCATTAAGTATCCTTATTTCTATTAAATCTTAATATGTGAATAGTGTGGTTATGCTATGTTATATTATATCCTATCCTGACTAGCGTGTATAAGTCAATAAGTGTTTTATTTATTGAACCTTCTTTTAAGGTTAATGCACCTTAACGATACCTGCTACCGTAATATTGAATTAATCGAATGAACAAAATTATGAATGAGTCTTATACGGACTACGAATTCTAGTTTGATAATGAATTGCATAATTCTTTACTCAAGGCAACGAGTCGATAGATTTTGTCTTAAGGGGGGGCTCTAGGTGATTTTTACCGACATCAACTATTCTTTCGAATATCTCCGGAACGGAGGGTCGAATCGGATTGTCTTTTGGGCAGTCGATGTTTGACGAGGGATGAATTCGATCTATCATGAGAAATTTAGCGAAATAATGTTTTTTTTTTTCGATTGCAAAGTGTGGGCGTGCCACCTATTTCGACTTATATCAAGGCCTATGCATCGAAAATGCAAAATCGGCTTCCTGAGCCCGATTCTGCATGTAATTCCGAGCACAACCATCCGAAAACATCTTTGTTTTCGGCAACGATAAAGACGTGATCCGTATTCTACGAATTTATGGTATTTAGCAAATGTCAACGGCTGGAAGCAGCCATTATATTAGTTCCCAGAACGCCCGTGAGATGTTGCCGCGCGTGACTTTTCTGCTTCTCCTTGTATCACCGCTGTTACGTTGGTATACCTGGTATCACGTGATTCGACCTGTAGTCAGAGATGATTTGAAGACTAACAAAACGTATATTCACGATATAATACTTTTCAATGATTTCTGCAATGTTTTGGTGGGGTGGGATTGAAATTTCGAATCGTAAAGGCTCCAAACGGTCGAAATTCCGAATTTTAATAATAACGACCCTGAATGTTTAGAAAGGGTATTTCTTCGAAAGTCTACACAGCCGATCGAAAAAACTTCGAATCGGAAAACACCAAAGGTTCAAAATTCCGAAAGCTGAAGATCCGAAAGGCCAAAACTCCGAAACTCAAAATTCACGTATATGCAGCGTCGTTTAGTCGACGCGTCGAGATGGCAGCACCGCTGAAGGCCAGCGCACAAACTTATAGACTGAAAAAATCGGAATCATGCTCTCTTATCTCCATCCTTATCTCCAGTTTCCCTTCGTTCTATAGACGTGATTATGCTCATTTTGAAGCTCTGGATTCGTTTTTCAGCCTATTTGTCACAGGATTATCGATAAAACAATTTTTTATTTGCTATAAACAATTATATTGTTTAAGCGTCATTTTCTTATATAGTTATATTTCTTACGGTATATATTCATATTCCTTATATGAGACATTCCAGAAATAGTGTCATGGGTTTTGAACCTCAAAATTTCGATTTCAAATTTTCGTTTATATTTTGTTGAACACATCAAAATGAATAACCTGTGAAAGTTTAAGGCCTTTTGCTACGTAAGTAACAGAGGACCACCTATATTTGCGTTTCTCTCATTTCTTTTGTTTTTAAGGTTTTCCTCTGACTGAAAAAATATACGGTATATCGGTATCACTATTTTCCATCGGAAATTTTATGAATTTCAAAACAAAAAAATATTTACAAAATTTTAAATTCGAATTTTTCCTACGAATCATGAGTATAAAAGTCAAAAATTGAAAAATGACAGCGTTCCCCAAATTTTTTTTGATTTTTTATTTTTGTTTTGAAAAGCTGAGACCATTTTACATGACATCCATGCATAAAAAAAACCCGTGCTCTGTGGGTTCGACAATTAAAAAAAAAATGTACTCGAAAATTTACGCTTAAAGCTTCAATAAAACGATTGTCTTACATTTTTTTTTTCTAATCGTCGAACCCACAGTGCTCAGATTTTTTTTATGCATGGATTTCATGTAAAATTGTCTCAGCTTTTCGAAACAAAAATAAAAAATCAAAAAGAATTTGGGGACCGCTGTCATCTTTCACTTTTTAACTTTTAAACTCATGATTCACAGTGAAAAATTCAAATTTAAAATTTTGAAAATATTTTTTTCAAAAATTCATAAAATTTCCGATGGACAATAGTGATACCGATGTACCATATATTTTTTCAGTCAGAGGAAAACCTTAAAAACTAAAGAAATGAGAAAAACGGAAAACTAGGTGTTTCTCTGTTACTTACGTAGCAAAAGGTCTCAAACTGTTACAGTTTATTCATTTTGATGTGTGCAAAAAAATATGAACGAAAATTAGAAATCGAAATTTTGAGGCCCAAAACCCATGACACTATTTGTGGAATGTCTCATATAGACATTTTTATAGATATACGTTAATACGTATGATCGAATAATAGTCTCAATTTAAACGTCACGTCCGAATAATTCCTTTATCTCTTCTTTTACCTATACATATACCTATGTAACAGCACGCGACAGAATGTTGCCGCGCCCGCGCGCGACATCACGCATGAATCAATCGCTGTTTAAAAATAGTTTCGATCGGAGATCCAATTTGAAACTCATCATTTTTTCAGAGAATGAATCGAAAATACGTTCGTATTTTTTTTCGTCACAAGATACGTTCCTTGTGCCGGTACGCGAACCACATACAATCGGTAGGTACGGATAGTTCGCAGATGTGCGCTAATACCAACTGTTTGCCGCTCTTTTGAATACATACAGTGAGCATGTGTAGCGCGTTTACAAGCATGTGCGACGATTCGTGTGAATAATTGTAATTTGTGAGAGTGTTCCAGATGAAAAATCAAGGTAAGAATATCCTAAAAATCATACTTTAAATTATTCCCATAGTTTGTATACAATAGTAGCATGGCCTACGACACCCTGTTTTCCGGACGTAAAAAATTATCGATCGATGGAACCGATTGATACATCGATTTCTTTTTCACTTCTGTGATGATCATTGGGAACAATTTGAAAAAGTCAAAACAACTCGTCTTATACTTATTTTAGCTACTTAAAGTTTATTTAGTAAACGTACTAACAATTTTTTAATTTTAGAATATGTCCAATTTAGTGGTAAATGGATGAATCGATAGATTTATGGCATAATGGATGAATTCGTAGATAATTAATTCACACGAGAGTTTACAACATTAGTTTTTCCGAACATTTCGCAACTCTCAATTAAAACCTGTAGAGTTTGGTGAATAATAATCGACGACAAATTTTGTAAAAATTATCCTACAATTGAAATTTCAAACTTCAGGAAAGTTTGTTCAAAATATTCGCTCAATAATATTTGACCGAATTACAGCAACTTGTAAAAAGGCATTTTATTCAGCTGCGCGCACGTTCAATTCTACAAGAGAGCAGAGCATTCGGCGAAATCATAAGAATTCAGAATTTCTTCGCACAAGATACAACGCCTCCTACGCTTAATCTATTGATTTTAGACATATGTCGTCACGGACTTTTTTGTAGGAAATTTTATTCTCTACAAAATTGTTCCTATACAGTTTTTCTCTATCTCGCATCGTTTTCGCAGCGTTACGAAGGAAAGGTTGAACGGCGTTCGTTCCAATCTTTATTAGGTACTGCCAAGCGGGCAGAGGTTGAACACGAACGCGATTGGCTGTTGCCTGGTCGAGCACTTCTACTACTAGTTGTGAGTTAGTGTCACAGAACTCGCACCCGCTAATTGCAGAATATCTCAAGATCTCAAAGTGTGAGGGTTTAATTTTTTTGTACGTTGAAGTGCCTTGCTTTGTCAGATAATTTACGGCTCGTATATTGTCATTTTTTAATACTATTCTGTAGACTGTTCATCTTTTAATTTATTTCTACCTACTTATCTTGAAGTGTAAAAAAACGTGTGCGAGAGCTATATCTCATGTGAAATGCCTCCTGATCGCAACCATAGACTTCATCTTCCACTAAAGGATAGAATCGAAAACGGACGAATTTTCCACATGAGCAGAAGATCAGATAATACAGGCATTATGTATGACGAACTATATTTCTAAATTTTTTCCTTTTTTCATCCTATTTTTTTAATGCGTCAGTATAGGCAGTAGTAGCGGTCGGTACCGAAAGACAGCGTACACTGCAGGCAGGCTGTTGTTTTGAATAAATTAAGATTTCTCCCCATCAGAACTAGGTACCCATAAAAATAATTTTTCTTTTCGTACGTAACAACTAGCTTTTACAATCATGATTTTTTTTTCTTATTTTAACGATGATGAAAAAAAAAAATTCTGACACACCCTAAATTATCTTACATTAAATGTTTTACCGAGAGGAATTTTTGTAAAGATGAAATTATCTTGATCTGTTCTCAACAATCATATTTTTTTACATCATTTTACAATGAATACATTTATTGATGTATTAATTAATATGAGCTTCAGACATGAAAAATCTATTGAATGCTCTCTATAGAATAAAACGTGAAAATATTGACATTAATTTTCATTTCGTCAGACGTTCATTGAAATTCACAATTGAATAAAATTTTGTTCATTTAACTATATCGGAAAAATGAATTGTCGTCGCATTTTAATGTCTTTGGCGGCGAGCCGACAGTGAAGGGATGCAAGAGTCCGCTCTACCCGTGTTTCTACCCAAGATAAAAAATTTGATTTTTTTTTTCTTCAAAATTTGAACCGAAAACGCCTTAGTGATTTTGTTCAAAAATCGTTTTTTGGGGTTCGTTTGTCATTTCAAAAAAGAAAAAATGAAGATAATTGAATTTTTGTTCGTTTCATCTATCAATCTTAAGGTCATTCTAAATAATGCCGTTGAGTGTGTTTTTTTAAATTCGGAAAATCGGCTGGGAAAAACTTTCTATTCGGTAGAAATCGTGAAAATTTCTTTACCTATGTTCGTATTTGTTAAACTGAAAAGCGGGTAATTATATTATATAAACGAGAGATAATCAACTTTGAAACAAAAAATTGAAGATGTTCGAGGAGGGGAATTTTAGCAGTTGCTGTAAAAAGATAAGGAGATATTAAATATTTGACTGAAATGAAAAATCATCGTGAAAAATATTATTATAAATGATTAATAAATTCTCTGTTCAAATTAAAAGAGACCGATATGAGAGTCGTTTCAATACACCTCGTTTATATAATGATCCGCTTATCGGTTTATTAAATGTATATAACAACAAAGAATTGTTTTCTTTTTTTTTTCAATTCTTACGAAATAAGAACCTCTTACATAGCAATTTCTCTAATCTGAACAAAAAACTAAATGGCATTACTCTAGATTCTGTGAAATTGATAGATGACAATTAAAAAAAATGTATAGTAAAATAAAAAAATAAAATTATTTTCGAAAAAAGTAGCCGAGGCGATTTCGATTCCAATTTGAAGAGGATAAAAAAATGATTAGGATCTCATTATTTTATATTTAAAAGAGCTAAAAAAATCTAAGAACTCGTTTTTGAAAAAAATGACCTTGAAACTTTTGATCCCAGTTTTGATAAGGATTGACACTGTAAAATATTCGTCACGAATTCTGAAACGCTGTACACACGTAGTATAATTCGAGCCTAAATTAACAACTCCACTGCGATTGTAAATTTTTCTTATAAATTTACGTAACGGGTATTAACTCTGAACAACAATCTGTACAGATATTTACGATGTCGGACAAAACATTGTGTTGGAACCGCCAAAAAAATGCCCAATGGCAATATTATTGAGCTGCGGCAACATTCATCGATTTGCTACGAAGATAGAGATGCTCAATTGAAGGCTGACTTCATAGATGCATTAAAGTCTGCCCTAGAAAGACATTTTTGGAAACTAAGAGAACTATACGACACGGTCGCAGAAATGTAAGTGTGATGTGAATCTATGTTTTGTTTGTATTACAATTAAACTTAAAAATTGCATCAATTTAATTGAAAGATAACCATGCAATGACAGTACAGCGTGAACCAAATCCTCATTACAAAATTTCACGTACTAGTTTTCAAGAAATACAGAAATCATCTTAGGTTGTAATTACTTTTAAACCGTTTGCCATGTGGAATACGTATAGTATGATTTTGGAGTTCGTTTTCAATGTTACTTACTACGACTATGAAAACAATAGGTTTCCAAGAGAAATAAAAGTACAGATACCCTACCACACCATCCAAAGTTTTCTAAAGCGGTGGAGGAGGCGATTATATCCGCCGTGCCCCGAAAACCTCGACAGGATGACCGTTCAATTAATACAACCGGAGAATCAGAGGCTATTAGAGTATGACGCGGGGCGCCTTTGCTCAAAAACTATCAATGACGACGATGGAAATGTCCATTTGCTTATTTATGATCCGCAGTTCGTGCAATCTGAATTTTATAATGTATCGCAATTATTTATAGACGCTACATTCAAAACGACGCCACGAGTGAGGGGTATATATCAGCTCTTAGCGATTTTAGGCGTCAGACACGATCATGTAAGATTTAAAAGTTGAATCTTAATCTGTCAAATGTAAATATATCTATTTATTGTGTTCGGTATTTTTTTACTCAAATTTTTTATAGGCCATACCGTTCGCTCACATTTTGATGGCGAATAAAACACAGTGCGCATATACAGCGGTCCTGAGTAAAATCAAGGAAACAATAAATGCTGCATCAGTAGCAGTCGTCATGACTGACTACGAGCAGGCGTTGCGAAACGCATGCGGAAGGGTGTTCAGCAATGCGCATATCGTAGGCTGTAACGTACACTACGATCGAGTATGAGTTATTTTATCATATACAGGGTGTCCCATTTAACGTGACCACCTGATTTATCTCGAAAAATACTGCTTCGATCAAGTATTGAGTATAGTAAAACTTTTAGGGTTCAAAGGGGGGAAGAAGTTGGCGTCAATGGATTTTTCAGTGGAGGCGCCGCTGAGGTCAGGGAGAGGTCAACTTTGTTTTTTTAAATAGAAACCCATATTTTTCATTTCGTAATTTTGTTCTGCTTGAAAACTCAAACGACTTTCGTATGAAACATTTTTTGGTTGGACGTCAATTTTCTATGCTATTCAGCTGAGCAACTAGAGATTTCTGAACATTTGAGAGGATTTCACCTCTAATCTAGTAAGCTTAGAGAAAAATTACAAGAAACGAAAAATGCGTAATTTCATGCAAAGATTCTTAGAGAATAATTGCAGATTTTTTTCTAACAATTTTTGATTTTTTTTTCACGCAATTGAAGAAGCTGCAATAAAAAGTTGATGGAAAAAATTCTGCGATTATTCTCCAAGAATCTTTGCATGAAATTACGCACTTTTCGTTTCTTGTAATTTTTCTCTGAACTTGATAGTTTAGAGGTGAAATGCTCTCGAATGTTCAGAAATCTCTAGTTGCTCAGCTGAATAGCATAGAAAGTTGATATCCCACCAAAAAAATGTTTCATACAAAAGTCGTTTTGAGTTTTCAAGTAGAACAAAACTACGAAATAAAAACTATGGGTTTCCATTTAAAAAAAACAAAGTTGACCTTTCCTTGACCTCGGCGGTGCCTCCGCTGAAAAATCCAATAACACCAACTTCTTTCTCCCTTTGAACCCTAAAAGTTTCACTATACTCAATACTTGATCGGAGCAGTATGTTTCGAGACAAATCAGGTGGTCACGTTAAATGGGACACCCTGTATACTTTACAGATTTGTGAGTTACCATTTTTAAAGATCGTAATTATTTTGTTTGGATAAGGCGTTGCTAAAAAAAATCAAGTCCTTACGCCTGGCACCCTTGATAAGAGAAAACGAAGAGGCAAAATTATTTCTAAAAAAAGTAATGGCATTGGCATATTTACCCCCGGAGATGATTGAGGTGGAATACGAGCAGTTAAAGAATTCGTTGCCGTTGCCATTAAAACGTTCACTCGCAAATTTTATAAATTATTACACACGGCAATGGATCAGAATAGTTAAGCCATCTGGGTTCAGTGTATCCAGGCTATCTCGAAGGACCAATAATGTTATTGAATCCTACAATAGCGTGCTGGCGGATAAATTGGGAGAGCATCCGAGTGCCTGGACGTTCATGGGTTAGCGATTTAACGATTTCATAATTTCGACTTAAATTTATCATGTATGATTTTAACGATTCTTTACATGATTTATTATCTGTATGTTAATGTCTCACATTAGGGAAACTTATCAAGCTCACGTCAAACGCGAGAGACGACGTACGGAGCTTGGCACTAGGAAAAAATATTAAACGACATCCGCGTTATTCCACTATTTTCAAACAAAAGCAGTTAACTAATGGTTGGTTTCCAAGTTTTATCTAAATATTTCGAATCAACAATATTAACACCGAGACATATTTTTAATGATTTTTTATCATAATCTGACTAGCGTGGAAACAACTACATTTAAGGGAAATCACACCCGAAGAATTCCTGAACAAGGTAGCGTTGTTAAAAGGTCACGTTTCGCAAAATCTTAGGCGCATTCTCGATGAACAGCTAGAAGATGATGTAGGACTAACGCAAACTCAAGTCAACCCTAATTTAGGTACACGAAAATACGATAATGTACTAAACATTAAAAATATTATATATGTATATTAGGGTGCCCCTTAGGCAGGCCCTCGGCGAACTTTGAAGCATTCACCCCCTAGATCAGTTCCAAATAATTATAAAAAAAAATGTGCAAAAACGTCAGCTCTTAATCTCAATTACAACTCGGGCCTTTAATGATGAACTTTTTCCCATTTAAAAAGCATTGAAATTTTTGATATTGTTACTAATTATTTTTTCCTGAGCTAGTCGATGGCTTTGAAAATATGAAATCTGCGTGAATTCATTGGGTATCGACCCGACAGCATAATCCCTCATATTTCAGGCCTGAATTTCAACTCACGGGGTGAAATCGGGTGAAATATAACAACTCAATTCTCTCATTTTGACTATTTCGTGATTATCTCGATGATGAATCATTGTACGAAAAAACGTTAGAGGGACTGTTAAATAAGGAATTGTCTCAGCTACAAAAAAGTAATTCTGACATTTTTTCACTCACTTCCGAGATAATTGCATAATTATCCGTTCTTTGCATCTAAATAGAGAATTCGTGCCTAAGAAGGCCGAGGATCAGGATATGTAACATGATTGGCGAAATTACATTTGCAATACTTTCCTCTAAATGTCTACACAAGAGCGGTGATACCGTTCTCTGCGTTCAAAACTAAAATCTCATCTTCAAATTTTGTGCATTTGTCGGTATTGGATTAACAGCTGACGTTTTGCACAGTTTTTTTAATAATTATTTGGAACTCATCTGGGGGGTGAATGCTTTAAAATTCGCCGAGGGCCTGCCTAAGGGGCACCCCAATGTATATATTATATTGTATATGTAAGTTTGTAGCCGGTACAAACTTCAAATAGTTCGTTACGCAGGAAGCAGTGTCTATATAAGCTGCCTCTACTGCGATTCCGAACTCAGTTATAAACTGCTCATATACGAATCACGTTATGGTATAATTGTTGTGTGAATCCTGATTAGGAGAGACTTGTTATTGATTTAGGTATTTAAACATTGTTAAACTGTAACTAGTGAACTACAACTGTCAAAACTGTTAATAATAATTAAATAAACTTATGGTTTTAGTTTGACAACTACATCAACAGTCTCATCTATTATCCTACAAATCAATAACATGGATTTAATCAGGGTAAAATTTGATTTATCGTCTGAAGCCTCAGAGAAAAATACAAAAACAACAGTTATTAACGTGAAACAACTGGAATTAATGGAGGATGGATCCAAATACAATTTCCCCACGGAACTCCAACCAATTTCAAAACATCTGGAACTGGCTAAGCTACAACCGATACAGTGTGGCATCAAGGCATTGAAACAAAGAGGAATGTCAAGGAATATCAAGGTTTCATTGGACAGAGAGTTGCAAAAAGATTATTTTGATGATGAAGGAAATCCGGTTTTCAACGAATATTGTTTGGAGGAGGTATTTACAGACACCATAACTCCGGGAATTCCATCCAATATTCCTAATAATTCTAAGAACTCTAGCATACATTCCCTTATTAAAGATATGGTCTTGGAAAAATTTTCTGATTCGCATAAAAATGCAAATACGTGGCTAAAAATCTTTATTATGGAATGTCAAAGATTAGGAATTGAAGAAAATAAATACTCCGAGGTATTACGTTTGTTTCTGGAAGGTTCAGCTTTAAATTGGTTCAATATTAATTTTAAAATTGTGGGTCTAACAAAACCTTGGACATTTTGGGAAAATTCATTCATTGAAACCTTTGGGGAAAAATCATGGTCAGATATAGATTATGCTTACAACTATAGTTATAAATTTGGTTCATTTCTAGACTTTGTTTTAAAAAAAAGAAGCCTACTAATAGAATCAGATGAAACATTAAGTGATTGTTCACAAATCAATTTTATTGTTGTGGCACTACCAAAATTTTTAAGATCACACATTGATAAAAGTGAATTAGATTCAATAGAAAATCTAATGGCTAGGCTTCGTCAGTTGGAACCGTTATCAAATGTAAACAAAGTCAAATCCAAACAAATCTCACAACAGACGAAAGTAAATGAACCGTGTACTATATGTACATCATTAGGTTTTCATAATAGATATCATTTAACAGTTAATTGTTGGAATAAAGATAAGTTAGTAAAATCAACGCAGTCAAAAAACGGGATAGTTGCTCACTTATCAGACTGAATATTGAAATTAATGGAGAAATGGGTAAAGCTTTATATGACACAGGAGCAAATATTTCACTAATTAATTCAAATTGTTTAAAAAAATTCAATATTCAAAAGGCTGAGAGTGAGACGATAAAAATAAAAACACTAGATGGACACACAAACTCGTTAGGCACGGTAGAGGTTAAAATGAAAGTTTTTCATATAGAGGAAATTGTGTCCCTGATTATAGTGAATGAGAATTCATTTAATGAAGATATTTTACTAGGTCTAGATTGCATTAGACTGTTCTGTTTATCCCAGAATGAACATTTAAGGATCTCACAAAATGTATATAATGATTGTTTTAAATCGGATACATTTCATAAGGTGTTAGATGATGAGAAGGATACACGAAATATATACACTGATTGTTTTGAATCAGATATAGTTCATGATAGATTGAACCCTGAAAATAATAATTTAGAAAACATTTTGAATTCATATCAAAAGTGTTTTGCAAAAGATAAGTTTGATATCGGTAGAGTAGGAGACTATGAGGCTACTATAAAATTGAAAGAAAATAAATATGTTTCTAGGAAGCCATATAAGTGCTCTATAAATGATAAACAAGAAATTGAGTCACAAATAAGGAGAATTCTGGAAGCAAATTTGATTGAAGAAAGTTATAGTCCTTTTGGGTCACCGGTGACACTTGTGTATAAAAAAGAGGAAGGGAGAAAATCTAGATTGTGTATCGACTATCATGAATTAAACAAAATTATTGTTCCGGAGAGTCATCCATTTCCGAGAATAGATGATATTATTATTAGAGTAGGCCAATGTAAATATTTTTCGAAATTAGATATCAATAGTGCGTTCTGGTCAATTCCCTTACGTGAAAGAGATAAATATAAGACAGCCTTTGTTACACATCACGGGCACTGGCAATGGGCTTGTTTACCTTTTGGGTTACAATCATCACCGGCTATTTTCCAACGTATACTTTCAGGAATTATTAGAAAGAATAATTTAGATGCATTTGCGATTAACTACATAGATGATATATTAATTTTTTCTAAGGATTACGAGACTCATTTAACACATATTAAACAAGTCTTACGTGTGTTATATAACAGTGGTATGAAACTAAATTCAAAAAAGTGTTTATTTGCAAAAGAAGAAGTTTCTTATTTGGGACATGTCATTTCACATAATATTGTAAAACCAGTGAATGATAATTTGAGTGGTATTAGAAATTTTCCAGAACTACGTAACCAAAAACAAGTTCGTCAATTTTAGGAAAGATTAACTTCTATTTGAAATATATTCCAAATTCAGCTGTATTGTTAGAGCCTTTGCACAACCTCTTAAGGAAAAATGTCAAGTTTATATGGTCAGATAATTGTAAGGATAGTTTTGGAAAAGTAAAACAATATTTGTGTAGTGAACCCATTTTGGCCATTTTCGATCAAAATAAACCTATATACATTTACACCGATGCAAGTTTGATTGGGGTCGGAGCAATTTTAAAGCAACCTCAGTCTGATGGAAAATTAAAACCAGTCTATTATTTTTCTCGTAAATTGTCTGAATCTCAAAAGAAGAAGAAAGCTATATTTATTGAATGCTTGGCGATTAAAGAAGCGTTACAATATTGGCAATATATTTTGATTGGAAATCACATTACAATTTTTTCAGACCATAAACCATTGGAGAATTTCAATATTAAAAATTGTCATGATAATGATATCTTACATATATTAAATTATATTTCACAGTTCGATTTTGAAATTAAATATAATCCGGGAAAGGAAAATATAGAAGCAGATTGTTTATCGAGAAATCCGGTGTTACCAGAATTAAAATCTGATTGTGAATCAAGAATTAAAATTGCGAATTTTGTAGCTCTGGAGGAAATTATAAAGGATCAAAAGAATTTAATTATAGACGATAATAGTTCTAAAGAAAATGATATTATATTTGAAACTCTAAATAACAAAAGGAAAATTTGGTTAACAGAGAACTACGGAATATCTATTTTAAAGAAACTACATTCAATACAGGGTCATATCGGCATTAAACAAATGATTCTCACAATAGTACCAAATTATTACTTCAAAAATATGCATAAGCATATCAAATTAATATGTAGGAATTGTGAGATTTGTATTAAAAACAAAACTAGATTTGGTGGGTTCAAAGCACCATTGTCGCAGTTAGGTCCTGCATTAGAGCCTTTGCAAATCGTATCATTAGATACAATAGGGGGTTTTGCCGGAAACAGATCTCCAAAAAGATATTTGCATTTGATGGTGGACCAAATGACGAGATATGCGTTTATTTTCACATCGAAAACTCAATTAGCAAAAGATTTTATAAAATTAGTGGAAAATGTAATAAAAAAAAAAGGAAAAATACATACAATTATTACAGATCAATATCCTGCAATTAATTCAAAGGAGTTTAAGAAGTTTTTGGGGGAGAGCAAAATAAAATTGATTTTCACAGCTGCAGATTGTGCTTTCTCGAATGGTCAGAATGAGAGAACAAACCAAACATTAATCAATAGATTAAGATGTAAAATATCTGAAAATAGAAATGAACCATGGACAACGGTAGTTGAGCAATGTGTCAAAGAATACAACGACACGATTCATAGTAGTACAGGTTTTTCTCCGAATTACTTGATGAATGGCATTAATAATTCAATAGTACCAAAAGAATTAAATAGAAATACGGAAAACTTAGAAGAAAATAGAAAATTAGCAATAAAAAATTCCCAACAAATACATAAACAAAACAAACATTACTATGATAAATTCACAAAAGATATTGATTATAAAAGAAATGATTTAATCTTTGTTCAAAATAAGAATAAATTAAATAGAAATAAATTGGAATCGGTTAGAGATGGACCTTTTAGGATTGTGGAAAGAATTTCTAGAAATATGTATAAAGTAGATATTGGAGACAATAAGAAGGTTACTCGTATCTTTCACAGAACAAGATTAGTTCCATATCTTTTATCTTAATCCTGTCCTGTCCACTCCAGGAGGGGGGGATGTAAGTTTGTAGCCGGTACAAACTTCAAATAGTTCGTTACGCAGGAAGCAGTGTCTATATAAGCTGCCTCTACTGCGATTCCGAACTCAGTTACAAACTGCTCATATACGAATCACGTTATGGTATAATTGTTGTGTGAATCCTGATTAGGAGAGACTTGTTATTGATTTAGGTATTTAAACATTGTTAAACTGTAACTAGTGAACTACAACTGTCAAAACTGTTAATAATAATTAAATAAACTTATGGTTTTAGTTTGACAACTACATCAACAGTCTCATCTATTATCCTACATATATACAGGGTGAGTCACGAGAAACTCCGAGATTGGGAGGAGCTTGGTCGATGAATTAGGCCCTGCAGCTCAAAGAAAAATCATCTCACAGAAATTAACAAGAGACAAAAGTTGTAGTAGATTTCATAAGCTAAAGAATGCTGTATGAAAATTTGAATTACGCGCACGGGGTATCGAGCTGCAGGGCCTATTTCATTGACCAGGCTCCTTCCATTCTCGGAGTTTCTCGTGACTCACCCTGTATATAAAATCAGATCCCCCGTTTTATGTTGTGTAAGTATGTGTGTGTGTGTGTGACTCACACACATACACATCGACACGGGTGTCTGGTATTTCCCAAAACAAAAAAATTCTCTTTTACGCCCCCTAAATCATAAGCTTTTACCCTAAGACTAGAATTCAGACGGAAAAAAACAATTTCCGATGCCTTATAAACCAGGCCAGAATCATTTTACTTTTCCCATTTATTTAACACGAGAGTTTTTCAGTTTCTGGGAAATATTTTAATTCTCAGTCATTTCATCAGCTATGAAACAAAATGTTAATTTTCGTCCCCAGATGGTGTCTCTCGATGGAAAATTTTTGAAATTAGTGTAAATTTTTTTTTTTTTAGTGAAAACAAAAAGAATTTTACTTTGAAAAGATTTTTATCTCAGCAAAAAATCGAAAAATTTCACTTTGTAAAAAAATTGTTTTCACCGATATCAGAAATTTTCCCTCGAGTGACACAATCTCAAAAAGAAAATTAACAATATTTCATTGGATAGCTGATAAAATGACTGAGAAAAAAAGTAGTGTTCAAAAAACGAGAAAACCCCGTGTTAAATGAACAGGAAAAGTAAAGTGATTTTGGCAGAGCTTAAAGGAATCGGAAATGTTGTTTTTTGTTTGTGTCTGAACTTCAGTTTTATGGTATACACTTTATGATTTAGGAGGCGTCGAAGAATCAAATCTTTTTTTTGGCAAATAAGGGACACCCGAATACACATATACTCATTAATTATTCTAAAGCTGATCCGGACTACGATAACGACATAATTCTGCCTCACGACGGTCGTATTGCAGTCGACAATGCCGCAGCGGTACTAGAAAATGATGGTACGTTATAAAATAGATATGTAACAACTTATAAACACCCGAAAGTATTTACTTTTCTGCACACTACTATTATATTGCCGTAGTCAATATTCGACTGCACTGTATAGGTTACTCTTATGAAATCTTCAATTCCATTCCATTGAGAAAAAAAAATGATATCTTATATTACCTTTTATGATAAATGAAAAGCCGAATGAACAGACAAAGTTTAAACTCTTGTTCAAATTATTTCAGAATCGGACTCGGATGATTCCAGCTCGTCGTCTATTGAATCGGAAATAGTAGAAGGTAATTAAATTTATAAAAACATCAATTGGATTCCGTAACTATATAATTGTAAGTGATTATGTTGAGCGGGACTTCAAACATATTTGAACTATTGTCAGTAAATTTAATTTAAAAACATGTGAAGTATATTACATTCAACACCAGTTCACCATGTCTGTAATAATATATTTTAATATACTCAAAATTTATATATGTATACAGGGTGAGTTTTCTCTGGTATCGAACGAGGGAGGAGCGTATTATTGCAAACGCTCGGCCCATTTCTATTCATACCTGTTATCGTCAAATCGAAAAACCCCACTTTTATTCTCAAGTCCAGGACAGGTATGTTTCTATTTGCGACAGTAACAACAGAGTGAGGCTTTTTGATATGATGATAATAAGTATGAATAGAAAGGGGCTGAATGTTTGCGGTGATAAGCTCCTCCCTCGTTCGATACCAGAGAAAACTCACCCTGTATATATATATATATATATATATATATATATATATATATATATATATATATATATATATATATATATATATATATATACATGCAACAAAAATAATTGCAATCTCTTTGCGCAGAAAGAGGGAACGAGGTTCGGGAAATGCAATTCGATGGTACGGATGACGAAATTGGTAATGAAAATTTTTCTTGAAGACGTGAATTCTAAATGCAACTTTTTGGCATAGTTGTGAAAATTCAGTTATTATTTTAGTCACAAAAACTTTTCCTAATATTGGTCTTATTCGAGCAGTGGAAGCAATCGAAGTTGAACCGTTGGTTGAGCCAATAGTTGTGGATGATGTGGAAGGGCTGGGAGCAGATGCGAGGCTTATGCACATGATCAATGAGCCTCATGATTCAGCCGAAGAAGAAGGTACCTATACTTGTACATACTTTAAATGAACGGATTCCAGTATGAGATTAGACATAGAAAACGTTGATATTCAATTTTTTTTCATTTTGTATATGTATATTGTATACTTATAGTATATTGTATACTTATAGTATATGTAGAGTTCATCGTCATGACATGATATTTTTCCTTGCGATCCCTATATTCCATCAGAATCAGCTGTGTCACACATTTCAGTGTATTAGTGGTGATGTAATAATTATATAATGTTATTTCAAATTTGGTAATTTCGGATGTGTCAGATAACAGTAATATTAAATTAGTATGACTGTATAATACCAATGATATTCTGATTTATTTGCGCAGAAATGTTTAATGCGGTGCCGGAGATGCAGGAACCGGGCCAAAATACGGATGAAGAAATTGGTAATTAATATTTTGTTTTGAATTTTTCGAATGCAACTGCTTGGCATGACTTGAAAATTCAGTTCCTATTTTTATCGCAGAACTTTATTGTCATGTTCTTTTTCAAACAGTCGAAGCATTCGACGTTCAACCGGTCGTTGATCCTATAGTTGTGGATCATGTTCAACAAGAACAAGAGAGGACGCTACCAGCAACTACCGTTGAGCATACAACCGGAGAAGCAGGTGTGTACTTACATGTATTATAAGTATACGCTCTTCAAATGGACGAATGTCAGCGTAAGACTCCATAGCTGAATTATTATTGTTCCATTTTGCAAATTGTCTGTGATCATTCTTTGAGAAATGTGATCTTTATGATAACTTGCAACGTGCTTTTACACATAATGATGAATTAAGTTTATAAGATTTGTATAATTTTCATATGTTTCGAAGTATAGCATCAGTCAAAGATGATTACTTTTGAAATTGACTAAATTTCTATTTTGTAACGTAGAAGGTCCAGATGTAGCAGGGCAAGGACCAAATTCGAAAGGTAATCTAATGACTACAATAGAATCAAGAAATCAGTTTTCTTCACAGTAATTATTATAGGATTGATAACATTTTACAGCATCTGCCAGTCAAAAGAGAAATTTGCGAAAAAAAAGGAGGTGGCAGATCAAATCACAGATTGGTGAGCGGCAAGTTCGACCGTATGGTAGAAAACGGCGGATGAAGAAAAAGGATGAACAAGGTAACATTACATATTGATAAAGATGCATAATAGATTTACTATCGTTTCTCGCATGGCTTTAGAATGAACGGTTAAGACGTTGAAGAGTATAAATTAATTTAGAAAATGACTACATGAATTTACTTCAATATTGAGAATGGCGAAGTAATTAATTTTTGCAAACTTGAAATATAAAAAAAAAATGTACTTCTTGATACTCTCAACATTCAGTGAATCATCAGAAGAATGGTTTATACATCCCTCAAAGATCAAGTTTGAGTGTCTCTATAAGTGGTTGTTAGCTATGGGCTTGTTGACAAGCTTTCTTCGAGCATATCCATGACGTATACGGAATTATAGATTATAGATTTATTTATTTTCGACATTCAGACAAACAATGCATTTTTATGAAATGTCATACTTCTTTGTAATATGTGCGGTAATATATATTGAACATGAGCATGGATTTTATATTTTCACTTAGACTTTATTAGCTTTTTCAAATGTAAATTTCAAATAGTTCCGATATAACATAGTAAATCTGTTCTGCATCTTTCGTAATGTTACTATAGTGTATGTTATAAAATATTATTTCACAATGTATTCCTCAATTTATTTGAAAATGCTTCTGAATGGTGGCATGATTTAGATTTCTGCCAAGTAACTTCATTGTTCGCATAAATCTTGCGAAATCTTGTACACGAGTATTTGTCGCCTGTTCTTCTAATTATTATTATTATTGTGTCAATATTTTTTATCGTAGGACATACGTACGATGAGTGATGGTTGATAACGGTGAGAAGTCCTAATCGCTAAACCTGGTTCGGGTGCTGTCGTATGCTTGCATCATGTGCAGCCGAGAGCACGCGTCCGTCTCACATTCGTGAGGTGGAATTGTGTGCTTTTGCCCGCGTTCTTCGGAGCGTGGAAGCGGACGACAGTATTCTGATTACGGCTCGTGAAAGTCCAAATCAAATATCCGTGTTTTTTTTCGTACATTTTGTCGGGTTGATGTAGGAATGATCAGAAATCAATTCATAGACACTAACTAGAATCATCATTTTTAATCGCTAAGCCTGGTTCGGGTTCTGTCGTATGCTTGCATCATGTGCAGCCGAGAGCACGCGTCCGTCTCACATTCGTGAGGTGGAATTGTGTGCTTTTGCCCGCGTTAGTAGATAGGCTAGGCGGGTTCTGGCTCACCGCGTGTTAGTGCACACGTACACGCACACACACATGCATACCTCCGCCGTGTCCGTGTGAGGGTGGTGGAGGGGGTTGATAGGATGACGTCATGCTCGCTGATGCCTGCTGGCTTGTTCAGACCTGTCAAAATGACGTCACGCACCCTTAATATGACGTCACACACCCTTAAAAATGGCGGCACGTACCCTAAAAATGGCGGCACACTCCCTCAATATGACGTCACACACCCTTAATTTGACGGCACCTACCCTTAATTTGACGGCACATACCCTTGATTTGACGGCACATACCTAAGATATGACGTCACGCGCCCTGATTCTAACCCTTGCTTCCAGAAGCTTCCTCAAGGCCAAGTTTCTGGAATTTTTCGGCACCCTGTGAGATTTGATACCCCTGCGCAAAAAACCTGCAGATGCAAGTCCTAGCTAATGATTCGTGGAAACAAACGGTTCCTGGAATTTTTCGGCACCCTGTTGGAAGTTTTTGAGGGATCGAGTTACTTTGCGTGTTAAAATGCAAAAATATGATAAGCCTTCTCAGAAAATTAGTTCTCGGAAAGACTGTGGAAGGTTCTAGATGTTTAGGAATTAGTGGAGGGGTTGTCAGCTATAAAAGGGTGAAAATTTGCCCCGGGACATCTCATTCTACAATCATTTCTCGAATGGTTCAAACCACTCTCAAACGCCGTGAATTAAAAGTGCGACTTGAGCTGCTAATAAAGAATATCAACGAGGTGAAAAGCTTGATCCAGACAAGATCAGAAATCGACCGTCTCACGAAGAAACTTGAAACAATAAAGATTTAACTGAAAACATGGATCTCTCTGCAATCAACAAATTGGGTCGCTTGGAAGAATTCCTCCCAACGAAGAAGCTAAGTGAGCTGCAGGTGTTCGAAAACTATCCCATTACCGATCTTCGAACAGTTCAAACCAAATTTGGAGTCAGGATAGTGGTGGATGTGGACAACAGATTTTGCATCTTCTTACCAGCTCGAATGGCAAAGATTCTAAAGGACGACGAAGACTTGCTGCAGAAAATGAGAGAAGCTGCTGATGAGAACCGCTTACATATGAAGTACCTTGGTGGACAATATAATCAAGTTGAATTCAACTACATGTAAACACACACACACACACAGACACACACCATGATACATGATATATGATACACCTACGTCTTTATACATACCTATAACAACGATATACCTATGTGATGCACCTACATATATGATATACCTACATGATACACCTACACCTTTATACACCTATATGATACACCTATACCTATATGTATACGAGTATGATTTAATAAAACAAATTATTAATAAACTACGTGTTCATTATTTAACTCAAACACTACCACAATAGATGTAAATAATCACATATACTTACCTGAAGACTAGTATACTTATTTAGATTTGTAAAATTATACTATGAATACAACAAGGAATAGGATTTTTGGTTAGAGTTATAGGGTACACAAAATGCGTTGGAATAATAGATTGAAAGTATAATTTTTTGAATATATATTTATGAAAGTTTGAAAAGTTTTTTTAGTCTGAACATTTTTTTAAAGTTTAAACTTTTCGTAGGTTCTTCAGCATCTTTTGAACCATATTAGTCCATTTTCGCCCACTTCCACTTTCATCGAGACTGTATCAAAGTAGACGAAGACGTCGATATTATCGATGTCAGATCGCCCCTCCAACAGATCTATGATGTAGGAGATCGATTCGATGATTTCACTCATCGTTGCGTGCTCTGTCCATTCAATAGGTATCCGAACCATGCGTGCACGAATGTAGTAATCCCTTTCTGAAACGAATGCAATAATTGAGATCAGACTCCTGTAGACTATGAGAGATTTCATTCATCTTTAACATTTTAGACATCGAAAAAGCGTGAATACTAGTTACACTGTATATAAGCATGTGTAAATCAACAAGGTATCTACGGAGAACGTAGCTCCAAAGCAAGGCTTAAGGGATAGATATTAAAATCAAAAGGACGTTACAGAAATGTTCGCGAATCCCTATAATTAGATACAGAAAATAAATGTATTCCACTTACCCATTTTTTTGACAAGTTGACGTTCTAATTACTTCACAAGTTGATGTTCTAATTACTTCACAAGTTGATGTTCTAATTACTTCACAAGTTGATGCTCTGATCACAAGTTGCTGTTCTGATCACTTCACAAGTTGCTATTCTGATCACTTCAAATGTCGAGGTTAGACTGACGTGCTGGTACATGGATTAGGCTCTCCATATATACCCCTCATATTTAGGGTTAAAATCGTAAACAAGATAGCATGAGAGCCACGTGCAGTTCCGCGAATGAACCCGGTCCTGGTCACGTAGATGTAACTGAATCCCATAGCGCAAAACTCTCCCATACTTATCGATGTAACTAATACGATAGCAAAACGGCGCTAGAAACTTCCATGGTAGTTGAATCATGAGCCAAGTGTCACGAATATTCTAGAATATCTCTTGAAAAAATTTTCATCGAAATGTAGATGACAATCTTATCATTTGTAAAAAAGAGTTATTCGGAGGAAACAAATTCTATCGTTATCACTTTACTTGCTATAAGTCTTGGTTTTGAAAAAAATCGGATGAAAAAAGGTTTCTCGCGCAAACGAAATACATATAGGTATCACATTACAAGATTCTTAGAATTCATCGATGAAGCTGGCCTATAAAATGACCACCCTGCAATGTGAGCCCATCATTCAAGTTTACACTTTCATAGCATACAATTGTTATTAGTGAAAAAAAATGGACGCAGCTAAATGTCTTAAACTTATTAGCATTATGCAAAATGCTTATGGAATTTTGAAAAAGAAATCATCAACCACCGAAGTACAAAAATGGATAAGATTCGGGACTCAGAATATCAGACTTTTGAATAAAATCTTGCGAAAATCCGCTTCAACGGTCGGGGAAAAAACGAGAATTTTGACCACAATTGGAATCCTAAAGTCGTTAAGAGCGCGGTTTGAGCAATGTCGAAAAAGAGGGGAAGGTGTAAGGAAATTGCGGAGAAGTGACAGGGTAAAGTGGGAAGATCTGGAGTCAGCTTTCGATGGAAGAATAAGAACGGGAGTCATAGCGAATCTGCAACACAAAGATCTGGAACATTTTCTGGATGACTCAAAAAAACTAATCATCTCCAGATTGAAGAATATTCTCCGCAAACAAGGCAACTTGAAAGTCAATGTAGTTTTGTCCTGTAAATTCAATACTCTGAAAAGCGGTGAAATTATCGAAGAGATGAAGTTCTTCAATACCAAAAACGAAGCTATTCTACCAGCGACGAACATGGATGAATGGTTCGACGAAAATGTCAGGGAGAAATTATTAGTCAAGATAGAAGACTTCCAGGAAAAAGATTCGGGATGGTCTTTGTCTGAAATTATAAATCTGACTGTTAATATCAACAAATATGTACCACTGCGAGGAGGCATATCTACTTACACACCGTTACCCAAGTATATACAAGATAAGAAGGCGGTGGTGAATATTATGAACGACGATTCCTACTGTTTTCTCTGGTCAGTCACAGCAGCTCTGTTCCCAGCAGGTAAAAATGCTGGCAGAACGACTTCTTACCCACATTTTAGCTCAGTGCTGAGGTATGAAGGTTTGAATTTTCCCATGAGTCTTGATAAAATTTCAAAATTTGAAAAATTGAACGGTTTGTCGATTAATGTTTACGGTATAGACGACCACGAAATAGTACCCGTTTATTTAAGTCGAGAAAAATCAGACAAGTCTACCATACATCTCCTTATGTTAGAATCTAATGTCGAGTCAAACGGATCTGATTACGCTAACAATACAATATATCATTTTACATGGATCAAAAATTTATCTCGACTATTGAGCTCACAAATTTCAAAACATAAGGGTCATACCTGGTTGTGCGATAGATGTTTGAGTCATTTTCAGTCTGAAAATTGTTTAGTAAAACACAAGCTTGATTGCGCGAATTCAAATAAATGCAAAGTAATATTACCGGACGAAAAGGATAAAATCTTGAAATTCAAAAACTTTAAATATAAAGAAAATGTTCCGTTTTGTATTTACGCCGATCTCGAATGTCTCTTGCAACCGGTTGACGATACATCTGAGAATAGAAGGGTGTATGAAAAACATGTCCCGTACAGTATCGCTTACTATTTACATTGTACCTTCAACGATTCAGTTTCCAAATTTAGAGTCAACCGTGGAAAGGATTGTATAGAATGGTTTGTAAGCGAGTTGGAGAGTTTGGCTCATGCTTTAGAACCTTATTTCAAGTGTGTGATCCCGATGGAATCTTTGAGTCATGAACAAAAACAAGCATTCGATTCAGCTAAGATTTGTCATATTTGTGAAAAACCGTTCGCACCTCAAGACGTGAAACATCGCGATCATTGCCACTTCACAGGCAAGTATCGTGGTGCAGCGCATGAAGGTTGCAATTTAAATTACAAGGATTCGCACATCATTCCGGTGGTCTTTCATAACTTATCGGGCTATGACTCACACTTTTTGATTAAAACATTAGCAACAGCTTTCGAAGGACCCGTCACTCTCTTACCGGTTAACAAAGACAAATATATATCATTCACAAAAAGTGTAAAGGGAACATCTATACATTTTAGGTTCATTGATTCGTTCCGGTTCATGCCGGGCAGTCTAGAAAAATTAGCGTCTTATTTAAATGACGATCAGAAATTAATTACGCGTAAGTATTGTAGGAGCGTCGAAGAATTTCAGTTATTGACGAGGAAAGGTGTATTTCCATACGAGTATGTAAACAGTTGGGAAAGCCTTGAAGAAGTACAGTTACCACCAAAAGAAAAATTTCATTCAAAATTAAACGATTCAGATATTTCGGAGGATGACTATTTGCACGCGTGTAACGTTTGGCAAACTTTTCAAATCAAAACTTTGGGTCAATATTCAGATTTGTATTTACAAACGGATGTGCTTCTTTTAGCGGATATTTTTCAAAATTTCAGGAATAATTGTTGGTCCACTTATAATTTAGATCCGTTACATTATTATACGGCGCCGGGTTTATCGTTCGACGCGATGCTCAAGTGCACGGGTGTTGAGCTCGAGCTTCTTATCGACGTTGATATGTTATTGTTTATAGAACGAGGAATTCGAGGCGGAGTTGCCCAATGCTCGAACAGATACGCTAAAGCTAATAACAGATATATGGGATCGGCATTCGATCCGCGTCAGGAAGAATCGTACCTCATGTATTTTGACGTTAATAATTTATATGGTGCAGCTATGAGTCACTTCTTACCGTACAGCTCCTTCGAATGGGTGTCAAATTTCCAAGGTTTTGATGTTTTAGCAGTTTCAGATGAATCTCCTATAGGTTACATACTTGAAGTAGATTTAGAATATCCGCGAGAACTTCAGGACTCTCACAAAGACTTACCATTGTGTCCGGAGCATTACGTACCACCTCTGTCGAGATGTAAGATATCTAAATTAACAACTACCCTTTTCTCAAAAAAGCGGTATGTCGTTCACTATAAAGTTTTGAAACAGTGTTTGAGTTTGGGTATGAAGTTAGAGAAAATCCATCGGGTATTAAAATTTAAACAAGCACCGTGGCTTCAGAAATATATAGATTTGAATACTGAATTGCGGAAAAAGTCTAGCAATGATTTCGAAAAAAATTTTTATAAACTCATGAATAACGCCGTTTTCGGAAAAACAATGGAAAACGTTAGAAAACATAGAGACGTACGGTTGATTACAAAGTGGGATGGGAGACACGGAGCAAGAGCGCTTATCGCTAAGCCAAACTTTCACAGCTGTACCGCATTCGGTGAAGATATGGCAATAATTGAATTGAGCCGGACGAAAATCAAATTCAACAAGCCTATATATGCAGGATTTTCTATTATGGATCTTGCTAAAACCTACATTTACGATTTCCATTATAATTATATCAAAAGTAGATTCGGAGACCGAGCAAAGCTCATGTATACTGACACTGATAGTCTTATATATCATTTTACCGTACCCGATATATACGAGCTAATGAAACGCGATTTGGATCGATTTGACACGTCCGACTATCCTCCGGAGAATGTTTATAAGATGCCGCTAGTCAACAAGAAAGTATTGGGATTGATGAAAGACGAGAATAACGGGAAGATAATGACCGAGTTTATAGGTTTAAGAGCTAAATTATATTCCTTCAAGGTTCTAGGTGAAAAAAGAGAACAGAAACGTGCCAAAGGAGTCAAGAGAGCTACACTAAAAACAATAACTTTCAATGACTACATCGAGTGTGCTATGCAGCATCAAAATCTGATAAAAAGTCAGCATCTAATTCAAAGCAAGAATCACCAGGTTCATACGGTAACGCAGAGGAAGATAGCGCTGAGCTGGAACGACGACAAGAGGATCATATTTCCTCATACTACCGACACGCTTCCATGGGGTTATGATACATGTAAATAAACTGCGGTGTATGATATATATTAAAGATTTATTCATTCAATAAAGGCTTACAGGTCAGACTTATCTATCCAACTGTTATGTGTATTATCGAAACCTAACCACTTCACAAACAGCTTGTTTCCACGTTTCTTGAGCACCTTCTCCACCAGGTAGATGTCGGAGTTCTTGACTTTGAGAAGTTCCTGTTCGTAGAAGCCACCTGCTATAGGCTGATCCTGATAGTCTTTGAGCTTGTACGTTACCGGGTTGGTATTGGCTACTTGTACAATCGTAAATATTTCGGTCGTCCAATTCGGTGTATAGCCTTTCTCAAAAACATTCTTATATTTGCTGATTCGTACTTTATCTCCAATTTTGAACTTTGCCGGTTTAACGGATCTGCCTCGAACTTTTTGGTATACAGTGTGCAGTAATGTCTCTTCATTTCTGGAGGAAACGTCTTTTGGCTTCATGCGAATAGTACGGTGCTTGGAGTTGTTGTAATCCGAAACCAAATCAGATAAGATGTCTGTCCACTTGTAATTACCCTGCAGGCTGAACTGCATCCACATTTTGTTTTTCAGCGTACGATTAAAGCGTTCACAGATCGATGCCTTCAAGTTGCTAAAGGTTGAGTATAGCTTGATATTATACCGCCTCATGAGAGAATCGAAATATGAATTATAAAATTCTCCGCCTCTGTCAACGTGTAAATTCTTCGGGACACGTCCCTGTGCGAGTACAGATTCCATAGCACTTGCGGTATCTTTACCCGTCTTACTCTTCATCGGCACGGCCCAGGCATACTTTGAGAATATATCGATGACGGTGAGCATGTATTTGTAGCCTTTGTTTTCTCCTGCGTACGGTGCCATGTCAACGAGATCCGCTTGCCAGGTTTCGTCCAAACCACGAACATCTACACGACGACGTTGATAATTCTTTCTAGCTGACCGGTGCAGCTCCGTCACGAGCGCTAACTTTTTCTCGTTCATTTTCCAATGCTGTCAGTCTGGTGTCCAAGCTGAGAATGACCTTGGAGTTGCGAACCGACAACTCTTCTGCCGATTCGATATCACCACTCAGGTTTTGAAGAGCAGCTATCGTACGGGAGTACGAGACGGCTATCGCTGAGCGGATTTCTTCTCTCACAGCGTCGATTTCCTGCCGCATGAGTTTCATGGTAACAGCCTCATTTTGCTGCACAGGATCGGCTACGTTGCACAGTCGTTTATTATCTATATCGTAATGTCCGTCAGCGGTGAATTTGAATCCAACACCGGGAGGACCCCGACCGCTGGGAGCCGTAGCCTTGTCCAACTGTCGTCCAAACACATCGACGCTCATTGTGGAAATGATGGTGGAAACGATGAGGGGTTGCTTAATAAATGATGCCAGCTTCGCGCAATTCTTCGATTATCGATACGATTTCGTTGGAATGGCTCGAGTTACCAGCTGCTTGGGAAGCCAGGAGCAAACGAAGACGTTCCACCAGCTCATTGGGGTCGTCCCAGTGAACGTAATCCGTTCCTCTACCTTCTTCAGCGACCATAAGCTTCGGTAGCACACCTTTACCCGTGCGTGGAAGGGGCACGGTAAACGCTTGCGCGATAAATTTCTTAAACTTGGGGTTGTTCAGCTCCCGAACGGGTTGACCAGCTTTATAGTATTTTCGATGTGCATTTGTAGCAAATACGATTTGTCTATAATTTTGGATATCATCAGAGCGCACGTAGGTCTCATCGGGTATCTTTTTAAATAACAATTCCAATAAGCCTTTGGTCTTTGTATAAGTCATGTCACCTATATGAACAACGTCATTGCCAAAACTTATCGGTGAGTCACCCATCATTAACTTCCCGTGAGCGAGTGGGCGTACACCGTACACGTTATCTAGATCGCTTCTTTTTATATTCTCATCTCGAAACAATTCAAGATAGTCGTTAGGGGCCTCGGGTTCAGGGTGAGTCGGCTGCAAGGTCGTATCCATTTCATTTTCGTCACTTGTTGTTGAAAAGGAATCATCTACTCCAGGTTCTTCCTCTTTAATCGGGTAAATCTCTTCTTTGCTTGGTTCATCTTTGATCGGCTCTTCTTTGATGGATTTAGCAGTCGTTTGAGAAACCTTCACCAGTTCTTTTAACGGAGTGACTACCGGTTTGAAAACATCGCTCATCTTCTGTTCAGCGATCTCTTTGCCCGACTTTATCATTCTGTGTTTACGTCGAATCGCCGCGCTGGCTTTGGCGATATGACGCAACACTTCTTTTTGGTCGTGAATTTTTGTGTCCTGCATGTTGACCGAGTCGTATCCAAAACGCTACTGATTCTACGCCCCCGAATTTTCTCCATTTATGCTCACGAAACAGTCAAACCCTTTCCTATATCTACCGGCATTCATCTCACTGTCCTTGTCTATTACGATGAATCCGTACTTATCGTTGTTCCAACAGGCCGAGCACAAGTCTTTGAACTGCGCGTAAGTCATGTCAGTGTTCACATGATCATCGTATACGTGTCTCAAATTCATCTCATCTTGCTTAAATAGGACTAAAAGATTGGTATTGTCACGCACTAGATGTTTGGGGATGCGAGCATAGGTCTGACAAAGATAGAAGCAGTCTACATTTTTGTGTCTCCCCATACAGAAGAAAGCTCTGATGTTATCCTGCTTCTCACAAGCCACGTCATCGAAGACAATGATCGAATTAGGTAGAGCATCGTTTGGTAAAACTACCTGTTCATGCTCGTCAAACGGAAAGTACTCGACACCCTCTACACATTCGATTAACTGCTGCAGGAACTTGTACTTGGGTTGATTCAAAGACTTTGAGTAGATATAGATATTTTCAAATCGCAGTCCGTTAGGGTGTGTTATTAGAGTGAGCAAAGCATTAGTCTTGCCGCAGTTGGACGGTCCGCAAAATACTGCGCGAACGCTGTTTGGTAGCAAATCACCATGCCGTTTTCTAGTTTCGACATCCCGTTGCACGATTTTGTCGAAATTCATGACAGGTAGCTTGACAGGTTGTTTCTCGAACCTCATCTTGACTCTGACTGAAGCCAAACACTATAAATATCGCGTTTATAAAGATGATTCCTCATTCACGTACAGATCGTCGACATGATCGTGCACAAAAGAGTCGGTCGTAAGCGTCGTGGGAAAGGGTTGGTCAACAGGATCATCAACAGTCTCCCGGTAGAGCTGCATATACCCGGTTATCAATACTGCGGACCCGGTACCAAACTAGCGAAAAGACTGGCGCGAGGCGATCCAGGTATCAATCCTCTCGACGCAGCTTGCAAGGAACACGATATCGCCTACTCAAAGAATCGAGAGAACCTCGAAGCTAGAAGTGCGGCAGATAGGATTTTAGCTGAAAGAGCCTGGAAACGGGTTCTTGCCTCGGACGCAAATATCGGTGAGAAAGCAGCCGCCTGGGCAGTGACAAACGCGATGAAAGCGAAAACCAAGCTTGGTATGGGAATGCGGAAGCCGGTGGTATTGAGAAAAGTTATCGATGTCGCCAAACGGTCCATGGTTCCCGGCAAAACTGCAAAAGTAGCCATCAAGTCTGCATTGAAGGGTGCGCGAGGAGCTGTCAGAAAGGCCGGTGGTAAATGTAATGTACGATCTCCGCGGATTCTACCTGTTCCAGCCAAAGTTGGTGGCTTTTTACCGTTCCTCATACCCCTTTTTGCCGGGCTCAGTGCTACGGGCGCGTTAGCTGGCGGTGCAGCAGGTATCGCAAAAGCCGTGAACGACGCAAGTTCCGCCAAGAGACAACTGAAAGAGAGTCAACGGCACAACAAAACTATGGAAGCTATCGCTCTAGGCAAGGGGCTCCACCTGAAACCGTACAGAGAGGGCTCAGGAATTCACCTGAAAGAACAGTCAAAAAACTAAAAGTGACGCTACCACGGCGGGCGCTAACTGACGCGGACCTACTAAAGTACGCGACGGCCGTTCCACATTTCCGCGGCGTCTTTATGCGCAACGATTTGCCTAAGGACGGGCCGCGAAGACGTGAATCAGCGATCGTCAATCTAGATGATAAAGATGGTCCCGGTACACATTGGGTCGCGTACCGCAAGAACGGCAACGAAGTCGTTTACTTTGACAGTTTCGGTAACCTTCGTCCACCGTCGGACCTCGTCAGATACCTTGGTGTTGGTAGCGTCAAGTATAACCATGAAAGATATCAAGACTACGATACGTTCAACTGTGGCCACTTGTGTCTCGAGTTTCTATATAAACATGCGACGTAATTCCTCGAAATCAGTTCGACTTTCGCAATAGGCATGGACGATTCGTTTACACTGACCGTATCGGGGAACTCCTCGGTCCTCGAAACTCAATACTTTCCTCCCATTGATCTTGACCCTCTCAAGAATTACTCCCTAGGTCTGGTAGAGTTACTGACTTTTAATTCGATTCCTAACGTAGACGTTGGTCACAACAAGATTTACGCGGGTGAGGAAGTAGTAACCATACCTACCGGCAGCTATGAAATAGAGGATATCGAAAGCTATGTACAGGGTGTACTACTGAATAAGGGTATCACCATCAACATTAAACCGAATAATAATACACTGCGTAGCGAAATTAAATGCAGTCACCCTGTAAATTTTCTGCCAGCCGATTCTATAGGCAGCCTATTAGGTTTCACTCAACGTACTCTACAAGCCGATAAAGTTCACGAGTCTGACCTTCCCGTGACTATTCTTAAAGTAAACGCACTGCGAGTCGAGTGTAACATTACAACGGGTGCCTACGTCAATGAGCGCAAAGTACACACCATTCATGAGTTCTTTCCCGTCGTTCCACCTGGATATAAGATCATTGAAGTACCGTCTCACGTCATTTACCTGCCAGTCACCGTGAGGACCATAGATCATATCCAACTCCGTATAGTCGATCAAGACGGGGATTTGGTCAATTTCCGTGGAGAGGTTATAACTGTGAGGTTGCATATCAAGGCTCAATAATGGGAATAGTTTACAACAGGAGTAGTTATATCAGTAAGGTGAGATGCCCCAAACACGTCAGTCGTCAATCGGTTCTCAAAGAGCTGACACCTCAGAACGTGCTGCTTCTGAAAAGCTTGGGTCTCAAGGTTGCGCCTTTTGGAAGAGGAATTTCCACAAAATAAAACTACGATTCGTTTGCATCTGTGTCATCCGCTGTATACCATGGAGGAGGAAATCTTAGACATTCAAACACCCGTCGCCTTTGACGAGTCTATCGCACATTAGGAGGTTCACGCACACAAACCCTACGCCTCATCGAGTTTCAACAACAGTGACGAGATTCGTATCGCTGTCCAACACCAAGACCTGTGCGTATTACCGTGCAAGAGTTCGTTGCATGTGTACGGGAGGATAGTCAAGGCTGATGGAACTCCGTCGACTACCGCAACACTGGTCAACAACGGGGTTTGTCATCTGTTTGAAGAAATGCGGTACGAGATAAATGCTATTGAGATCGATAGGAGCAAAAACGTCGGTCTCACCAGTCTTATGAAAGGTTACCCTTCCCTACGACCTGGGCAGAATTGGATGTTGGAGAATGCTGGTTGGCTTAATGTGAATGCAAGTCATACCGATGGTAACTTCGACGTGTGCATACCGTTGAAGATGATGCTAGGGTTCGCCGAAGACTATCGCAAGATAATCGTCAACGCCAAGCACGAATTGATCTTGACCCGTTCGAAGACCGATGCGAACGCGGTTTTGCAAACTCAAGACGAGGAATTCAAAATCCTGATCGATAAAGTCGAATGGTTGTTACCATATGTCAGACTCTCGGATGAGCGAAAAATACAGCTGTTGAATTTTATCGAGAGGGATGCACCGATCTCGATGAGTTTCCGCAATTGGGAATTGTACGAGTACCCTGTACTACCCACCACCTCAAAACACGTTTGGACCGTGAAGACGTCGACTCAGCTGGAGAAACCTCGCTACGTCATATTGGGTTTCCAGACAAGTCGGAAGAACAAGCTGAATAAGAACGCCAGCCATTTCGACCACTGCAATATCACCGATGCTAAACTCTTCTTGAATTCTCAATGTTATCCCTACGGGAACCTGAATCTAGATATGAGTCATAATCAGTATGCTCTGCTGTACGAGATGTTCGCAAATTTCCAAACCTCCTATTACGGCAAGGAACCTGAACCATTGCTGAAGAAGAGTGAATTTCTACAGTACGCTCCCCTGTTCGTCATTGACTGTTCGAAACAAAACGAGTCGCTTAAGTTTGGACCGGTGGATGTTCGTCTCGAATTTGAAGCCAAAGATAACTTCCCTGCCGATACATCTGCATACTGTTTAATCTTACATGATCGAGTAGTTGAATATAATCCCATAAGTGGTGGGGTAAAGAAATTGGTATAATTATTTTAGCTGTCATCGATGTATTTCTACGAATAAGATTTTTTCAATAAATATATATATATATATATATATATATATACGTATGCATGTGTCGTCTAAATCATTACCAGCCTGAGCCGCTCAGCGGTATCAAATTACTCTAGAGTAAGCTAAGCGGGAGAGACAAGGATGGAGATCAGAATACGAGAGGTTACATGAAAAAAGTCAGCATTACATATTCCAATATTTATTTAACCATTTACTGCTGGTAAATATAAATTTATCGATTCATTTCACATTGTGAGCAATTTTTAATCATAGGAGTAGGTTCATCGCTCAGCGAGCAATAATGTATTTGACACTTTCGGCAGCCTGCAATATCTTCATCTTTCTTCATAGCTTCCGATAGCTTGTCCCATACCTCATCGATGATGTCTCTACCGTAGATGAGGATGAAATCTTTTGTTAAATGAGCGATGTCTTCCGCCTTCATTCGTTTCAAACTCCCCACTTGAAGGTATATGTGCAATGATTTATGAAGGGATCCAGTACAGTTTTTCAAATACCAGGTTTTTAATCGCTGAACATTTTCGAAAGCACACTGATACCTGGGAATGTGCCCGTGATAGTCGTCGTGCCAATGAACCACATCGATGTATTGTAACCATTGAAGATTCGTACATCCCAGCTCTCCCAATTCAATCACGCACTTTGAGTCGTCGTTGATGATTCCTTCGATCCACTTTTTCTTCTCCTCTCCTTTTACATAGACGTAACTCGCAAGCTCGACAACTTTTTTTACTACTTTCTGCACATCTTCGTAAGGCATATCACCATCATTCCACGGTAATCCATGATGATTCCGCGTCAACCAAGCGTTGGTAGCTCTACATTTAGCTGGTAAGGCTTCCCAAGGACATGGTGGTTTGAAGAGAATGCGGGCTAGACCTGGCTTGCCTGTTTCATCCCCTCGAACAGTAATTACGGCGAGCTCCTTTAGTATGAATTCGTTGTTAGATTGTCGGAAACCTTGTACATCCAATATCATCTCCATGGTAAGACTGGATTTTTTTTCGAGACGTTAGAAGCTGCACTATTCGGAGATCGGTTGAATACTGATTTTTGGCTCTAAATTTTTGGCTCTTTTATAGCTGACAACCCCTCCACTAATTCCTAAACATCTAGAACCTTCCACAGTCTTTCCGAGAACTAATTTTCTGAGAAGGCTTATCATATTTTTGCATTTTAACACGCAAAGTAACTCGATCCCTCAAAAACTTCCAACAGGGTGCCGAAAAATTCCAGGAACCGTTTGTTTCCACGAATCATTAGCTAGGACTTGCATCTGCAGGTTTTTTGCGCAGGGGTATCAAATCTCACAGGGTGCCGAAAAATTCCAGAAACTTGGCCTTGAGGAAGCTTCTGGAAGCAAGGGTTAGAATCAGGGCGCGTGACGTCATATCTTAGGTATGTGCCGTCAAATCAAGGGTATGTGCCGTCAAATTAAGGGTAGGTGCCGTCAAATTAAGGGTGTGTGACGTCATATTGAGGGAGTGTGCCGCCATTTTTAGGGTACGTGCCGCCATTTTTAAGGGTGTGTGACGTCATATTAAGGGTGCGTGACGTCATTTTGACAGGTCTGAACAAGCCAGCAGGCATCAGCGAGCATGACGTCATCCTATCAACCCCCTCCACCACCCTCACACGGACACGGCGGAGGTATGCATGTGTGTGTGTGCGTGTACGTGTGCACTAACACGCGGTGAGCCAGAACCCGCCTAGCCTATCTACTCGCGTTCTTCGGAGCGTGGAAGCGGACGACAGTATTCTGACTACGGCTCGTGAAAGTCCAAATCAAATATCCGTGTTTTTTTCGTACATTTTGTCGGGTTGATGTAGGAATGATCAGAAATCAATTCATAGACACTAACTAGAATCATCATTTTTAATCGCTAAGCCTGGTTCGGGTTCTGTCGTATGCTTGCATCATGTGCAGCCGAGAGCACGCGTCCGTCTCACATTCGTGAGGTGGAATTGTGTGCTTTTGCCCGCGTTCTTCGGAGCGTGGAAGCGGACGACAGTATTCTGACTATGGCTCGCGAAAGTCCAAATTAAATATCCGTGTTTATTTTTTCGTACATTTTGTCGTGTTGATGTAAGAATGATCAGAAATCAATTCATACACACTAACTAGAATCATCATTTTTAATCGCTCAACCTGGTTCGTGTGCTGTCGTATGCTTGCATCATGTGCAGCCGAGAGCACGCGTCCGTCTTACATTCGTAAAGTGGAATTGTGTGCTTTTGCCCGCGTTTTTCGGAACGTGGAAGCGGACGACAGTGTTCTGACTATGGCTCGCAATAGTCCAAATGAAATGTTCACTTTTGTTGTTTCTCTGATTATATTCAGTATAAAAGTCAGATTTTTTCTTCTAATGCGAAACAATGAAGTTATGTTGTATTGTTTTTAATTTATAATACGTCGTCTATACATCATAACATACGCTGATAATTTTTTATTCTATATTTTTAGGCGCAAAATGTGTCATCTGCTTGGCGAACGATATATCGCACGTGTTCATCCCGTGTGGACATAACTCTCGGTCTGGCCCCGAATATAAGATGCCCTAAATGCCGGGCAGATGTTACCCAAATTGTCAGAGTGTACACCGAATGAAGATTCAATAAAACAAATTTATGTTAAAAAATTATGTGTGTAAATTGTTTTTATGTTTTTCGTATCTTATAGTCAAGAATTTTCTTTCTGATTTCCCGCAGCAAATAATAGAAGAATTCATGTATAGATATGAGGAAATATACTGCACGATGCTCACCATAATACAGGCTCATGAATTTCTACTTTTCAATAGTTGCTGTATATCGCATCTAATTAGGTATCTGATGAGGAGCATGCTCATTATAAAAGTTACTTTTTCATCCTTCTGTCACATCAAAATTCTATAGAATCATGACCAACAAACTATGAAGAAAAATTAAATCGAAATACTATTTATTATTTTCAAACTACCAAGATCGATAGATTGGATAAATTGATATTTTCAGAACTTGCAAACATATCAACAGCAGAGTTAATTAGGGTTGACACTTTTCGTAGGTTATTCCTCACACTTACCGTTGGGTATTCAACATGGTATATGCAGCTATGTCTTAAGAATAGGTTAAAGGTTGAAATCTCAAAATAGTCGAGAGAATGTAAGTAAGTAATGATGAAAATACCATATTCTTTCGACTTTCATTTTCAATTTCCTCATACTAGAGCATCAAGAAGCTGGTCTCCTAAATTTTCGGATTTTTAGACTTTCGGTATTTTGGGCTTTCGGAGTTTTGGACTTTCGGAGATTTAGACTTTCGGAGTTTTGGACTTTCGGAGTTTTGAGCTGTCTACATTTCGATCTTTCTGAAATTTGATTTTCTAGACTTGAATGTTTCTGAAAATTCAAGGTCGTCTGAAATACATTCGGAATTTCGACCGTTCGAAGCCTTTACAATTCGGAATTTCAATCCCACCCCGTTTTGGTAAGTAAAAATATTCAATCGATTCATAATTGAGCATTTTGTTCATTTATTTCCATTATTCTACAATTTGTTCGATGGATTTTCAATACAATTATATAAAATAACATGAAAACAGTTGTACTGCATGCTATACATCAGTCGTATTAACCATGATATATAAAATTATATACAATACATGAAATATACGATCTATACATATAATATGACGGTGGTGAGTAGAATATTTATATCTATAGATTCGTTTCAAATAATTGCAAAAAAAAAAAAAAATTTTACGAATATCAGCTCTCCTTCTCAAGAAGAATTAAATTACCCATAATTGAAAATTTAATTATACGTTACCAAAACAATAAAATACACTTCTAACAAAAATTAGCGGGCCACCCAATTTTTGCTTCGAAAAATGTTCGATTTCAAAGTCTCGTAATTCGATAAAAAATTGACTTAGCGTTTCGTTCGTAGAAGCATTTTAAAGCTTGAAGCTTCATCTTTCAGATGCTTACTTTTGATTGCATTTATGTTTTTTTTGTCTTGAGTTATGGTTCCTTGAACCATCTCGTGTCAAATTTGTGTATCGATGTTCCAACTTCAAAACAACGCACGGGGTCGAACAGGATCGGAATTTTAATTTCAAGATAGTCATTTTGAAGCTTGGAATGTCCACTTCAAAAGCCTTTTTTGAACATGGTCTACGATTTTTTTTCATGGAGTTATGCGTTGCTGAAGCAAAAATGGTCTTTCAATTTTTGATCGCATCCCCTGGGCGAACGAGTTCTCGTAAGTAAGTAAGTAAGTAAGTTATTTATTTATATGCCGTGGCCTAAATACAGGCCAAAGGGCAAAAAAATCATTACATAGCCTTCTTAGGTCTAGTAATGGTATGTACAAAGCGCGATTTCACATAGTTACAATATAATAACGTAGTTGAAAAGTTACAATAATAAACATAGTTAAATTAATAATTATTATATTATGGATAAGCGGAAGGATGAGGGTGAACGTGGGACAGATCAGGTAATGGGCTTGACGGGCATTGCGCGGGGGGGGGGGGGGATGAGCGGCTAATGTGAAAATAAGAAATGTAATGTGGAGATGTAATGAAGAGACTAGTATGGACGGTGATGCATGGCAGAGGAGGGGTAGTGCGTAGTGGTACTTAAAGAACGTAGGAAGTAAACAGATGAGATCCAGTGTAGCATGCTGCGCATATTATAGTAGTTTGACGAGCGGTAATCTGAGCTTAACCCGAGCAGTTGATAGACTGTTCGTCAGTACCCGATTCTTACCAAAAGTTAGATAGACTGAAAGTGGTGTCTGAAATACAACATAGCATATAGGTATAGTAGCTGGGTGGCAGCAAACAGGTAATCCAAGATACGAGCTTGGATGCAGAGATATGAGTATGTGCGACGGGATGAAGTGGATATATATATAAACGAAACATGAAATTTATGGGCTGTGTATATGAATGAGTATGAACAGTAAAGCTAGTGTTGACTAAATAAAGGATAAAAAAAAAATAGAATATAAACGGAGCTACATTTACCGAAGTATACTACTACACTATAAATGAGTACCTAAAAATATATTTGCATAAGGCATTCGTGGTGGTCGTGCGCAAGACTCAGAGCCTCGGTCGTCTCAGGGCAGGAAGATTATTCATCTCAGCAGATCTAAGATGGTTAAAAAGCCGTTTTTTGAACACGGCTACAGAGGTTGAAGACCTAACGGATGTTGGCAAGTTATCCCAGAGATGTGCAGCTGAGAGCAAAAATGAATTGCAATAGGTGGTCGTCCTGAATCGTGGAGTAAGAAAGGTAGACGACATGTTTGCATCGATAAGTCTGGCAGAGCGGCGCAGGTCGGGATCAGGGTCCTGGAAGAGTTCACGGAGGTAAACAGGAGACGAGGTTTCTAGGATCTGATACAGGAAGGAGCCCAGAAAGAACAAGCGACGATCAGCAACTGAAAGCCACTTGAGTCTGAAACGATACGGCGTGATGTGGACTTCTCTCCGCAGCGCAAAGATAAATCGAATTCCACAGTTTATCAGCCTCTGTAGCTTAACATTAAGACCACTAGCGACGTCATTGTAGACCAGACAGCAATAGTCAAGGTGCGGAAAGATTAGAGACGTAACGAGGAGGGACTTGAGTTGCGGAGAGAATGCATCGCTGTGGCATCTGAGCCTACGTAGCGTTGCGTGGACTCTGTTGGATATCTGCGATACATGGCTATTCCAGGTAAGATCCGCCGACAACTGCACACCAAGATTTCGTACTGAATTCACGTAGGGAACAATCTGCCCGTTTACCGTCACCGGCGGGACATTAGAGAGCCTGAGCTGGGACAGATAGGGTGAGGACCCGATGATAATAGCCTTGGTCTTGGCCACATTGAGTTTAAGACCATTTATATGGGCCCAATTTGCAACCGCATTAGCGTCTTCATTGATATCCGCAATGGCAGTAGATAATGCATCGAGCGAAAAATGTAAATAGATTTGCAGATCATCTGCAAATATGATGTGCTTGGTATGCTTGAGTACCCGACTATTGTCATTAATAAAGAGCAGGAAGAGAACCGGACCGAGGACGGAACCCTGGGGCACACCAGAAGTGTTGGACAAGAATGTCGAGTGGTCTCCATTAAGATCTACAACCGCCTGGGATCTACCTGACAGGTAGGAGTGGAACCATCTGACGACTTCCGACGAGAGCCCGTAGCGAACAAGCTTAGCCAACAAGAGACGATGGTTGATGTTATCAAAAGCTTTACTGAAATCAAAGAGTAACAGAACGGTGAGACATCTGTTATCAATGGCCAGCCTAGTGTCATCCAAGACTTTGAGTAGAGCGGATTGCGTGCTATGAAATTTACGGAATCCAGATTGTGCTTGATCAGATTTCATTTCGCTCCAAATACGACTGCAGTTGATTAGCAACTATGCGCTCAAAAGTCTTTGCGCAATGCGACAAATTGGCAATCGGCCTAGTGTCGGACTCCGATTTCGGAGGGTTACATTTGGCTAAGGGAATAATGTAAACAAGCTTCCAGATTGACGGAAATGCAGCATCACGCAAGGAGGCATTGAAGATGCGCGTGAGAAAGGGAGCGATGATGGCTAGATGGTCGCGGATATGCATGTTTGACGCCATCCGGGCTTCGCCCGCGGGATTTGGTACAGCAGGTAGACAAAATTTCAACGACTCGCCGCTCATGGATATGCTCGAAAGAATAACAGGACTGGACCTGTGGGAGCTCACTAGTGAGTAGAAGCTCTAGGTCTTCCAAGGAACAGGATGGATGCGCGTTGGTGATGGAGGTGAAAAAGGCGTTGAGTTGCTCCGCACCAAAGTGGTGTAGAGGCGAGGACGACGACTCACTAGGAATGACAAAGCCAAGGCGTCTTAGTTCAGACCACACACTCGATGCATCCGGCAATCGTAAGAGTCGAGTTTTATAGTAAGAATCTTTAGCTGATTTTATTTCTTTTTTGATATCGCGACGAAGTGACCGATATCGGGCCATCAATTCCGGAGAGTTAGACCGCTTAGCTAGTACATAAACACTATTACGATCGCGAATATGCTGTTTGATCACAGGAGTGAACCACCCGCTTGAGGATTTTGTGTTTAACCGAGTTACGAGCGGTGCATGAGTGTCGAGCACGTCCACCACAGCTCTACAAAATGCCTCTGAAAGAATATTAGGATCGTCATCCAGCGTGGCCATCGCAGCCGCGACTCCGTGGGACAGACCGTCAGCCAAAGCCGTGGCATCACATGCGCGGAAATCACGAAAAGTTTTCGCACGACTCCCCTGATCCTGGATGGGCAGTCTATAATTGAATTCAATTAGATCATGGCCTGATATGAATGGCGCTATGGACTTTTCAAAAGAGTGTAGAGCAGCGGCAGAGTCTAAGATGGCAACGTCCAGCCAGGTGTCAGAGTGAGTCGTGTGATGGGTGTTTCCAAATGGGACTAGGTATAGAGAGTGAGATTGCACAAAATCACGCAAATACCTCGCTTCAGAATTATTGCTACTCAAATTACAATTTAGATCGCCAGTTATAATAATATTGTTATAGCTGCTAGAAAATTGGGTGAACTTATCTATGAAGACCTCCAGGAGAGCAGCTGTGGGTCTACGATAGATTGTAGAAAATGGGAATTTAGTGAGTCCCAAGCTAATCTCCAGGATGAGGAATTCAGGTGAGTTTGAAAACAGGGAGGGGGAAGCGGCCAGTAGCTTACATTTTAACGAGTTGTGAATATATACCGCAACACCACCACCCGGTTTTCCAACCCTATCATTCCTAACTATAAAATAATCGTCAATAGCCAAACTACAGCTAGATATTTCAGGAAATAACCATGTTTCTGAAATAGAGATGACATGATGGCGACAGTCAGCAAAAGTTTCCCTAACGAGGTCCATGTGACCAAAAAGTGAGTTAGCATTAAAGTTAGCAACACTGAGGTGACGTACTGGTAGGTCAGCAGGGCTGGTGATGAGACCAGGATCTTGCAGTCAGGCTTGACGAGTGAGGAGATGTAGATCTGCATCGGATTTTATTAAGATAGGTTCCGACGAAGAGTCCCGCTTCACGTAGCAGCTCCTTTTTTGGTCCATGTGAATCGATAGCCACGCGACTTAGCAGTCGCCCGGACTTTGCCCAGGAATTTGGACAGAACTTGAGGCAGATGCTCGTTTACAAAAATCGGCGTGTGAGGCAGTTCCTGGGAGAGACCAAGTTCATCGGCATAAATCGAACCTCGTATAGAGGTTCCCAAACATGGCTTTTGAAGCTCAAATCTTCATCTTTCTGAAACCTCATTGCAATTTTTATTCGGTGACGTTTTCAAGCCATGATCACCATCCAAACGAGACCCTCCGAACCGTGAAATGGAAATTCGAACTTTGACCTCAGGTAGCACACGCAAAAATAGCGACACAGGTGGCCCAAGGTCACAACTTCAACTTTAAAGTGTTTTCTTCAAAACCATATCTTGGAATTTGCTCTACGATTTTTTTTCGTAAAGTTATTCGATTTTTAACACATACTGACGATTGAAACAGCACCACCGACATTAGCATTACTTGAAGTGGTGGAATAATCGCGAGATCGGTACGACCATGCATGGAAATTGCACCCCAGACCATTACAGAGCCACCCCCGTATTCGTGAATTTCAGTACAATACAATTTTAAGGGCTGTATTTGACAATAATTTTTTTCTGGAGAATGACATTACCCTTCTTGACCACCCGGCTATGAGTCCCGATTTAAATCTAATCGAACACGTGTGGGATATGGTTGGACGAAGGTTGAGACAATGCCGCGTACAACCGGCAAATTTACCTGAGCTGGGCCAGGCGTTGCGCGAAATTTGGCATGGAATACTGCAGTATCCTTTTCGGAGCTGCATCAATATGACGGAAAGATGCCGTGAAGTGATTAAACAAAGGGGTGGAAACACGCCTTATTAATTGTGATCTGCATCAAACATCTTTAGATCCCCCGCAAGTCGGTTCACATACGCGCACACACACAAATACACTCACACTTACACACGTACCAGAGAGGGCTTGGAGTCACAAAATACCGTGGTAGTGACGAACCATGGGGTCCTGATCTCTGGTACGCACACAAACTCACACACGCTTACACACGAGGTGTAAATCCTACCAAGCAACCTCCACGCGGTACACTTTGAGTAATGCTAATGCCGGAAGTACTGTTTTAATCGTCCGTATGTGTTAAGAATCGAACAACTTTACGAAAAAAAATCGTAGAGCAAATTCCAAGATATGGTTTTGAAGAAAACACTTTAAAGTTGAAGTTGTAACCTCGAGCCACCTGTGTCGCAATTTTTGCGTGTGCTACCTGAGGTCAAAGTTCGAATTTCCATTTCACGGTTCGGAGGGTCTCGTTTGGATGGTGATCATGGCTTGAAAACGTCACCGAATAAAAATTGCAATGAGGTTTCAGAAAGATGAAGATTTGAGCTTCAAAAGCCATGTTTGGGAACCTCGATACGAGAACTCGTTCGCCCAGGGGATGCGATCAAAAATTGAAAGACCATTTTTGCTTCAGCAACGCATAACTCCATGAAAAAAAATCGTAGACCATGTTCAACAAAAGGCTTTTGAAGTGGACATTACAAGCTTCAAAATGACTATCTTGAAATTAAAATTCCGATCCTGTTCGACCCCGTGCGTTGTTTTGAAGTTGAAACATCGATACACAAATTTGACACGAGATGGTTCAAGGAATCATAACTCAAGACAAAAAAAAACATAAATGCAATCAAAAGTAAGAATCTGAAAGATGAAGCTTCAAGCTTTAAAATGCTTCTACGAACGATTCGCTAAGTCGATTTTTTATCGAATTACGAGACTTTGAAATCGAACATTTTTCGAAGCAAAAATTGGGTGGCCCGCTAATTTTTGTTAGGAGTGTATACAGGGTGTCCCATTTAACGTGACCACCTGATTTATCTCGAAAAATATTGCTCCGATCAAGTATTGAGTATAGTCAAACTTTTAGGGTTCAAAGGGGGAAAGAAGTTGGCGTTAATGGATTTTTCAGTGGAGGCGCCGCTGAGGTAAGGGAAAGGTCAACTTTGTTTTTTTAAATGGAAACCCACATTTTTCATTTCGTAATTTTGTTCTGCTTGAAAATTCAAACGACTTTCGTATGAAACATTTTTTGGTGGGACGTCAATTTTCTATGCTATGCAGCTGAGCAACTAGAGATTTCTGAACATTGAGAGCATTTCACCTCTAATCTATCAAGTTTAGAGAAAAATTACAAGAAACCAAAAATGCGTAATTTCATGCAAAGATTCTTGGAGAATAATTGCAGATTTTTTTCTAACAATTTTTGATTTTTTTTCACGAAATTGAAGAAGCTGCAATAAAAAGTTATTGGAAAAAATTCCGCGATTATTCTCCAAGAATCTTTGCATGAAATTACGCATTTTTCGTTTCTTGTAATTTTTCTCTAAACTTGATAGATTAGAGGTGAAATGCTCTCGAATGTTCAGAAATCTGTAGTTGTTCAGCTGAATAGCATAGAAAATTGACGTCCCACCAAAAAATGTTTCATACGAAAGTCGTTTGAGTTTTCAAGTAGAACAAACTTACGAACTGAAAAATGTGGGTTTCCATTTAAAAAAACAAAGTTGACCTTTCCCTGACCTCAGCGGCGCCTCCACTGAAAAATCCATTAACGCCAACTTCTTTCCCCCTTTGAACCCTAAAAGTTTTACTATACTCAATACTTGATCGGAGCAGTATTTTTCGAGATAAATCAGGTGTTCACGTTAAATGGGACACCCTGTATATAAGAAATAATGATATTCAGGCTATGACTATTCTATATACATGATTATTTTGGTAATGCGTGATTAAATATTTATTTAGTTACCCATTACTGTGGTAATGTGTAATACCCAATCCAATTACGCATTACGAATGTAATTGACAATTAAATAAGAATGTAATTACACATTACGAAAGTAATGGGTGATTGCAAAAAATTCAATGAAGAATTTTCACAACACCGTTATCAACGATGAATTACCCATGCCCAATTCGCCGGTAACGTTTTTTTTTTTTTTTGGAAAATAAATACTCGTTACTTGTTTGCAAGTTTGCTAAACACTTAAAAAATCGCAAATACAGCATAATCATTTAGGGTGTACATGAAATTTTCATTTCCATATACTAGGTATATGTCGTAAGTTCCAGAACAACGATTCCAAATATTATCAACGCTATCTAAAATCCTTTGAATAAACCAACCAAACCGAAGCGCGTATGTCTCTTGATAGAATGTTAGATAGATAGATAGATAGATCGTTTATTATTACATCAGGGACTGGGTCCCGTGGATGACAAAAAATAAAAAGCTACAGGACATAGATAATACAGAAATATGAATAGAGAGTAAGGCTAAAGCTAGAAGCGAACATGATACAAAATATTAACTAAAACTAGAGAACATAAAAGTAAGACAGAGATTATGGCAGGAAGGAATTGATCAAAGCAAGAACAGAAAAACATCTAAAAAAGATACAGGAAAAAGAAAAATGAAAAGAAAAAAGAATCAGGTGAGATAAAGCTAAGATAAAGGTTACGCTTAGAAACTACCTACTTAACACGACTTAAAATACCTAAGATAAGACAGAGAAAGAGAAACATTTACAATAGAAGGCAGAGAAGGTCGCAATGTGCACAGATGGCCTAGGATAAGGTAAAGAAAGGAGAGATATAAGAGAGCTGAGAACAAACAAAAAGACTAAACCAAAAAGCAAGCCAGAAGGCCATCTACGCACATGGAGACGTACAGGAGAACTTATGAGTAAGAGTAAAAGCTAAACACGCCAAATAGGAAAATAAAGTAATGTTGAAAGACTAACGAGTGGCCTTTTTTGCCGGATTCGATGCATAGGTAAAATGAAAAACATTTTAGCTAGACTTGTTGGAAGAAAAATTTTGGAATTTCGCAAGAATTAATGACTTTATGAGTACTTTGAAAAAAAAAACTTGGAGGCTTCGAATAAAAATTCAGCATATTTCTGGAATTTCAAGGCTGTAAAAAAATTCATGGCCAATTCGATCTTTGCCAGAATTTCCAGATCGTGTGGAGATTATGCTGACTGAGGATTTATCGAAGCTAGTCGTAGACGTTTCTCAGAAATTGGTTACGGCAGATGCTTTACAGGAGCTGCCGTCTCTCGATCCAGTGGAGATAACGTACCATTGAGAACTATCGTCTGTGTCTTAGTCATCGCTCTCACTTTTGCATCCTTCTTTTGTAAATTCATTGTCGCTGCCCTGAGAAACGATTTTAATAAATCTCTTGGGATCTCCGAAGGTCCTCCGCCGAGGCTCCGAATCGTCGTCTGTACAGAATAAAACTAAGATTGATTTCAATTCCTTTATAGTTTATACACTGCAGGTACAGTATATGCTGAAATATACACTCATTTGCTTTCCGCAAGCACCGTTACCACGATCGTCCTCAAAAAATTTTCCATCCCCGCTCTTGCCTTCGCTGTGATTATTCGACGAACTTTCTTGGCGTTCCAACTGTTACTTGACGTCTGATCTTTCCCTGTCGTTGCGACTGCCTTCCCCGACACCTGTGTTATCTGTCAAACAAGTATATTTACAATTTCAGAATAAACGGATGAACTCGAATCGAACTCAACACATGGAATTATCGAGGAGGTTGATTCGGTTCGTTGAATGAATGGGATAAACGTTCATTTTCAATTACGAAAAATTGAATCAAAGACATGAATATTCAGCGACAAAATCAAACAAAAGGTCTCTTTATCCTCTTCTGACCTAACCAAACCTCGTGATTCAATACATGAGATACGTATAGCAAGCAACGCCTGTAGATAGTGATTTTGTTTGCATTTACATATTACCCTCACAGCATTGTTAGAAAACATGACAACAGAATATTACCTAACCTCAATGTTCATGAACTTTTCCCTTTCAATCCTTGTGTAGCATAACAGTGGGATCTCGACTCCTGCAGCCGTATGTTGTACTAAGCAATAGGGTTTGCCGCATTCACAGTAGATGTAGTCGACAACATCTCATCACAAATTGAATACGTCCACGAGACGTTTTCGAGAAATCCTGTAAACGCCGGCAGCACGACAGGCACAGGCGTCCGCTGGCACAGCACGTGACTGAACAGATCCAACCTAACCCGACGATCGCCGAAAGCGCGGCTCTCTCTCTCCGAGCAATACCACGTGACACCACGACCGATCGCCTGTCGGTGTGGCGCGCCTGCTAGCGTGCGTGCGTGCGTGTCACCTCGACTCTGCGGTCCCTGCACTCGTTCATATTCCGAGTGTTTTAGAATAAGATCGTATTGTCGCTGGGATTGCAGAGTCGAGGGGCCACGTACGCACACAAGCAGATGCTTCACACCGACAGGTGCTCGTTCATAGGTCGTGTCTCATCGGCTATTGTTTAATTGATTTTCACAAAAAATCCAAGCATTTTTTGAAAAATCTGCAAAGGAAATTTCAATTCCATTTTTTACCGAGATTGACCCTGTAAAATGCTCGTCTCGAGTTCTGTTGCATCTGTCGCCATATATATTGCACTATATGTTGCACTGTCTTGTCTTGAATTGCACATTGAATCGGGCGAGCTTCTGCGATCCATCCGCAGCGAATACAAATGTATGATAATCGAGATGCCCGATTCGAGATTACAATTATGAAATTATACACTGTGACGTGACCCTTATCTAGGCCTCGGGTCCAGACCGGATAACTAGGCCTCGAGACCGAGCCAGTCGACAATAAATGACTCAAGACAGAAAAAAAAATAATTAAATTGAAATTTGGGCGCCGGACGAACTATCTTCGTCACGAGACACAGCAAAAAAAAATGGAAAAGAATTAACAAGCGAAAAGACACTGAAATAATAAGCGGCGACTAGCTGCAGTACCGCGGAGAGGGGTCGGGATCATATGAGGGAGTAGCGTACACAATAACGACTCGTGCCATATAAATTTTAACAAAATCAGAGAAATTTATTCAAACAAGAAAAAAGAAATAAACTAGATTGCACAACGTGATGCTAACAACAACAAAAATAGTATCGCCGCAGCGATCATGCACCTCGGGGTGTCACCCCTCGGGTCTAAAACAGCGGTTTATCGAGCTTTACAAAAAAAATTTATCGTAGATGAGATCAGGCTTCCACGTAGGAGAGCAATAACAGGAAAAATATCGCTTAGCTCGATACAACAATGCCTCGCAGCAAACTAAAACTAATTTACAAAATTACCGAAAATTAACTTACACTAACTCTGCCTACGTAAGCTAAACCAAAATTGCCAAATATGAGAACTGGTTAATTCTGACCTAATGCTCTGAATCTCCTCGTGGGAGAAAAAGAGCGCGACAGTGACGGACTAAGGCTGTCTCACTCACACTCGTGTGTGCAGCGTACGTGCTCTAATAAGTGATCTTACGCGACAGAAACTCGAAAATTTTACTCAAAGAAAAATAAAGAAAAACTCAAAAAAAAACTCAAACTCGAAACTCTATTATGCCTTCTGACACTGGTGGCGGCCGACCGGCTCGGAGATCGGTTTAATTTAATCCCAAATTCTACTCAAGTTCTAGATTGGGTTAGGTTAGCCTACGCCGTCTGCGATCTGTCATTGATTTTCTGCTAACTGTCAGTCGAGTAGGTTATGTTTGGGACCCGCGTCGATTATTTGAATTCATTTTTACTCTCTTGAAAAATTATGAGCTGTGAATGAAACGAGTAGAAATAATACGCTGAGCGTTATTTTCAATTCCAAATTCGAATTCGTTTATCCTATCTTCAAATTCTAGGTTATGTGACGGTCGGGTTATGCTACGCCGTCTGCGATCTGTTATTGATTTTCTGCTAACTGTCAGTCAAGTAGGTTATGTTTGGGACCCGCATCGATTATTCGAATTCAGTTTTACTCTCTTGAAAAATTATGAGCTGTGAATAAAACGAGTAGAAATATTACGCTGATCGTAATTTCCAATTCCAAATTCGAATTCATTTATCCTATCTTCAAACTCTAGATTAGGTTAGGTTAGCCTACGCCGTCCGCGATCCGTTATTGATTTTCTGCTGCCAGTCGAGTAGGTTATGTTTGGGACCCGCGTCGATTATTCGAATTCATTTTCACTCTCTTGAAAAATTATGAGCTGTGAATAAAACGAGTAGAAATAATACGCTGAGCGTTATTTTCAACTCCAAATTCGAATTCATTTATCCTATCTTCAAGTTCTAGATTGGGTTAGGTTAGCCTACGCCGTCTGCGATCTGTCATTGATTTTCTGCTAACTGTCAGTCGAGTAGGTTATGTTTGGGACCCGCGTCGATTATTCGAATTCATTTTTACTCTCTTGAAAAATTAAGAGCTGTGAATAAAACGAGTAGAAATAATACGCTGAGCGTTATTTTCAACTCCAAATTCGAATTCATTTATCCTATCTTCAAATTCTAGGTTATGTGACGGCCGGGTTATGCTACGCCGTCTGCCATCTGTTATTGATTTTCTGCTAACTGTCAGTCAAGTAGGTTATGTTTCGGACCCGCGTCGATCATTCGAATTCATTTTTACTCTCTTGAAAAATTATGAACTATGAATAAAACGAGTCGAAATAACACGTTGAGCGTAATATTCAACTCCAAATTCGAATTCATTTATCCTATCTTCAAGTTCTAGATTGGGTTAGGTTAGCCTACGCCGTCTGCGATCTGTCATTGATTTTCTGCTAACTGTCAGTCGAGTAGGTTATGTTTGGGACCCGCGTCGATTATTTGAATTCATTTTTACTCTCTTGAAAAATTATGAGCTGTGAATAAAACGAGTAGAAATAATACGCTGAGCGTTATTTTCAATTCCAAATTCGAATTCGTTTATCCTATCTTCAAATTCTAGGTTATGTGACGGTCGGGTTATGCTACGCCGTCTGCGATCTGTTATTGATTTTCTGCTAACTGTCAGTCAAGTAGGTTATGTTTGGGACCCGCATCGATTATTCGAATTCATTTTTACTCTCTTGAAAAATTATGAACTATGAATAAAACGAGTCGAAATAACACGTTGAGCGTAATATTCAACTCCAAATTCGAATTCATTTATCCTATCTTCAAGTTCTAGATTGGGTTAGGTTAGCCTACGCCGTCTGCGATCTGTCATTGATTTTCTGCTAACTGTCAGTCGAGTAGGTTATGTTTGGGACCCGCGTCGATTATTTGAATTCATTTTTACTCTCTTGAAAAATTATGAGCTGTGAATGAAACGAGTAGAAATAATACGCTGAGCGTTATTTTCAATTCCAAATTCGAATTCGTTTATCCTATCTTCAAATTCTAGGTTATGTGACGGTCGGGTTATGCTACGCCGTCTGCGATCTGTTATTGATTTTCTGCTAACTGTCAGTCAAGTAGGTTATGTTTGGGACCCGCATCGATTATTCGAATTCAGTTTTACTCTCTTGAAAAATTATGAGCTGTGAATAAAACGAGTAGAAATATTACGCTGATCGTAATTTCCAATTCCAAATTCGAATTCATTTATCCTATCTTCAAACTCTAGATTAGGTTAGGTTAGCCTACGCCGTCCGCGATCCGTTATTGATTTTCTGCTGTCAGTCGAGTAGGTTATGTTTGGGACCCGCGTCGATTATTCGAATTCATTTTCACTCTCTTGAAAAATTATGAGCTGTGAATAAAACGAGTAGAAATAATACGCTGAGCGTTATTTTCAACTCCAAATTCGAATTCATTTATCCTATCTTCAAGTTCTAGATTGGGTTAGGTTAGCCTACGCCGTCTGCGATCTGTCATTGATTTTCTGCTAACTGTCAGTCGAGTAGGTTATGTTTGGGACCCGCGTCGATTATTTGAATTCATTTTTACTCTCTTGAAAAATTAAGAGCTGTGAATAAAACGAGTAGAAATAATACGCTGAGCGTTATTTTCAATTCCAAATTCGAATTCGTTTATCCTATCTTCAAATTCTAGGTTATGTGACGGTCGGGTTATGCTACGCCGTCTGCGATCTGTTATTGATTTTCTGCTAACTGTCAGTCGAGTAGGTTATGTTTGGGACCCGCATCGATTATTCGAATTCATTTTTACTCTCTTGAAAAATTATGAGCTGTGAATAAAACGAGTAGAAATATTACGCTGATCGTAATTTCCAATTCCAAATTCGAATTCATTTATCCTATCTTCAAGTTCTAGATTGGGTTAGGTTAGCCTACGCCGTCTGCGATCTGTCATTGATTTTCTGCTAACTGTCAGTCGAGTAGGTTATAGTTGGGACCCGCGTCGATTATTCAAATTCATTTTTACTCTCTTGAAAAATTATGAGCTGTGAATAAAACGAGTAGAAATAATACGCTGAGCGTTATTTTCAACTCCAAATTCGAATTCATTTATCCTATCTTCAAATTCTAGGTTATGTGACGGCCGGGTTATGCTACGCCGTCTGCGATCTGTTATTGATTTTCTGCTAACTGTCAGTCAAGTAGGTTATGTTTCGGACCCGCGTCGATCATTCGAATTCATTTTTACTCTCTTGAAAAATTATGAACTATGAATAAAACGAGTCGAAATAACACGTTGAGCGTAATATTCAACTCCAAATTCGAATTCATTTATCCTATCTTCAAGTTCTAGATTGGGTTAGGTTAGCCTACGCCGTCTGCGATCTGTCATTGATTTTCTGCTAACTGTCAGTCGAGTAGGTTATGTTTGGGACCCGCGTCGATTATTTGAATTCATTTTTACTCTCTTGAAAAATTATGAGCTGTGAATGAAACGAGTAGAAATAATACGCTGAGCGTTATTTTCAATTCCAAATTCGAATTCGTTTATCCTATCTTCAAATTCTAGGTTATGTGACGGTCGGGTTATGCTACGCCGTCTGCGATCTGTTATTGATTTTCTGCTAACTGTCAGTCAAGTAGGTTATGTTTGGGACCCGCATCGATTATTCGAATTCATTTTTACTCTCTTGAAAAATTATGAACTATGAATAAAACGAGTCGAAATGACACGTTGAGCGTAATATTCAACTCCAAATTCGAATTCATTTATCCTATCTTCAAGTTCTAGATTGGGTTAGGTTAGCCTACGCCGTCTGCGATCTGTCATTGATTTTCTGCTAACTGTCAGTCGAGTAGGTTATGTTTGGGACCCGCGTCGATTATTTGAATTCATTTTTACTCTCTTGAAAAATTATGAGCTGTGAATAAAACGAGTAGAAATAATACGCTGAGCGTTATTTTCAATTCCAAATTCGAATTCGTTTATCCTATCTTCAAATTCTAGGTTATGTGACGGTCGGGTTATGCTACGCCGTCTGCGATCTGTTATTGATTTTCTGCTAACTGTCAGTCAAGTAGGTTATGTTTGGGACCCGCATCGATTATTCGAATTCATTTTTACTCTCTTGAAAAATTATGAACTATGAATAAAACGAGTCGAAATAACACGTTGAGCGTAATATTCAACTCCAAATTCGAATTCATTTATCCTATCTTCAAGTTCTAGATTGGGTTAGGTTAGCCTACGCCGTCTGCGATCTGTCATTGATTTTCTGCTAACTGTCAGTCGAGTAGGTTATGTTTGGGACCCGCGTCGATTATTTGAATTCATTTTTACTCTCTTGAAAAATTATGAGCTGTGAATGAAACGAGTAGAAATAATACGCTGAGCGTTATTTTCAATTCCAAATTCGAATTCGTTTATCCTATCTTCAAATTCTAGGTTATGTGACGGTCGGGTTATGCTACGCCGTCTGCGATCTGTTATTGATTTTCTGCTAACTGTCAGTCAAGTAGGTTATGTTTGGGACCCGCATCGATTATTCGAATTCAGTTTTACTCTCTTGAAAAATTATGAGCTGTGAATAAAACGAGTAGAAATATTACGCTGATCGTAATTTCCAATTCCAAATTCGAATTCATTTATCCTATCTTCAAACTCTAGATTAGGTTAGGTTAGCCTACGCCGTCCGCGATCCGTTATTGATTTTCTGCTGTCAGTCGAGTAGGTTATGTTTGGGACCCGCGTCGATTATTCGAATTCATTTTCACTCTCTTGAAAAATTATGAGCTGTGAATAAAACGAGTAGAAATAATACGCTGAGCGTTATTTTCAACTCCAAATTCGAATTCATTTATCCTATCTTCAAGTTCTAGATTGGGTTAGGTTAGCCTACGCCGTCTGCGATCTGTCATTGATTTTCTGCTAACTGTCAGTCGAGTAGGTTATGTTTGGGACCCGCGTCGATTATTTGAATTCATTTTTACTCTCTTGAAAAATTAAGAGCTGTGAATAAAACGAGTAGAAATAATACGCTGAGCGTTATTTTCAATTCCAAATTCGAATTCGTTTATCCTATCTTCAAATTCTAGGTTATGTGACGGTCGGGTTATGCTACGCCGTCTGCGATCTGTTATTGATTTTCTGCTAACTGTCAGTCGAGTAGGTTATGTTTGGGACCCGCATCGATTATTCGAATTCATTTTTACTCTCTTGAAAAATTATGAGCTGTGAATAAAACGAGTAGAAATATTACGCTGATCGTAATTTCCAATTCCAAATTCGAATTCATTTATCCTATCTTCAAGTTCTAGATTGGGTTAGGTTAGCCTACGCCGTCTGCGATCTGTCATTGATTTTCTGTCATTGATTTTCTGCTAACTGTCAGTCGAGTAGGTTATAGTTGGGACCCGCGTCGATTATTCAAATTCATTTTTACTCTCTTGAAAAATTATGAGCTGTGAATAAAACGAGTAGAAATAATACGCTGAGCGTTATTTTCAACTCCAAATTCGAATTCATTTATCCTATCTTCAAATTCTAGGTTATGTGACGGCCGGGTTATGCTACGCCGTCTGCGATCTGTTATTGATTTTCTGCTAACTGTCAGTCAAGTAGGTTATGTTTCGGACCCGCGTCGATCATTCGAATTCATTTTTACTCTCTTGAAAAATTATGAACTATGAATAAAACGAGTCGAAATAACACGTTGAGCGTAATATTCAACTCCAAATTCGAATTCATTTATCCTATCTTCAAGTTCTAGATTGGGTTAGGTTAGCCTACGCCGTCTGCGATCTGTCATTGATTTTCTGCTAACTGTCAGTCGAGTAGGTTATGTTTGGGACCCGCGTCGATTATTTGAATTCATTTTTACTCTCTTGAAAAATTATGAGCTGTGAATGAAACGAGTAGAAATAATACGCTGAGCGTTATTTTCAATTCCAAATTCGAATTCGTTTATCCTATCTTCAAATTCTAGGTTATGTGACGGTCGGGTTATGCTACGCCGTCTGCGATCTGTTATTGATTTTCTGCTAACTGTCAGTCAAGTAGGTTATGTTTGGGACCCGCATCGATTATTCGAATTCATTTTTACTCTCTTGAAAAATTATGAACTATGAATAAAACGAGTCGAAATGACACGTTGAGCGTAATATTCAACTCCAAATTCGAATTCATTTATCCTATCTTCAAGTTCTAGATTGGGTTAGGTTAGCCTACGCCGTCTGCGATCTGTCATTGATTTTCTGCTAACTGTCAGTCGAGTAGGTTATGTTTGGGACCCGCGTCGATTATTTGAATTCATTTTTACTCTCTTGAAAAATTATGAGCTGTGAATAAAACGAGTAGAAATAATACGCTGAGCGTTATTTTCAATTCCAAATTCGAATTCGTTTATCCTATCTTCAAATTCTAGGTTATGTGACGGTCGGGTTATGCTACGCCGTCTGCGATCTGTTATTGATTTTCTGCTAACTGTCAGTCAAGTAGGTTATGTTTGGGACCCGCATCGATTATTCGAATTCAGTTTTACTCTCTTGAAAAATTATGAGCTGTGAATAAAACGAGTAGAAATATTACGCTGATCGTAATTTTCAATTCCAAATTCGAATTCATTTATCCTATCTTCAAACTCTAGATTGGGTCAGGTTAGCCTACGCCGTCCGCGATCCGTTATTGATTTTCTGCTGTCAGTCGAGTAGGTTATGTTTGGGACCCGCGTCGATTATTCGAATTCATTTTCACTCTCTTGAAAAATTATGAGCTGTGAATAAAACGAGTAGAAATAATACGCTGAGCGTTATTTTCAACTCCAAATTCGAATTCATTTATCCTATCTTCAAGTTCTAGATTGGGTTAGGTTAGCCTACGCCGTCTGCGATCTGTCATTGATTTTCTGCTAACTGTCAGTCGAGTAGGTTATGTTTGGGACCCGCGTCGATTATTCGAATTCATTTTTACTCTCTTGAAAAATTAAGAGCTGTGAATAAAACGAGTAGAAATAATACGCTGAGCGTTATTTTCAACTCCAAATTCGAATTCATTTATCCTATCTTCAAATTCTAGGTTATGTGACGGCCGGGTTATGCTACGCCGTCTGCCATCTGTTATTGATTTTCTGCTAACTGTCAGTCAAGTAGGTTATGTTTCGGACCCGCGTCGATCATTCGAATTCATTTTTACTCTCTTGAAAAATTATGAACTATGAATAAAACGAGTCGAAATAACACGTTGAGCGTAATATTCAACTCCAAATTCGAATTCATTTATCCTATCTTCAAGTTCTAGATTGGGTTAGGTTAGCCTACGCCGTCTGCGATCTGTCATTGATTTTCTGCTAACTGTCAGTCGAGTAGGTTATGTTTGGGACCCGCGTCGATTATTTGAATTCATTTTTACTCTCTTGAAAAATTATGAGCTGTGAATAAAACGAGTAGAAATAATACGCTGAGCGTTATTTTCAATTCCAAATTCGAATTCGTTTATCCTATCTTCAAATTCTAGGTTATGTGACGGTCGGGTTATGCTACGCCGTCTGCGATCTGTTATTGATTTTCTGCTAACTGTCAGTCAAGTAGGTTATGTTTGGGACCCGCATCGATTATTCGAATTCAGTTTTACTCTCTTGAAAAATTATGAGCTGTGAATAAAACGAGTAGAAATATTACGCTGATCGTAATTTTCAATTCCAAATTCGAATTCATTTATCCTATCTTCAAACTCTAGATTGGGTCAGGTTAGCCTACGCCGTCCGCGATCCGTTATTGATTTTCTGCTGTCAGTCGAGTAGGTTATGTTTGGGACCCGCGTCGATTATTCGAATTCATTTTCACTCTCTTGAAAAATTATGAGCTGTGAATAAAACGAGTAGAAATAATACGCTGAGCGTTATTTTCAACTCCAAATTCGAATTCATTTATCCTATCTTCAAGTTCTAGATTGGGTTAGGTTAGCCTACGCCGTCTGCGATCTGTCATTGATTTTCTGCTAACTGTCAGTCGAGTAGGTTATGTTTGGGACCCGCGTCGATTATTCGAATTCATTTTTACTCTCTTGAAAAATTAAGAGCTGTGAATAAAACGAGTAGAAATAATACGCTGAGCGTTATTTTCAACTCCAAATTCGAATTCATTTATCCTATCTTCAAATTCTAGGTTATGTGACGGCCGGGTTATGCTACGCCGTCTGCCATCTGTTATTGATTTTCTGCTAACCCACACAGCACACAGTCGTCCACGGGATGTCCTACGGATGTATTTTACGTCCGTGGCAGATATCCCGTGAATATCCTGATAAGTTCCATCGACATACACGGGATGTTTTGCGGACATCCAGATGTCCGCTTTTCTGATATCCGTAGGATTGTATTATGGGATAGCCTGTGGATAATTGTGAACGTCCTACGGACCGCGGTCGTACGTTATGCGAATATTTACCTGTATCCTAGGCTCATCCATATGGCGTTCATCGGATGTCAGGTTTTTATATTCAATCGATTACAAATACATAGTAGGAACGAAGAGGGGAAGGTATTTTGATCAAAAAGGTTGACGAGGTTTGCGTTAAACACAGTGCTCTAGTCTTTGTTGGTCATAGACCCTTCGTAATACAAGTGTACGTCAAGTAGACTTGAAAGGAGTCTTTCTTATTAAAAGCCAGTTTCATTTCTGAAGCTACTATTATATTAAATAAGCCCAGCCTAATCAAGTAACAAAGTTACTTTGCTTGCGAGAGAGGTTTCGAGCGGGCGCCGCGCCGCGGTGCTCAGCCGCGGCCGTCTGACTCTGACCGCACGCAAGGGGCTATGGCATATACGAGGTGAGTTTTTTAAAGTGTTACAAGCCAATATCTCGAAAACTGATCACGATACAAACAAATATTTCGGATGAAATTTGTAGGTTAACGAGAGAGAAAGAACATAGTGTAGCAAGATCTTCATTAGGTGGAGACGCCAAGGCCGGGAGAAGGTCAACTTGGTTTCATTTTTTATGGAAACCCATATTTTGAAATGCCTAAGTTTGTTCTACTTGAAAAATCAAACAACTTTTGTGGAAAATATTTTTTTGTGAGACACCAATTCCTTATGATATTTAGCTAAACAACTAGAGATCTTTGAACTTTTAAAGATGTTTTAACTTCAAACTTCACGATACGACCATATGATATCGACGTAGCGCGTGTACTCCAACTAGCTACTGATGATTTTGACGAAACGTATGTATTCGAGATATCTCAGAGATGTTGTGTACGGCCGAGTGAAATGGTAGGATATCCTACGGATGTTTCAATGATCCTGGACAATTATGGGATATTTGTAGGATATCCGATTGGTCCTGGATATACGTGGGCTGTATAAGACTTAAATAGGACATCCTGTAGATGTTCTGTGCTGTGTGGGAACTGTCAGTCCAGTAGGTTATGTTTGGGACCCGCATCGATTATTCGAATTCATTTTTACTCTCTTGAAAAATTATGAGCTGTGAATAAAACGAGTAGAAATATTACGCTGATCGTAATTTCCAATTCCAAATTCGAATTCATTTATCCTATCTTCAAACTCTAGATTAGGTTAGGTTAGCCTACGCCGTCTGCGATCTGTTATTGATTTTCTGCTGTCAGTCGAGTAGGTTATGTTTCGGACCCGCGTCGATCATTCGAATTCATTTTTACTCTCTTGAAAAATTATGAACTATGAATAAAACGAGTCGAAATAACACGTTGAGCGTAATATTCAACTCCAAATTCGAATTCATTTATCCTATCTTCAAATTCTAGGTTATGTAGCGGCCGGGTAAGGTTACGCCGTCTGCGATCTGTTATTGATTTTCTGCTGTCAGTCGAATGCGGTTATGTCGACTATGGTTTGCCTTCTCGTATAATAAATGAAAGCAACGTTATTATTTCAATTACGATTCCGAATTGGGTTGGGTTTTCTACCTATTTCTGACAAAAAATCAGGCAATTTCAAATATAGATGACAGAAAGCAATTACGTCTACGAAATTCTGAAATCGTGGTTGTAGTTCACATGATCCCCACACAATTAGTTCGTGGCAGCACGTGCCATCATAAATAGTTGAGAAAGTATCACCAGCGCTGCCACGATGTATCCTTGATGCATGCGTATAATGTCGGTACAAAATGTCGCCAAAGTGAGATGTTGGTGTTCTTCGTAATCGAAAATCAGATTAGCTGCCGTTTTGTCATTTCAGCATCAAATCTTACGGGAGTGGGCTCAAAATTTGTGTTTTCTCAGTGCCGAGTGGCATCATACCGGACAGTGCGATTCATTCAGTGCAAGTGTTCAAATTTCCATCGTTTATGTGGTTGATTATCAATCCGCAAAAATTTTTTCAAAATTTTCGAAAAGTAAAAAGTCGCTCCACTTTTTGCCAAAGTAAGGCATCAATTGCCCAATCTTTATTCTGATTGTTGGAGTGGCGTAGGAGTTTTGGCTCGCCGCGTTTTCGAGGTGTACAGCGCGACTTTAATATCCCCTTAAATAGGTTCCGAGATTCAAAAAGTTCGCACCGTAGGTCGGTGATTCGACGGCCGGCTCTGATTGGTGGGTGTCGGAGCTCGTCGCGGCCGTGCGACTAAACGGTGGTTGGCTGTCTCGGCACTGTGGCGACTCGGCGGTAATATTCAAGCCATCACCGTGTCAAATAATTGAAGACTCTGCCCGATACACCTCTTCTGCAACCTGGACCCTCGCTGAAGGACTCCTCGGTGACATCGCGTGGCGAAGTGCTCCCTAACTGCGTTTTTGATTGGGAACTGACCAGTCAGAGGATCTGGCGGAAGCTGCGATGCCCCAATCCCAGATCCGCATCCAGGCTTCCCCATAGGTGGTGTGGAAGGCATATAGTCCGGCCTGCATCACACGGTAGCAGTTCTGGCAAGACGATGGCGAGAAAGTCGGTGGTGACGTCTAGTTTGACCACCAGGTCAACAAACCCTCGACGATGGGAAGCTGTTGACGGGCTACTTAATTCACCCAGCTTTGTTCAACCATCGGCGAGATCTAGAATGAGTTGGCGAGAGGTGGTTCAGCTCCAGGCTGATAAGTTGGCGGGAACGGGAGGAGCTGGCTCATAGAGTTGTCCCTGTTCAACCGTTCCTCGAGCATCCACGGCCAGGTCGACAGAAGGTGCACCGGAACTCGTACCAGGTCCAACATCGTAGATAAAAGGTATCCAGCGTCACAGACAGCCGAGTTCCCTCGGTGTCCGTGGACCATCTCCGCCATTCCGATTTACAATTTACATAGAAAAGTATTGAAAACAAAATAGTAAGTAAGCTAGTAATTAAGCCTAAAGTAATCCGATGATCTGTCGCTACCTCCGAGAGCTGTCTGCCCTCGCCAGTTGCCTACGTTTTTATGCCTTCGTGACGTATTGCAAAATGCAACGTCACAGTGTAAAGTAAATTACGTTAAAAAAAAAAAAAATGAAAAAAAAAGATATACTACTATCGGGATTCGAACCACCCGTCACACGGTTACGCGGTTACGAAGCAGAGCGCCTACCCACTGAGCCACGAGCTTCTTATACCGTGAGCGCCAGGTGAAACGGGTCAGTGAAACGACGATGGCGCTAGCTTCCTTGAGATTTGAAGGGAGAACCAATACACTAAGAATATCCCTAGTTTAGTTGCAATTTCATATGCTTACTCCATGGTCCGCGGTGGCGGCCATTATATTTGGTTGACAGATGTCAGAAGATTTTTCAGGGTTATGATGATTTGGAATTGTACACGAAATAGAGTGAAAGTACGTGATGAATGTTTCAGAAATTTAATAAACAAGTTATAACCCAGGCAGCAAAATCATGTAACCATAATGTAGCAGATATATAATTTGGTTCTTTCCTCAATCACTGCTACATCCCAGGGACTGTATATTTTACAGTCCATGGATATCAAAATGTCTGCCACAGGCTGATATGGCTGGTATGTCACAGTTACAGATTTGCGGTACATAACAATTATATACCAGTTGAGTGTTAGGATCATAACAGATATATCACAGCGGACTCACTGTAGAGTCGGCTTTCAAAACGGTTATGTATGATCTATGTAACTCATATAATTGCAACATTCTAGGCATAAAGGTCCATGTGACTTATGACAAAAAAAAAATTAGATTAAACGACGGATATCTGAGTTTTTCTGATAAGATCTTGTGCTAATCACAATATTTGTGCGCCCTACCGAAAACTCACTGCCTAAATCTACCTGCCTGTAATTATAATTAACGAAAAAATCGCACGCACGAACCGAGGATTTGAACACGGGACCAGTGGACGCCCTAGTGATCCGTAGCCGGGCACGCTGCCTCGACACCACAACGAACATCTAAACAAAATTACTTTGGACTGCGTTATAATCTGCTGCCGTAACATCACGAAAAATGATCATTTATTAAAATTTTGATTTGTCACAACTGTCACTTCAATTACATGATTTGTCTGTTTATGCAAACATCATTATGTCATTCACGCTTAAGTAAGCAGGTCCAAATTCAAATCAAGTATTGTTATTAAAAATTGAAGTCAAAATTTCTGTTAAGCTTACTCTTACAACGATATTTTTTTACATGTTGTAAAACAATTGTACCTTCCTTCCCGCGATCCCTTAGTTTTGAATATGCACAGATCTAATTTCACGTATTCTAGATACGTGTATAATAAAGAACTATCCGTAATAGTACATATAAACTGATCACGAGCCTGAATAATTTGCTACACATTTGAGGACACGTAGTAAACACATAACCTAAAAAGCTAACGTACGAATTGTTCTCGTTGAAGGCACACGGAGATTTTTCTGAAATGTTTATTTGATATAATAATTGTGTATCCTTTGTGTCAGAATACTGTGATGTCCTCGTCACGTGACGGATACGTCAACTTTGTATTTAGCACTGAAATAGTACTCTGTGACGTAAATTTTAGATACCCAGTTTTGCTTTTTTGACTATATAAAATTGTGACGTCTGTGTGACATTGCTGCTACATCGACTATTTAGACTGCTCAAGGACAATACCGCTTGATATAAACTCTACAAACCAGTTGTACTTTTCTGGTGATATAACACTGTGACATCTTTGTTATACTACAGCTACATCAAACTTGGACACTGCTCCAGGAGAGAACTAGATGATATTAACGCTACATAACAATGTACTGTCTTTGTGATACTACAGTGTTATATGTCAAGCGCATCTCTGATATATTGAAAGATTGCTGATACACCAATGTTACATAAAATTTACGTGAACTTTGGTATGTACCAACAATTTTACAGTGGATATCGCGGTAACGCAAATGTACTAAGTTTGCTGCCTGGGAAGGTTTGACTTTTCCCATGAGTCTCGATAAAATTTCGAAATTTGAAAAATTAAATGGTTTATCGATGAACGTTTACGGTATAGACGAACATGAAATAGTACCCGTTTATTTGAGTCGAGAAAAATCGGATAAGTCTACCATACATCTTCTTATGTTAGAAACTAATATCGAACCGAATGAAATTGATGACGTTAACAATACAATATATCATTTTGCATGGATCAAAAATTTATCTCGACTGTTAAGTTCACAAATTTCGAAACATAAAGGACATACCTGGTTGTGTGATAGATGTTTGAGTCATTTTCAAACCGAAAATTGTTTAGCCAAACACCGTTTTGATTGTGCGAATATAAATAAATGTAAAGTAATATTTCCGTCCGAAAAAGATAAAATCTTGAAATTCAAAAACTTCAAACATAAAGAAAACAAGCTGATAATTGTGCTCGTTCGCTCGCTTCGCTCGCTCACTCGATTGGTGGAGCGTTGTTCCTCGCTCGCTTCGCTCGCTCGGTTGTCAGTGGTATGTCAAATATCAATATATTGTGAGGATCAGTGGAGTGGCCTTACCTATTCTAGTCTTTCGAGAGCCACAACCACCGACTGGGTAGTTCGCGTGAATGTGTGTGTGTGTGTGTGTGTGTGTCTATTCAGTGTGAAGTCTGAAAACGGATAGCACACTGAGAAGGAATGTCATCGCACTCTTAGCCAATAGTACTTCTTCATATTTGATAGAGAAGGTTTTTCAACTCATCAATACAAGTATCATTGGTCATAGAAGTACTATCGCTCAATGGAAACCGACGAGAAGGTGGTGCGGTTTCTTCCATCGGGAAGGCAGGAATTAGGAGGGGAATGGTTAATGATATGTTTGGATAGACTAATGATTTCAAAGCAATTCAATATCAAACTTTCTCGGGCGAATAAAAATTCAAGTGAAATCGATAAGAGATAATTTTTTTATTAAGATGAAATGAATGCTTATCAGCAGCAAATTTTTTAGCGCTTAGCCACGTAAGACTTCAGCAGCTAATTTTGTAGCGCTTAGCCATCTAAGACTTCAGCAGCTAATACATTTTGTAGCGCTTAGCGACACAAAGTGTCAAGCAGCTAATAATTTTTGTAGCGCCTAGCCACACAGGGCGTTGGCAGCTGATTTTTTAGCGCTGATACCTACATAAGGCATAAGCAGCTAATCGTTCTGACCGTTGGACTGATAGCATTGCAGGTAAGCAACTGAATTTTCAGAAAAGTCAGTGACATCAAATACTGCATTTACAATAAAATATTATTCAAATAGTAATCGATTATTACAGTTCCACAGTATCCGGTACAATTCGGAGTGCCAATGTGAATGTAACAGTGCATGTACATGTATTATGAACTTTGTATTTTCAACAGAGTATATATATTTCCTAGTGCCGGCATAAATATTCAATTGTAGCTATGAATCGATTAATTCACGCAGCACCTAGTATTTCTTTGTAGACAATATTTCTTGTACATGACTTATGAGTCGAATTTTTACTGTTAATGATGACAGATTTGTCTGTTAACAAAACTTTCAAATTGTTTCTAGACTTAACTCTGGACAAGGCAACATACAGTTGACCATGACTAAATACTGGATTTGGTAAATAGACACCGACGCTGTCAAAAGATTGACCTTGTGACTTGTTAATTGTCATCGCACAACCTAATCTAACGGGAAATTGTCTTCTTACCATCTTGAATGGCATCTCCTCCTCGGACGGTGATAAATCTATTCGGGGTAACAATACTGTTTCTCCAGCGCAATTTCCACCTATGATTTCAGTACAAATTAAATACTGGTTCAACTTTTTAACAATCAGTCTGGTACCATTACATAATCCTTGTGATAAATTTAGATTACGTAACAGGATAATAATGCACCCTACCTTCAACGTTAATTTATGCGGCGGAAGACCATTCGGCGTCAATGAATTCATGAATTCCATTGGAAGTATATTTTTGATGTCTATATTATCTTCATCCTCACCTGAATCTACACTCAAATAATCTACACCGACACCTTTGATTTTCGACAATATTTTGTCATTAATGGCGATAACATCGACGTTTGTCGGAGCTAATATATAACTTTGCCACAATTAGACGGATCTTGAGGATCGACACTCTCTCCAAATATTTCTTCTACAATATTTCCATTCGAGAGAATTTCAGAAGGAATGGTTACAACTTCGTTTTCACGTTCAAAGGAATCAGAGAATACCCCATCGCCAACCTTCAGAAGCCATTGCTTAAAATCCGTTTGTCCATGACAAACACGAATGTTACCCGTCAATGACATATATGTGAATTTATTCCATAGGCTGCTTCTTTTGACACACGCTTCCAAAATTTGTGTTCTACTTCCATGTCGTACAACAGGTAAAGTTTGCCGAAAATCACCGGAAACTATGATAATTTTACCACCAAATGGCTCGTTACAATGACACAAGTCTCTTAAGGGGACCAGTACAGCTTGGTTTGGGAGATTTGGAGTACTCCAAAATTTATTTATTTGTCAACCAAAGTTTATTTCACATCGAAAAAAAATTTTCCTCGAAAAACTTTGTCGTAAGGTTTCAGGCACATCGTTGGTGCGATTCAACCTCTCAAGGTCTTGCTTTCTTCAGACAGCAATTCTACATCGTATGAACGTAGGGATTGGTGAAAAAAAATTCATGTGAAAAGTTACGGCCAATTATCAAAAATTTCCAATATTTAGGCTACTAATTTGCAAATAACTTGGCCAAAACGAAATTGTAAAAAAATTCCCTCGTTCACACGATGAGGATCTCTTTTCTGAACAAAATGAGCCCTTAACGACCTTGATCGGAACAACGATGTGCCTGAAACCTTACGACAAAGGTTTTCGAAGAAAAATTTTTTTTTGATGTAAAATAAGCTTTGGCTGAGAAATAAATGCATTTTGGAGTACTCCGAATTTCCAAAACCAAGCTGTACTGGTCCCCTTAACATACGATCAACAGCCTCCAGTGCATATTTAGATGCCATTGTTATTTCATCCCAAATTATAACTTTCGCGTCTCGAATATGTGATCCATGTTTAGAATTTGGTCTGATGTTACACGTTGATCTTTCATTCAGAAGAAACGGTAATTTAAATGTGGAATGTGCAGTTCTACCTCCTTTCAATAAATTCGCTGCAATTCCTGTCCACGCTACAGGCAGCACAGTCATATCTAAATTCTTCAATGTAATTATAATAGTGTTGTGTAAGTAACTCTTTCCACTGCCACCGGGACCATCTAAATAAATACATTTATCGGCAGATTCACCACGAACCGCAGTCATGACTGCATGAAATATATTTCGTTGATGTTGCGTTAAACTATTCACTGATGTTGTCACTGCCTGTTGTAATGAAATCATATTTCCGTGCTCCACGTTATCATTATTTGTATCACATGGGAATGTGCCAACATCTTTGATATTCGGCAGATTGAAGTTTTGCAAACTAAATCCATGAAATATAAGTATTTCACTGATTACTTGCAAAGCCTTCTGTTCATTTTCTTCGGTATATTCTGCAGTTTGATCAACAAACTCGTTTTTGTATTTTTCAAATAATTGGTGGGCATTAATCGGCATGCCGAACACACATATGTATGCAAACAACCGACACATCTCTTTAGGGAATTTAAGGGTCGCTCCTTCTGCAAGACATTTATCCCATTCTTCGTCATCGGCGACTAACTTTCGCTGTACTGCCGCTTCAAAAAAGGATGGGTATACCACACCATGATAAGTTCGCATATCTTGGAATGATTGTGCTCCTCGAACATGTAATAGCAACAATCTCAAATAATAACGCTCAGGTTCCTTCGGACTCACGAAGTACATTCTACTCAGAACAGGTTTGATAAATTTCTTCCGTCCCGTCCACTGTGTATTTTGCTTATTGAATACATAATGATTTGAAATTTCACAGTACAAATACTTATGTGCTTCAACATCAGTTCTATTTAGATTGAACCACGCGAGCAATGTTGAATCCTTATTTTTATCTATGGCTGCTTTTTCACAACCCTCTTCAAAGTACACCACTTGTTCATTTTCCACATGAACTGCCAATCTATATATAGCGTGTGATTGTTCATTCATTGGATATTCGAATAAACGATGCATTGCCTCGGGTGGGCAGACGTATCGCGTAGATATATATTCATCAACTTCGTTGTATTTGATGCAATCTCCCTCCTGTACATTCGTTATTTCAACAATTGCGCAATCATGTCCTTTATAGCAGTACTTGAATAAATACTTTATACATTGCACCGTCGAACATACTTCCACATTAATGTGACAGTTGAATTTCAACAACAAATAGGGATTATATGGTACAACGTATCTATTGTCAGCAATTTTATGCATCCCATCTCCCTTAGAGTGGAAAATAATCACGTTACCATCGTCTTTTCTACGATATAACGGATAACCCGCTGAATGATAATTTGTTTCCAAAACATAATCCCTCGGAAATCGTTTAGTACACAGATTAGTTTTGCTATCCATGCAAGGCGAACCCATATTTTGCTGACCACAAGGACCGTGAATCATGCATTGCTTGACTATGCCATGTAATACCGGATACCTCGTTTTATCTGGTATCTCTGCAGAGACTACTTTGTCTACATCATCTGTATCCCGGATCTTGCTGTCTTCTTCCAGCCAAAACAGCATATGCACATGCGGTAACCCTCTCTTTTGGAATTCGACAACATAAACGTAGGCAGCACACTTTCCAAATATCGAGTTATCGATCAATTCCACCTTTAACTCCTCAACTTTATGGTGGAAAACCCTTGATACGAGGTCTGGTCGGTCCGTTGCAGTTTGACCGGGCTTCAAATTTTCCACAATTTCTTTCCATTTGGGATTGCAGGTTATGGTTATGAATAAATCGGGTTTCCCATATTTTTGTAATATGCTCATTGCATCAATGAAACTTTGTTGCAAGGCTCGCGGACTACCGCTGAACGACGAGGGTAATATAACCATCTTCCCAATCCTCGCATTATCCTCTCCAGCTTTGTTATGTAGATAATCGATCACTCCTTTATACATTTCCGCTCGTAATTTGCTTTGTTGATTTCTTATAAAATGCAGTCGATGGCTTTCAACTTTCGTCCACATATCAACAATGTATTGTTGAGACAATCTTCCCATGTTCAGACACGGATTGAATCTCCCTCTATCACTCAATTTATAACTGTAATATTGCAACGCGGTTATTATGCGCTTACCTACTGTTTGCCTCATCCCTGGCGTCCAACCGGTTTCACCAGAGGGAAACATGAGAGGATAAGTCATAGGATCGACATGTTTACTTAGACTTGATATACTTATAGCACCTTCGCTCCTAGAATACACACATACGTCTCTATGTACTGGAGGATCTCCGTCTTCCGCGACAAATACAATCGCTACCTCGTTACATTTCGGTAGGTCGAAACGATTATTGTCAACATTATCATGCCGCTTCAACCACATTCTTACTTCACGGGCAGAATGACCGGATGTATTCGCCAATTTGGGACCGGGTTGAAGTTCCGAATTTTAAAAGTTCCGAACGGTAAAAATTCCGAATTTATTTGAGATGAATTCGAATTTTTAGAAACATTTAAGTTTAGAAAATTAATTTCCGAAAGGTCGGAATGTAGACAGCTAAAAACTCCGAAAGGTCAAGACTCCGAAAGTCCAAAACTCCGAAAGTTCAAAAATCCGAAAATTTAGACGAGACCAGATTCTCGATGCTTTGAATATGAGGAAATTTTCATTTCACAATGAAAGTCGAAGACAAAATAATAAGATATTTTCCCCATTACTTAATGATATCCTCCCGATTATTTTAAGGTTTCAACCTTCAGATTATTCTTAAAACATGACTGGATTATTTAGACGAAAACCTGCGGAACCAGCATCGGTGGTTTATGGTCACCATTTTGGAATGAAAAAGATGTCTGAAACCGCAGAGAACGATTATTGAACATAAGTATTGAAACACGGACCTCAAAATCAAGATAATTATAAACATCTTTTCAGATTCGAAATGCATTTTTTTTTTTTTCAAATACTGTTTTTCGAATCGAATCAGTTATAAATTTTGTATCGGGTCGACGGACCTTGAATACACAACCGTGAATGTGAGAAATAACTACGAAAAATTTCAACAGGAAGCTCTGTTAATAATTAGATATTCGCAATCATTGTCAAACCATGACATTCATGTTAAATCGATTCTAAAGTTGGATGTATACATATACGCGTGAGTTCAGCTAAACATGCATCTCTAGAATTCGCTGTAATTTCACAATTTTTCGATTTTTCTCCAATCAACCAGTTTAAAATATCTGCAAGTGATGCAACTATTTGAAAATGTAAAAACAATCTTTTTTATTCGAAAGAATTTGAAAGTTCAGTCCCCCACAAATAATGATGAGAGCTGAAAATTCTTATAACCGCGTACACTGACAAGTGGAGTTCATGAAAAAGACAACGAGTATCGAACATCTTTTTTTTAGACTACTATATCCGCATTTCATTTTGTTCTCGTGACATGGGTTGGGAAATTTTTTTTATGAAGAATTAGGAGGCATTTTGGACGGGGAGAATAATTATGATATACACAAATATAATATGTTACAGGCTTTTTTATTATTGTTTATATTGTTTTGAGTGTTATCGGTGCACCTCTCGCAGCAATTGTTGATCGTGTCTCGCGGAACTGATCTGACCCATTACGGTTTCGGGGCTGTAAAATAATAAAAAATCATCAGCGTATGTCATAATTATGTATCCTAGATATGAATGAATAAGTAAAGTATAACTTCATTATTTGCGCGAAATGAATCGACAAAAAGTTTCATTTCGAACAGCTCTGTTTCACAAATATAATATACCCTAATATTCCGATACTCTCTATCTGTGAACGTAACAAAGTTCGAGGAGGTCGAAGAAGCGCTTTTCCAACTACAATTGTCAACCGTAGCCTGACCGTTTCCGTCCACTTCCACGCTCCGAGGAGCGTGGGCAAAAGCCCACATTCACGGTAAAACCGTAGTAGACGCGTGCTCTCGGCTGCATAAATGCAAGCGTACGACAAAGTTCAAGCCCGGTCGATCAATCCAAAGTCGTTATACATATATGTTTAGTTCTTTGCGCAATATATAGAAGTATATAAAAATGCAATTATACAAAAAATCCACAGTTTAATCCACGCAAACTAATTAGCGTATTTACTTCAAATGACTAAGCGGTCACTTCGCCTTGAGTTCAATTGTCAACCGTAGCCTGACCGTTTCCGTCCACTTCCACGCTCCGAGGAGCGTGGGCAAAAGCCCACATTCACGGTAAAACCGTAGTAGACGCGTGCTCTCGGCTGCATAAATGCAAGCGTACGACAAAGTTCAAGCCCGGTCGATCAATTGAGTCATTATGTAGTCATTTGAGCTCACATACGTTTGCTTCTGATGAAAGAATTTGCAGCTTGATCCACGCATACTGCTTAATGTATCTACTTCGAAGAATGGGAAGCTTTAATTTCATTTCAATTGTCAAGCGTAGCCCGACCGTTGCCGTCCACTTCCACGCTCCGAAGAGCGTGGGCAAAAGCCCACATTCCACCACAGCAGAACTATAGTAGACGCGTGCTCTCGGCTGCATAAATGCAAGCGTACGACAAAGTTCAAGCCCGGTCGATCAATCCAAAGTCGCTATACATATATGTATGGTTCTTTGCGCAATATATAGAAGTATATAAATATGCAATTATACAAAAAATCCAAAGTTTAATCCGGGCAAACTAATTAGCGTATTTACTTCGAATGACTAAGCGGTCACTTCGCCTTGAGTTCAATTGTCAACCGTAGCCTGACCGTTGCCGTCCACTTCCACGCTCCGAGGAGCGTGGGCAACTCGGAGCGTGGGCAAAAGCCCACATTCACGGTAAAACCGTAGTAGACGCGTGCTCTCGGCTGCATAAATGCAAGCGTACGACTACGTTCAAGCCCGGTCGATCAATTGAGTCATTACAGTGATTGGCACGCACTCTATTTCATACTCTGCAATAATTGTAAACCATGAAACACATGGTGTTCAGAGACGGCATTATCGAAAAGTTTTTTGAGGCTCATATAAACAATGAAGTTATTAAATAGAAACTTTTGTCATCTAACAATATATGACCATAATCAGGGTGATCACTAATATTTGCAACTAAGAATCTCCAACAAGGTGTTTTCAATAGAAAATACAGTTTTCCTGTACCGTAACTTTCAAACTTTGATTGGTAAAGAATTATAACTGAATAATCATAGTAAAATTCGTGGAATCAAAGTCTTCGTCACAGAGGATACGTTTTACGCGGAAGAAGTATAGTCAAAGTTAATATTGCTTGTACAACACGTTTACAACATACTTTTCAAAATAAATTTTTTTTTCAAAATATCCGTGAGAATTCAGTATATTTAAAAAATCTAAATATTCTAATTTCCCACGACATGTGATCACCCTGCTGTTGACTAAGAAATATTAGCAATATTTTTTTATAATATACGCTGGTAGTGACATTACCAAAGATGCAAAACAGATTTCAACGTAATATTTAGGTTTCTAATCTTAATTCACATTTTTGAGTCAAAGATGAACAGCAATAGTGTTCGTCAAATTTTCTGTCACTTTGATTGTAAGCGTTATCTCAATACACATTTCTTTTGCATCATTTGCCCAAGCTCATTTTGAATGAAACTATTTATAAACCCAATCATAATGATTTCAAAAAGTGCTTAAGAGGGTTCAAAAGTCTTGCCCACAACTTCTAGATAAACATTTACTACATACGCTGTTCAGATTAAATAAATCAACACGACGAATTTGGATAAATCTGTTTTGCATCCTCTGCAATCATGTGTAATGTCACCTTGTTTATCGTTGCCAGTCCTTCGACGTTTGTGCCCATAGGGACGCACTTGTCTGTTCGGATCACTGTTCTGGGATTTCATTTGCCTCCTTCTCTTTTTCCTCAAATTCTTCTTTCGACTGGCCGATACTGCACAAGAGTAATAAATTAATAACCAGGTAATTTCTGAACACTTGGTAATTTTTATTTTTTTTTCAATAAATTTCAATCATCACAATACCTTTGGTCTGCGGTTGGTGATTGCTGGCTACTGCAATGGGCAATTCTACGGTACAAAATATAAATTTATAAATATATAAATAAAATTTCATTTGTCTTTGTTTTAACCATTAGTCGAAAATAGGAGTAATTCAGTTTACACGGTTACAACTACTTTTTTCCACTACTTTTTACACGGATTCAAGTCAATACCAATCATGTGACCCGACGGATAAACTGAAGTCTTTTTAAAAACCTGTCATACTAGAGGGCCAGAAATGTAACAATCCATCGAAATTCGCAAGTCATTTATCGAGCGAAACCAATACTTTTCTTATATCACCGGGTGATAAAAAGTAAAAGGGTGATAATTTGTTTCAAACACATACATCTTTGAGAATTTCTTACAAGCAGAATAATGAGTGGATTTATTTGATGATTGCAGAGCGATTAGACACTATTATTATGTATCGACGGATATTTTTTTATAACGAAAAAAGAAGGCATTCAAGAGTTATAGCCATCTTGCCGAACCTCTGCGATTCTCATACACAGAAAAAAATTTTTTTTTCGCTACAGATAAATATTCTTGATTCAAGAAATTAGTTAGGAAGATCGAAATCATTCCTGACAAAGTAAAAAATTGAGTTCTTGAATTAAGAAAATTTCTTGGTTCAAGAAAATACTTACTTCGTCAGGGATAATTTCGATTTTCCTAACTATTTTCTTGGTTTAAGTTAATTTTTTTTTCTGTGTAGGATCAAACGGTGTACGTAGTAGCGGCCACGCACCTTATCTGAAATCGAAGTTTTTTTATTTGTTTTACTATAGATGACAATAGCTATCTGTTATCGATCGTATTTTCGATACGATTCACCTTTGTTTGATGACACCTAAAATACGAAGCAATTGTAGCTAAGAAAAACTCTAAAAAAATTTTAATTTCAAATAAGGCGCATGTCCGCTGGTACGCACACCGTATGGTCCTGCGAGAATCGCAGAGGCTCGGCAGGATGGCTGTAACTCTTGAACGCCTCTTTTGTTCGTAACCAAAAAGATATCTGTAGATACATAATAATCTAATCACTCTGCATATATCGAATTATTCCACTTAATAGTTTGCTTGTGAAAAACTATCAAAGATGTATCTGTTTCTCGACGCTATGACAGGATGCAACCCCTGAATATACCTGTTATAGAGATGAGAAGACAAGAGGTAGATATGGATATAGAGATAGAGATATTGAGATAAGGAATCCAACTGACTGTGACGCACTCCTGTACACATATCTTTCAGATATACATGATCGATTACGCATGCTCATCGGCAAATTATCAAAGAAATCAAAGAACGGCGAGTTTGCTGTGGAATAATTACAACTATTACACAAACAATTTTTTTTTGACTTCTTGAAATTATATATTCTCAGTAACTATCCAAGGACTGTTGTGTGAATATCGCATCTGAGTAAAGGATAATGAGATATAAAATTCAGATAAGGTGATAATTGTTATTCTTACAGAACGCCTCGATCTGTACGTTTACTAATCTCAAAAACTCTCCCGTCTTTTATTCTATCCCTTTCTGGAAGGATGATCCGATTTCTGTTGCGATCAGGGCGAGGCATTGTGGGACTTGAGTCGTTTAATAGATTACTAGTTATCTAAATTGACACGCTAGATATAGTTTAAAATTACCGCCACGATATTTAATTAGTCAAAAAAATAGGCAAACAAGTTCACAAAATTTTCTGAAACAAGAGTTGACGCCCGAGAAATAGGTCACAGAACTTCAAACACACAGTCAAATATATGCACACAGAACTAAAAATATAAGAAAAAACTGGCTAACAATAATCAGTAATTAGTTCACTAAACAGTTCTGCAATAACGAGAGCAGAATGACTTGGTACACGACGGAACACTAAACAACGATGCTTCTTTCAAGAAGGTTCGCGATATTCTAAAGAGTTCTCTACGGCGGCGGGGTGATCTCCTCAAACGTTGAAACGAGGTGGCAACTACACATAAAGCTCGGGCGTGCTTAGGCTGGCTTCGAAGAATCGGGGTTCCAGGATTCGAAAAATAAGAGGTATACTTTCTTGCGAATAGCTTGAAAACTATACGTGATAACGTAAATTCGAAAAAAGATTCTTAAAGAGGCAGAAATCTCCAATGAAAAAGTCCCAACTTCCTGCACTCTATCTTAATTATTTCTACCTGTAATTGAATGTTAAAAGTATAACTCCGCGGGGCGAACGCAGCGGTATTACGCTGCCACGATACCGACCGTGAAACATAAAAAAAAATTTATATTATCAAATATTGATGAAAAAATTGAACAAATATTATGGTATTATCTACGTACAAAATGTATATTATTGAATATTATGTAATTGATTTTTTTTTTTTTTTTTTTTCAATTATGAGATTATCTAGATACTTGTGAAAATAAAATTTCGTGGAATTTTTTATTCCTTTTTTATTTTTGAAAATTTTCCATTTTCAAAGCGGGAAGTTAAAAAAGTTAAAATAATGCGATCTTGCCCATGAGCTTACATGAAATAAATTCAAAGCGCAGGTGAAGTTAAACGTAGGAATAATTATATGAAATCGTACCTACCTTATTGCCGTATACCTACCTATTTCCGAGATGTTTTTCATTGCAGTATCACTTTGCTGATGACGTTTTGCAACCGAGTTTTTCGAAAAGGGTTTTATTGCAACGCCTGGAAAACTACGACGCAACGAAGTAGTTTATACGAAAAACAAGAGCAGTACATCTTAACAGATTTTGTTCAAGATCCGTAAAACTTTGATATACAACAAGCGTATAAATTAATCTTAAGGTGTTTTTGGTCGACGTGAAAAATTAATCTTTACATGACTAGTCTCATACCTTATAATTACTTGTAGATACGAGTTTTCTATTTGGGTCTTCCTTGAAGTACGGATTTAAAAGCCGATACGATTCTCACAAATATAATTGTTTCAATTTCAATATGATTTTATGAGTTTTTTTCAAGGAGGTAGTTCAAGCTGGAGAAGACGGGCCAGTAGAATCTACCTGCCAAGGTATAAGGAATCGGCGGTGAAAACGCGAACCGATAGCATGCGCTCAACTATATGACGGCGTAAATGCAACTTACACTGGTGAGATGGTACGGGTCACTAAAGTTGATTTTTACCCAAAATTCTCGTTTTTTCGCTGTTATCTCCGAAATGATTAACTTTACCGAAAAAATGTAGCGGATAATTTTGTTGGAAATTTAATTTCCTACAAAAAAGGTCCTCTAGACCTAGCTCAGATTAATATTTCTTGAGATATATATACATAGACACTTTTGAAGATCGTTCAATTCTGCGTAAATTGAGACCAAGACCAATGTGATAGCATAAAATGCCGCTGAGTTATAGAATTTTGAAAAAAAAAATTTTTGCTTCACCTGTATTTTAGATGGAAAGTCTTTTCACGCTCTGGGGAAGTACTCAATATTAAGGGCAATAATTTTCAGGGAATTTTTTGTTCGACATGTCCAACAAAATTTTAGGTGGGGAGTGAAAAAATAAAAATAGTCGAAAAAAAAAATCACCCTAATATACATATGGGTCATTCCATGTCAATTCAACGACGTTGCGACGGTGACCCTCTTCGATTTTTTTGATTTTTTAATATGTTTTCATACATGCAAAAAGAAGTCTTCGGCTAAATTTTTAGCTCTTTATCTCCACCCACTCCGGAGTTATCGATTTTTGCTTAAAAACGTATATCTTTGACTATAATTATGATAATTTCACTTTATAGGGGTCATTTTTTTTCTTTTTCAACGTTCTTTCTAAAAAAAATTGAAAACCCGAAAAAAAAAATTTTCAATGCTCTTTCGGCCATTTTTAGTCAAAAAATTAGTTTTTCGTTTAATGGGACACTTTTGATTTTTTTCAAAAAAATTCAAAAAATTCTACGTTAAAAAACAAAATTTCTGAGCCATAAACCAAGATGGGCTTCAAATAACTTCTAGTAAAAAAAAATTAAAAAACGAGGAAAATAAATCAAAATTACAGGAAAAAAAATTGTTTTTTAATTTTTTTTACTAGAAGTTATTTGGAGCCCATCTTGGTTTATGGCTCAAAAATTTTGTTTTTTAACGTAGAATTTTTTGAATTTTTTTGAACAAAATCAAAAGTGTCCCATTGAACGAAAAACTAATTTTTTGAATAAAAATGGCCGAAAGAGCATTGAAATTTTTTTTCTTCAGTTTTTCAATTTTTTCAGAAAGAGCGTTGAAAAAGAAAAAAAATGACCCCTATGAAGTGAGATTATCATAATTATAGTCAAAAATATACGTTTTTAAGCAAAAATCGATAACTCCGGAGTGGGTGGAGATAAAGAGCTAAAAATTTAGCTGAAGACTTCTTTCTACATGTATGAAAACATATTAAAAAATCAAAGAAATCGAAGAGGGTCACCGTCGCAACGTCGTTGAATTGACATGGAATGACCCATATACATATAGAACATAATTTCTGTCACCAGACAAGGTGTTACTATCATCGTCATGAATGCAAAGATCGACACGTCAGCGGTGCTGCCATCTCAACGCGTCGACTAAACGATGCTGCTTACGTGAATTTCGAGTTTCGGAGTTTTGGCCTTTCGGATCTTTAGCCTTCGGAATTTTGAACCTTTGGTGTTTTTCGATTCGAATTTTTTTCGATCGAGTATGTAGACTTTCGAGTAAATACCCTTTCTGGACAATGAGGTTCGGTAATATTGAAATTCGGAATTTTTACCGTTCGGAACTTTTAAAATTCGGAACTTCAACCCGGCCCCGCCAATTTTTGTTCTTCTTCTTCCATCTCGTGCATCATTTTGAAAGCCTCCGCGTATGGATTCGTTCTTCGTATAATGTCATCCAATTCGCTGAGTAGTTCTGGTAAACAATCATTATTGCCGGGATGCTGCATACGTATTCTAGTGGCGATTTCGTATGATTGATTTTGTAATGATTTTGTAAGCATGCTTCGTTTTTTGGAATTCTCTGAATAGATTCCGGGATTTGCACCAATAAAGTACTTTGCATACGATGGTTTGTATGTTGTTCTAATATACTAATAAATTTATCAATGTGTGTATCCAACAACATACCTTTCTCGCCAGTTCTTTCCAGAACTGCCAAATCATCGGGACACAATCCGATGTACCTCCGGCAACTCGACATGGCAATATTTATTTTGATGTTTTTTGTCTAATCCTCTCCGTTGCACGTTTATTCACAAATCACGCGCGATATTTCTTGATTCTCGAACGAATTATATTTCTCACGGGAAAGAATGATTTGATCTGTTCTATATCACCTACGCTCAAACTGATTTATCCTTGCACTGATTCACCATTCATATGAAGTACAGTATACCTGAAACATACTTACAGATGTTTGTTTATATACCGATCTCTGTCTTTCCCGCAAATTTATCATGTCTGAAACATATCCATCCGTATCTCGTTCTTACTCTCTCACTCTACTCATCGACTTACTACGAATACCTCAATGAACGACGCTTATAACTTATCAACCAATACATGTGTTCACCGTAACAGGCGCGCGCATTGTCATACTATTTCGGTTATCGTGCGTGATTTATAAATAAACGTAAATTCGTAAATCGTGATTATACACGTGTATGGGACTCGAACATTCTATTTTAGATCTACAATCACTTCGAAGTTCAATTTGGTAGCAATATAATGTAACAAAAATCAGAGAAATTAACATACAATCAAATAAGGCCAAACGTTTTTGTTTACTTGTATACAATCAAGTGAAACGAATTCGAATGTATGAAATTGTAAAAGTCCGTTTTATGAAATCGTACGTCTTTAATGTTAAACAAAGAATTGACTGTGACAAAACAAAGGAAGACCTGTGTGTTCATAAATTGTGCTTGAAAATACGTTTTAAAACAAACAATGTCACCTTACTTGTGATTCACTCAAAAAAGTACTTGATCAGTAAAACAATTTTTCTTTTACACCAGTTATAGCTGTTATTCTCTCTGAAAATATTTTAAATTGCCGAGTAGTTTCAACTCGCTAAAGTTCTTAATTGTTTGAATAATATATTCTATAAAAATTGGACCGCTTTTATGATAATCTGTACGAATGACATGATATTTATATCAGAACAATTCAAGAACATTTATGATAGTAAAATGATAGAACTTAAGGAAGTTTTTTTGGATATAAATTAACATCAGATACTGAAGATATAGTATATAATTGGATATTTATTTATTCATTATTATTATTAATATTATATAATAATATTTTAATTATTTTATGATCTCGCCAGGCCCTCATATTCCTGGCATCTCCACCATTGCCAGAATAGCATCCCACTCATCTCCTGAAAAAGACAACAATACATCAAAATCCATATCTACATATTTTTGTTTTTAATTTTTTTGTTTTTCTACACTTAAAGATTTGTAATTATATCAGACCTTTCATAAAAGCGGCGACAATCGCCGCCAAAGCTTCGTCTTTGATGGGTTCTGAAAAATAATAGAGATTTCCATTTCCAATTTACTGATGATCGATTTCAATTTTATTTCAAATATATATAGTAATTCAATCATTGTTTTCGGGGAATCTCATTTTTCTTCCTCAAAGTTACTTAACATAATATAACATAGCTTGTTTCCCTCTAGTATTCCTTTTTGAATAATCAATTTCCGTTTTCTTTTTTCCTCTAGTATTCCTTTTTGAATAATCAATTTCCGTTTTCTTTCAAACCATGTGAATGTAATTAAAATTTTATTGCGGTAAGTCCTATATCATATTGTGAAATTCACATAACATAACATTTTTTTGTATATTCTTCATATCCTTAGCTAAATAGAAAAGTCACGTAACTACCAAAATTTTCACGTTTTTAAAATTTGTGTGACAATCAAATAATGATTTTCTGGAGATACGTCATGCTTTTTCTGAACTTTTTTACTTTTTGGTAGTTACGTGACTTGTCTATACAGCTAACGAAATAATTACTAATTTTGATTTTGTTATGAATCATAGTAATTAGCGACAATTTTTTCTCCGAGAAGTTCTGTATTTTTTGTTATTAAGCAGTTCAAAAGGTACTCACTTTCAGTCCTTTTATTTTGGACGCCCAGCCCTTTTTTTTTTTTGTTTTCGCAATCTGAAACACAAAGTTATAATTACCAGAATATCAACATTGAATGTATCAAATCGTTGTTCACATCTATAGATAATATACACACATAGGTATGTATATGTACGGTTAAATGAGGTATTCTCTTCAAAATAAGTCGGGCTCGGAACCTCAAATATCATTCAAATTTCGTGACGGATCTTCTCTCAATATTTTTACGACAAAGGTCTACAAATTCATTGGAATAGAAAAATTCAGAGCCATCTAGTCATGGTAAGATCTTTCTTTCTATAGTCTTTTCTTTCACTTATTTTACATTTATCGCAATTTTCGCGGAAGCACGTTGGTTGACAATGATTCTTATTTATTATTATATTATTTAATTTTTTTTTTCAATTCAAAGAGTCAAGTTTTGATTATTTCAATTCTACTAACTCGATGAAATTCAAAATTTGTCACCGGAAAAACATTTCGAGATAATTTGAAATAATTCACATGTGCAGTTGCTTTTATTTTGCTAACAGTGAAACAAATAATCAGAAAAATTAAAGAGGATTAGGGTCCAAACCTGCCTCGCTTAAAAGTAGAAAACCTCATATATGCATATTATAGATACTACACATACCGGTTTCGGACATGAATGTCATTTCAGCGATTTCTCGTTATTTTATTAATTGCGATAATTGAAGAAAATTTGGATGTTTATTTATAATCAAGAAAAGAAAACAGTTTCAGAGATGCAGCTGATACTGAATAGGAGGATTCTTTCGAGATTACCCATTCGTGTATAGAATATATTTCTAGAATAAATTTAAATAATAGCATCGGATCAGCAATAATAGAATCGAAGCATAGAATAGAATATCAATAAATTGTATATTTTAGTGGGAGTCGACTTACTTTGAGTGTTTCTTCACCCCATGACTTCAGCGTTATGATCGATGATCACCGTGAGACACGTTGAACGTATCGAAGTAATTTTTTTTTTCTTTTGTCTTTCCTCACTCTATAGCTAGGTAAATAGCTATAGCTAGGTCTATACCTACTTATTCGTTTACATAGAAATACAACATAACACGAATATATGAACAGAGCACAGATTAGGCTGATTTAGGATTTGTCTGTAGGTTGGCGTGAGAATTATCCCTACTCTATTTGCGCGTATAGTAGTCTTTGCACGTGAACAAATCAGTGTAAATTGAGACATCATGACGGACGCCGAGAACATTTCGGAGATAAACGGTAAGTCGAAACTATTTCTTATATGATTGAGAAGAAGTATTTCATACACCTGTAGGATTCAAAATACTTTCAATTCAGTTGCAGATTGATTTTTCTTTCACACCTCAATAGTAGTAGGCAACCAGTACTTTCTTTTTACCCTCATTTCTTGAATTGGAATTATATATTGGAATTATAAAATAATAGAAATTTCCATTTCTAATTTATTTTCTATTGTCCATGTCTATTCATGTCCAATTCCACAAAGAAAACTATACTGATTCCTTCAACATATCGTTGAGTTGACATAAAATGCCCTATTTATGAATAATATAATACTTTCAGATCACTTGAACGGGTTGAACATTTCAACACGCGGTGAGTCAGATGTGTATGAAAAACCATCGGGCAAACGAAAGTCAATTACCTGTGATTCAAGGCGTGCTAAATTTTCTCTAGAATCTGTAACTGCAACTATTACCAATATAAGAATGATTATTCAAAGAATTCGAATATTTTTCATTACATATTCCAGAACCAATGGCTAGTACATCGGGGGAGAGCGAGAGCGACATGGGGGGGAGACAGAAAGAGGAAGGAAGAAGGAGAAAGGAAAATGAGAGAGGGAGAGAGATGGATCAAGGAAAGAAAGATGAAGAAAAGAAAACGGGAAGCAGCGTGAGAGGAGTGAGAGGCGGGAGGGTTGAACGTAAGTCATGTATATGTATACCTACCGAGAGTTTTCGGCGAATCCGCACGACCCCCTCCTAAGGCCAAACCAACACAGACACTCACCGTATGCGTGAGACTCGTTCGGGAGGGGATAAGCAATGCTACTTGTAGCCTATCCCTTCCTGAATGAGCCTCATACACGCGGTGCATGCCTGTGTTCGTTTGGACTTAGGAAGGGGTCGTGCGGATACTCGACCGATCGACTCCAAAATCTAATCAGATCTAAGTCTTGATAAACCCTTTCGATCGCTACGACAACCATTCCAAGAAATGAGAAACTCTTGGCGTGAATGCGCACCTATTATATTTAACATAAGGTCAATTCCTAATAATTCTGGCTATGATTTGTGAAATATTTATTCATCCAAGTATTTGATTTTTTAACAGCGTACCGAGGGACGAGGGCCGGCAACAGTGCCAGAGAGTGGCGGCGCAGACAGCAGCAGCGGCAGGAAGAGCGGTCGCGGCAAGAGGCCGTGGCCGACACTTTTAAAATCTTTTTGAAATCCTTAATGAAGAAATAAATAAATAAATAAAATATCGTAAGAATGAGTGTTATTATTACTGACCCTTTTATACTTTATTTATGATCTCAAAAATTCATAAGGGTATTTTGAGCGAGTAAATGAGCAAATATGTGATTTATATTATTAATTTCTCCGTATAAAATAAATCTCATTCATGAAGGAAATGCTAATGTCAGGGTACAAACTAAATGTCTAGGTCTTCGAAAAATATTAAGGAAATAAACCTAAAAAATTATTAAAAATTAGCCGCAATTCATTGATAAATAGGTCTGAATGCATCGACAAAAAAAAAGTGTATAGTATTTTGACGGAAACTCAAATTTGCACCCACCTAGTGGGGAAACCATCTGCCAGAGTAAACAGGTGTTCGTTCAAAAATTAATCGCCCAACAATCTGAAACTCTGGTAAAATGTCCACAATAAAAGTACCTAAAAATGAGAATTTTTTCAGAATATATAGATATATATAGATATAGATATAGATATAGATATATAAGTGAATAGATATATAGGTATATACATATAGAGATATGGATATCTGCTCTAGAATTTGTGACATCCGGACATCCGATTTCGAACTTTAATATTATATATATATGATGTTCCGTTCTGTATTCACGCTGATCTCGAATGTCTCTTGCAACCGGTTAACGATAAATCTGAGTCTGAGAATGGAAGAATGTACGAAAAACATATCCCATACAGCATTGCTTACTATTTACATTGTACCTTCAACGATTCAGTTTCAAAATTCAGAATCAACCGTGGAAGGGATTGTATAGAATGGTTTGTAACAGAGTTGGAGAAATTGGCTTATGCTTTAGAACCTTATTTCAAGTGTGTTGTCCCGATGGAATCGTTGAATCATTGTCAGAAACAAGCATTTCATTCGGCTAAGAATTGTCACATTTGTGAAAAACCATTCGCACCTCAAGACGTTAAACATCGTGATCATTGTCATTTCACAGGCAAATATCGTGGTGCAGCGCATGAAGGTTGCAATGTAAATTACAAAGATTCGCATATCATTCCAGTGAGCTTTCAAAATTTTTCGGGTTATGACTCACACTTTTTGATTAAAACGTTGGCAACATCGTTCGAAGGGTCAATCTATCTCTTACCGGTTAACAAGGACACATATATATCCTTTACGAAAAGTGTAAAAGGAACATCTATACACTTTAGGTTTATTGATTCGTTCAGATTTATGCCGGGCAGTCTAGAAAAATTAGCTTCTTATCTAAATGACGAGCAGAAAATAATCACGCGTAAGCATTGCAGAAACGTCAAAGAATTTCAGTTATTGACGAGAAAAGGTGTGTTTCCCTACGAGTATATAGACAGTTGGGAAAGCCTTGGAGAAACACAGTTACCTCCTAAAGAAAAATTTTATTCAAAACTAAATGATGTAGATATTTCGGAGGATAATTATTTGCACGCGTGTGATGTTTGGCAAACTTTTAAAGTCACGACTTTGGGTCAATATTCAGACTTGTATTTACAAACGGATGTGCTTCTTTTAGCGGATATTTTTCAAAATTTCAGAAGTAATTGCTGGTTCACTTATAACTTAGACCCGTTACATTATTATACAGCACTGGGTCTCTCGTTTGACGCGATGCTAAAGTGCACGGGTGTTAAACTCGAGCTCCTCGTTGATGTTGATATGTTATTGTTTATAGAAAAAGGAATTCGAGGTGGGGTAGCCCAATGCTCAAACAGATACGCCAAAGCCAACAACAGATATATGGGAACAGCATTCGATTCCTGTCAGGAAGAATCCTACCTCATGTATTTTGATGTTAATAATTTATATGGTGCAGCTATGAGTCACTTCTTACCGTATAGCTCCTTCGAATGGATGTCAAATCTCGAAAAATTCGATGTTTCAAAAGTTTCAGATGAATCTCCTATAGGTTACATACTTGAAGTAGATTTGAAATATCCTCGAGAACTTCAGGACTCACACAAAGATTTATCATTGTGTCCAGAGCATTACATCCCACCTTTTTCGAGATGCAAGATATCTAAATTAACAACTACTCTTTTCTCAAAAAAGCGATATGTCATTCACTATAAAGTTTTGAAGCAATGTTTGAGTTTAGGCATGAAGTTAGAGAAAATCCACCGGGTATTAAAATTTAAACAAGCACCGTGGCTAAAGAAATATATAGATTTGAATACCGAATTGAGAAAAAAGTCAAATAACGATTTTGAAAAGAATTTTTATAAACTTATGAATAACGCTGTTTTCGGAAAAACCATGGAAAATGTTAGAAAACACAGAGATGTGCGGCTAATTACAAAGTGGGATGGGAGACATGGAGCAAGGGCGCTTATCGCTAAACCAAATTTTCATAGCTGTACTATATTCGGTGAAGATATGTCAATAATTGTATTAGGTCGGACGAAAATTAAATTCAATAAACCTATATACGCAGGATTTTCCATTATGGATCTTGCTAAAACCTATATTTATGATTTCCACTATAATTACATAAAGCACAGATTTGGAAACCAAGCAAAGCTAATGTATACTGACACGGATAGTCTTATATATCACTTTACCGTACCCGATATATACGAGCTCATGAAACGCGATTTGAACCGATTTGATACTTCCGACTATCCTCCGGAAAATGTTTATAAGATGCCGTTGGTCAATAAGAAAGTATTAGGATTAATGAAAGACGAAAATAACGGAAGGATAATGACTGAGTTTATAGGCTTAAGAGCCAAGTTATATTTCTTCAAGGTTTTAGGTGAAAATAGAGAGCAGAAACGTGCCAAGGGAGTCAAGGGAGCTACACTAAAAACCATAACTTTCGATGATTACCTTGAATGTGCTCAGCAGCATCAAAATCTGATAAAGACTCAGAACTTAATTCAAAGTAAGAATCACCAGGTTCATACGGTGACGCAGCGGAAGATAGCCCTGAGCTGGAACGACGACAAGAGGATCATATTTCTTGACACTACTGACACACTTCCGTGGGGTTATGATACATGTATATAAACTGTACATAGGTTGTAAAATAAAGACAGATGTATATTAAAGATTTATTCTTTCAAAAAACCTTATGAGTCAGTTTCATTCATCCAACTATTGTGTGTATTGTTAAAACCTAACCACCTAACGTATAATCTCCTTCCACGTCTCCTGAGCACCTTTTCCACGAGGTACCCGGGTAACAATTTCAAGTGGCAACCATATGGCCGCTATATGGCCAACCCACCTAACCAATGTGGGCGCCATGTCGGCTATAGTCGGCTTTATCTCGGCTTTCACTCAGCAACGACGACCAAAACATGTAGCACCTTGGTGGCAGCTAGATGAAAAAACAACATAGTTTATTCCTGGTTTCGACTTGGCAGCTAGGTGGCGATATTGCACGTTATTATGGTGGCATCATCCTGGCAGCGACATGGCGAGGCTACCTCGCTGCTATGTAAATGCCAACTAGTCGCCACTTTTTTTTATACCTAGCTTCCCGGTCGAAACCATAAAGAAACCATCAATGTTCGCTACCTTGTTGTTACGTAGCGGCCACATGAGTTGGTTGTCGTTGCCGAGTACAAGCCAAGACAAAACCGACAACCGACGACATAGCGGCCACCTATTGCTGATTTACCGCTGTTATCTAGCTGCCTTATGTATGATTATATGGGTAAGCCATATTGGTGCCAAGTATTCATTTTTATTCAAAAAGGCATTCATACAGCACTACTGTGGCTGATGAATATATATACTGCACTGGTCTGACTGCATCTTCCATTCAAAAAAAAAGAGTTGTGAAAAGGTCAGGCTAGTAAACAGTATGATTTATACTCAGTAATTGAGAATGATATTAAGCGGCTGGAGACACGTAGGTCTAGCCAACTCGGTGCAAGTTTACCTGCGAGCACGGCCAGCCATCTACCGGCGTTGTGTGGTACCAGATAATGTGGCTGCTCGATGTAAGGGCCACGTAGATGCCAGGCTACATCCAGACATGGCATTGCCAGGTTGGCCCGCATTGAAGCCATGTGGCATCGCGAGCTGGCAGCCAGGTAGATGCCAGTTTACATAAAGACACAATAGTGCCGGGTTGGCCCACATTGAAGCCATATGGCATCGCGAGGTGGCAGCTAAGTAGGTGCCAGTTCATTTAAAGATATGGCAGTGCCAGGTTGGCCCACATTGAAGCTATGTGGCATCGCGAGGTGTCAGCAAGATAAATGCCAGGTTAGATCGAGACATGGCAGTGCCAGGTTGGCCTATATTGAAGCTATGTGGCATCGCGAGGTGGCCGCTAGGTAAATGCCAGCTTACATCAAAACATGGCAGTGCCAGGTTAGTTCACATTAAAGCTATGTGGCATCGCGAGGTGGCAGCTAGGTAAATGCCAGGTTACATCAATACATGGCAGCGCCAGGCTAGCCCACATCAAAGCTATGTGGCATCGCGAGGTGGCGGCTAGGTAAATGCCACGTTACATCAAGACATGGCAGCGCCAGGCTAGCCCACATCAAAGCTATGTGGCATCGCGAGGTGGCAGCTAGGTGAATGCCAGGTTACATCGGGACACGAAAGTGCCAGCTTGGCCTACATTGAAGCTATGTGGCATCGCGACGAAGCAGCAAAGTGAATGCCAGGTTACACCAAGACATGGCGCTGCCAGGTTGGCCCACATTGAAGCTATGTGGCATCGCGAGGTAGCAGCTAGGTAAATGCCAGGTTACATCAAGACATGAAAGTCTGGTGCCAGCAGCCGCGGTAATTCCAGCTCCAATAGCGTATATTAAAGTTGTTGCGGTTAAAAAGCTCGTAGTTGAATCTGTGTCCCACGCTGCCGGTTCGCCGCTCGCGGTGTTTAACTGGCATGATTGTGGGACGTCCTACCGGTGGGCTTAGCCTTTCGGGGCGGCCCAACTAATATCCCATCGCGGTGCTCTTCACTGAGTGTCGAGGTGGGCCGGTACGTTTACTTTGAACAAATTAGAGTGCTTAAAGCAGGCTATTTTCGCTTGAATACTGTGTGCATGGAATAATGGAATAGGACCTCGGTTCTATTTTGTTGGTTTTCGGAACCCCGAGGTAATGATTAATAGGGACAGATGGGGGCATTCGTATTGCGACGTTAGAGGTGAAATTCTTGGATCGTCGCAAGACGGACAGAAGCGAAAGCATTTGCCAAAAATGTTTTCTTTAATCAAGAACGAAAGTTAGAGGTTCGAAGGCGATCAGATACCGCCCTAGTTCTAACCATAAACGATGCCAGCTAGCGATCCGCCGAAGTTCCTCCGATGACTCGGCGGGCAGCTTCCGGGAAACCAAAGCTTTTGGGTTCCGGGGGAAGTATGGTTGCAAAGCTGAAACTTAAAGGAATTGACGGAAGGGCACCACCAGGAGTGGAGCCTGCGGCTTAATTTGACTCAACACGGGAAACCTCACCAGGCCCGGACACCGGAAGGATTGACAGATTGAGAGCTCTTTCTTGATTCGGTGGGTGGTGGTGCATGGCCGTTCTTAGTTGGTGGAGCGATTTGTCTGGTTAATTCCGTTAACGAACGAGACTCTAGCCTGCTAAATAGGCGTACTTTCCGGTATCTCGAAGGCCCCCGGCTTCGGTCGGGTGGTTTTTACTACCGGCGTACAAATAAATCTTCTTAGAGGGACAGGCGGCTTCTAGCCGCACGAGATTGAGCAATAACAGGTCTGTGATGCCCTTAGATGTTCTGGGCCGCACGCGCGCTACACTGAAGGAATCAGCGTGTCTTCCCTGGCCGAAAGGCCCGGGTAACCCGCTGAACCTCCTTCGTGCTAGGGATTGGGGCTTGCAATTATTCCCCATGAACGAGGAATTCCCAGTAAGCGCGAGTCATGAGCTCGCGTTGATTACGTCCCTGCCCTTTGTACACACCGCCCGTCGCTACTACCGATTGAATGATTTAGTGAGGTCTTCGGACTGGTACGCGGCAATGTCTCGGCATTGCCGATGTTGCCGGGAAGATGACCAAACTTGATCATTTAGAGGAAGTAAAAGTCGTAACAAGGTTTCCGTAGGTGAACCTGCGGAAGGATCATTAACGTATCGTACTGCAGAAGCAGCGATTCGAAATATAAACAAAACTCCATCGCACACCGGTTAAAAGGTGCTGCGTAGAGATATTTTTGAACGACGTAACGACCGACCGTGGAGGCGGACTTGCGAGCCTTCAGAGATCCCCGGACCCGGTGCCCGATAGGTCCGGCGTTCGCTAGGGGATCGAAGTTGGCCTGTCCGCTATACACGTGCCGGTGACCGAGCGTCGTCGTCCTCCGTTCGCCACCCGCTCTACCCGGGGTTCGCGCGCCAAACGTGCGCTGTGCACCCCGGGTTTAGTGAGCGGGTCGTCGCGCGTACGGTTAGGGACGACGCGTTCCGGTGCCGACATACCACCGTCCCGATTCAACAGTCTTAGTACGAGGCGTTGAGTTCGGGACGGTTTTTTTTTCTCCGTTTAGGGGAGAATATTCGGGTAACCTGGACCGGGTATCGCGAAGTAGCGAGAAAAGGGAAGGAGGATCATCGTCCGCCTCTCTCTCGTCTCCTCACGCGTATACCGGAACGGTTTAGAAATGAATTTTCACCCGATCCGTCTGACCGTCTCCACCGGCTTGCCGGTAGTCACGGGTTCTCGAACTAATCGTACAAAAATTCGAACGTTTGACACGAGTACGATCTTCGACAAGGAGATCCGCTCGCGAGCCGTATGAAACAACACCGACATTGCCATTTTATTTTTTAAAATGGAACATACAATGCGTTAAATGATTACCCTGAACGGTGGATCACTTGGCTCGTGGGTCGATGAAGAACGCAGCTAATTGCGCGTCAACTTGTGAACTGCAGGACACATGAACATCGACATTTCGAACGCACATTGCGGTCCACGGATACAATTCCCGGACCACGCCTGGCTGAGGGTCGTTTCAAAACGACACACTGCCCCCTTGTCCACCGGAACCGTCTGACGCGGTTTTCGGCGGCTCGGGGGCGAAAGATTGGACGTTCGCCGCGCGTTCAGGTGGAGTTCGCGCTCCTCCGACACGTGGCGTCGTCCCAAACGAACCAAGACTGTCACGGTACGACGCGTCGC
>OX451211.1:10275318-10630447 GCA_949628255.1 Macrophya alboannulata
AGCGATTCGAAAATAGCCTTATCAAACTTCGTAAAGTTCGAAACATTATCTACTCATAAAGATTATTCAAATATGAGTTAAATATTAGGAGAAATATTTAGGCTCCATGTTTTGAAAATATTTCAGGTATTATTTTATAAATCTTTACGAAATGAATTGAAAATCAGCTTGCGAAACTAAAAGTACTTGTTTTCAGGAAGATTGCTTATATGACACATAAATATTTATCCACATATTTATGTGAATCATTACGAAAATGTTTGAGGAGATATTTACATAATGTTGCACAAATATCATTGAAAAAATGTATGAATATTCTTTTTTAAACCTTGAAATATGCATTTCATAGTTATTCACAGAATATTTATCAGCATTATATTTGATCAATATTTACAAATATTTATCGAAAATATTGTGTGCTATGTGGGTATATATATGTATATATATATATATATATATATATATATATATATATATATATATGTATATATATGTATATATATGTATATATATGTATGTATATGTATGTATACCGAGATGTTTTTTTGAAACTGTATGGTCGACAGCGCACGCGCGAGTTTCGGCGTCTGCTCATGCAGGCTAGCCATCCTGAGTTTGAGCTGTCAAACTCTGTTTTGGCGGCTAAGCGGTTGATTTGGATTTTTGAGGTTAGAATCTCGAATAATTGAAGTCGTGATTCGAAAATGCTTGGAAAGCTTTCAGTGTTGAGTTTGAAACTCGATTTTAGAGGGAATTGTTGAAATTTATTCGCAATACTGCCTTGCTTCGATGCAATGTATCGGCTTTTTCGAGAATTCGTTTTATTTAACCAAGATTGAAAACTTTTTGTTTGAATGATGGGTACTCAGTGAAAATAAAGCAGGTAGGTGAAACCAGTTTATCCAATCATTTTAATCAAAATAACACCTGTACCTGTACTTAAATAAACAAATGAATCAATAAATAACAACCAAAATTTTTTCGATCTACAGGAAATATTGATAAATGACTGCTGATTAGTTGGCTACTCCTAGAATACGTCTGCAACGCCCAATGTCATCGCATCTTTGCCATTCATCGAAACCTCCTATTCAGTTTCATGACATGCAGCGACCATCACTACTTTTGTCGGCTGATGACTGAAGTCGTAGATCTTGGGTCGTAGGTTTTTCTACGGTCTAGGTCTTTCTCATAATGGCTTTTTCCAAATCAATGCGTGAAATGTATCTTCAAAGTACATTTCTGGCTTTCTCATAATGTCAGAGGTAAATTAAGTTTTATGAGTTCTGAAAATGAAAAATAAAAACGAAGAGGCGAAGAGACCATCATGAAATTCTTGATTTTCAACTTGTGCCGCTGGATAACTCCTGTATTTCAGTTTCTATTTTTGATATGAGAGTGAGATTTTATTTGATTAAAACAGTGCAAACATGAAACCCAGGAATAAACTCAATAGAGATTTACGAACTTTCAGGCGTTAGGGAGACGTTACTGAAATTTTGACAAAAACGATTTCTTCATTTTTGAAATTACTAAATAAAATGTAATTGAAAATTCATTACTACAAAAGTTAAAGTATGTTAGCATGTATCTTGAGAAAAAAAATTAGGGTTCTGCGATGAAAGGTTATGCGTAAGGAATTTTTAATAGCCATGCGCAGGGAATTTTCTGCGAAAGGTTCCCTGCGCATACACTTTCATCGCAGAATCTTAATTTTTTTTTTCTAGATACATGTTAACGTACTTCAACTTTTGTAGAACTGAATTTTTGATGATATTTTTATTAATAATTTTGAAAACGAAAAAATCACTTTTGTCAAAGTTTTAGTAGCGTCTCTACTTAAGAGTGGTAAAGTGAGTATGGCGTTCATCTTTATACTGAATAATTTCTTTGATTCCTTGTTACTAAAGTAATTTTCTTTCTCATTTCATGTTTATCGACACTGATTACTGGCTTTTCGAAGCACTGCACTGTGACGACGAATGTACTCCGGAGCTACTTTCGACTGGGTTCCAACGATTAATTCATTTTTTATCTCATGTGAATAAAGAATCTTTTTACAATAAACGTTTTCTTTTATCAACCTGCCTAGGTTTATCCAGACCGCCACTCGATAATGACGCAGGATTTAATTTTAGATTTTTTCTTTCTATAAATAATTCTCAGCTAATTATTTCTAACAAATGATTTTAGTTTTTTCAAGAAATCTATTATTGCATTAATTTAATTATCTTCCGATATCAACCTCGTTATTACAAACTGCTGGTTGATGCTATGTTTCTTTCATAATTCACGATGAACTAAAATAAATAACATAACCTCAACTCGCTATTTTGAGCGCGCGAGTTTGACAGCTCTCGCCCAATTTTATGCAAGTTGGCTCCCCTGCCTCACAGGGTAAAATATCGTCGCGAGACGATCTCGCCGACCAATCACGTCGAATTATTTGACGCGTGCGCCGTCGACCGTACAGTTTCAAGAAAACATCTCGGTATGTATGTATATATATGTATATATGTATGTATATATGTATGTATATATGTATGTATATATGTATGTATATATGTATGTATATATGTATGTATATATGTGTGTATATATATGTGTGTATATGTGTGTATATATGTGTGTATATATGTGTGTATATATGTGTGTATATATGTGTGTATATATGTGTGTATATATGTGTGTATATATGTGTGTATATATGTGTGTATATATGTGTGTATATATGTGTGTATATATGTGTGTATATATGTGTGTATATATGTGTGTATATATGTGTGTATATATGTGTGTATATATGTGTGTATATATGTGTGTATATATGTGTGTATATATGTGTGTATATATGTGTGTATATATGTGTGTATATATGTGTGTATATATGTGTGTATATATGTGTGTATATATGTGTGTATATATGTGTGTATATATGTGTGTATATATGTGTGTATATATGTATGTATATATATATATATATATATATATATATATATATATATATATATATATATATATATATATATATATATATATATATATATATATATATATATATATATATATATATATATATATATATATATATATATATATATATATATATATATATTGTAACTTTTTGCGGGATTTTTAACAAACAGAAGGTTGTTAAAAATCCACAAGCTAGCGTGAGTTTGAGTCACGAAAGAAATTCGGAGCTCCTCGTATTTAGAGACTGTCTAGAAAAAATTATCAAAGTAAAATTTTATTCCCTGCTCGTGAATCCGGATGGTTAATCAAGATCACCTCCCTGTTTCACAGACCCGAAGAATTTTATCAAAACAAAGCTGGCAAATCCAGACTCGGTTTGTTGATAAATCTTAAGGCTGCCTCCTTCAGAGCCGGACTGTAAAGCCAAGCCTGACACAGACTCGGACTTTGAGCGGTACCGTCAGACGGGGGTATGAATACCACCGCTGCCCCTTGCTCTGTAGCCAAAGCTGTCTCTATCTAGCTAGGTGTTTATGCTGTGTTTAAAGAGATGACTAGAAAGGATAGGCGATTGTCTGACACTGAACAAGTTCCGTTGTTTTATGATTTTAATTAATAATTTGACAAATAATAATGCTACAAAATAAATCAAATTGGTTGCAACCATGCGTTATACAAAAGAATATGACAAGAGGAATATTATAATGTGACTCGATATAAAATAAAGTAAAATAGTATAAATCTAGCGTTGTGTTGTTTTGATTTGTGTTGTGTTCAGAAACGAGACGTTATAATAGAATATTGAGCTATGTTTTGATTTTAAAGTAGCGAAGCGAATAATAAGAATAAAAGAATTTAAATTTGAATAGCTGGATGAGTTTAAATATGATGGAGTGTTGAATTTGCGCCGGTAGACCAGGCTAAGGCGTCTTCTAAGTTTTATATTTGGTTTTGGATGATAATGAATTCTAATTTAACATGTAACTTGAAATCTGTCGCTTTGACCAGATAAGCCGTATGTTTGAAGCTACGTTAATGGTAACCGGCTGCTTTAGCGCGGTTCCAAGCAAAAGAAAGAGAGTTTGAGTCAATCTGGCGCTTTGCCGAAGATTGCTCGAAGAGCTTGAGAGAATATCTGTGAGTCAGTCGGGCGCTTTGCCATACGACTGCTGCCGAGTTGGATAGAGCGCCCCCTTTTATACCTGTTGTGACGTCATAGGTTGTTATGCGCCGTAGATGATGCGTGGTACGGCTGTTGACTAGCCGTACACGTTACAATATATATATATATATATATATACAGGGTGTTCCAGACCACCCGTACACCCCTTTTAAAATCTAAAATACATAGTTTAGCGAAAAATTCTTCACATAAAAGTTGCTGAGCTCTGAGGGGCACACTTTGTGATGACCGTGTCTGTGACCTTGGAGGTCGTCTTCAAGGTTATTTCAAGGTCAACTCTGTTTTTTTAAATAGAAACCCATATTTTCAATCCCGGATTCGGAAAGAGCAGAAAATTCCACGTTCAGATCATGTATTACACGTGGGGTTTGTTCAACTCCTATGGTGTTGTACACCCATTTATAATAAAGAAAATTTACCATTCTAAGAAGTTCTTCGAGCAGTTGATTGTTTTCTGAGAAGGGTAAGGGCTCCGATCCAACAAAATGGAGCTATTTTTGAGCACTTGATCTAGAATTTCCATTCTCTTTGATTATTCATATTCTTCGAAAAGAAAAAAAACAAATTAATAATATTGTGATTTATTATGTCATTATATCGAAATATGTTGATTATGTCATCGTCGTTTAATTAAAGTTATAACATCTTATTGTCATGGAAGTTAATTCAAATAAAATGAATGTTCAACCACTCTCTAAATTTGAATTAGTGAAAAGTCACTATTTAGTAGTGAATAGTCACTATTTGGAATAGTTAAAAGTATACCACTACTAAATAGTGAATATTCACTCATCAAAATAGTGAACAACTCACTTGTTAGAAATAGTGACTGAATCACTATTGAAATAGTGAACAAATCACTATTGAAATAGTGAACAAATCACTATTGAAATAGTGAACAAATCCCTCATCGAAATAGTTCGATTACTATTTTCTATTTTCTGGAATAATATTCCAGAGCCATTCCGTGATAAAATTTATGTCAGTACGTTGGCACATTCCTTGGCTTAAGCCGTACAAGGAGATAGCCATAAGGAAGAAGAAGAAAATTTATGTCAACAAAACATAACCCTCATTCGTGGTTAGCCACATTACGATCCAATGTTATCGAAAATGATTAAAAATAACGATAGTGTGCAAGAAGTAATTTACTCTGAATTAATCGAAATATAAATGCAATAACAAAATAAACTTAGCTGAGATAGATGATCAATTATTCATTGGTGCGTTCGATAGCAACTCGATGGACAGATCTACAGAAGTAGTAATAATAATAATGAAAACCGCGTGGAGGCGCTACGAGCGACACTTACACTATTAAGGAATTCACTATTTTGACAGTGAAGTTCACTTCATTTCACTATTTCGGTAGTGAATACAGGAGTCACTATCACAAATAGTAAGATTTTCACTAATTTGGTAGTGAATTGAGGAGTCACTATTTCAAATAGTGAGAATTTCACTATTTTAATTTTAGAGAGCAGGATAAAATTGATGTACTGCTTTTTTTGCGTATATTAAAAATCCGCAATAAAAATACCTCATGCGGTATGATTCTGGTAGGGTAACCGGGAGCGCAAAATATCTCTATTCGATAGAGGGCAACTATTTTAATAATAACTTTTCAGTTTCTTAGAATGGGCGATTTTCTCCATTACAAACGGGTAGACAACACCATAGGAGTCGAACAAACCCGACGTATAATACACGATCTGAACGTAAAATTTTCCGCTCTTTCCGAATCCGGGACTGAAAATATGGGTTTCCATTTGGAAAAACAAAGTTGACCTTGAAATAACCTTGAGGACGATCTCCAAGGTCACAGACACTGTCATCATAATGTGTGCCCCTCAGAGCTCAGCAACTTTTATCTAAAGCATTTTTCGCTAAATCATGTATTTTAGATTTTTAAAGGGGTGTACGGGTGGTCTGGAACACCCTGTATGTATATATACCGAGAGATTGACGTGAAAGTTAACACTCAGTCACAGCCAACTCGGCACACTCCACGTTTTTCGTATTTTTTTCGCAGGCTGGCCATCCGCTATTTTTTTTCTTTCCGTTTTTTCTTTCGATTCTTTCCGATGTTCATCAATTTGACTAGAAATTAAAAAGAATAGCGCATGGCCAGCCTGCGAAAAACAGCCGCAAAACGTGAAGTGTGCCGAGTTGGCTGTGACTGAGTGTTAACTTTCACGTTAATCTCTCGGTATATATATATATATACATATATATATATATATATATATATATATATATATATATATATATATATATATATATATATATATATATATATATATATATATATATATATACATATACATATACATATACATATACACATACATATACACATACACATACACATACACATACATGCATACATGCATACATGCTGTGACGTGGTATAAGTCTAACCCCGCCACAAGGGCGAAACTGTCGAGAAGTCGGTGAGGTGGCGCCTAGGGAGATACTCCAGGAAAATAATTAAGGATTAGGGAAAAATTAGAATTAAGCTAATTTCATTTGTATTTTTGTTAATTATGTAAAAACGAGCTCGATACGTCATCTGATATACCACCGTGGGACCTCCCGCAAACAACGCATCAGTCATCCTGGCCTGAAACCTACCGTATCTGAAATTCACGAAACAAAAACGGCGTGCAAACCTTCGATTCGCCCTGAAAGCGTCGAGGTCAGCGCCTACTATCGTCCACGAGGATCTGCCTGCCTCTACATTGGTATCGACGGCGTATAGGGATGTACGAGAAGTACTAAAAAATCCTCCCGTCAACCAACAGAGTTCCGTCTACTTTATCTAAATGCTGGAGAATCGGCGTATAGGGCCGCGCGAAAGCGCACTTCACAGCCTCCCGGTTCTTCAACTCATCGGCCTGGAGCCGAATTAGACCCGCAATCATCTACTTTCTTGGAGACCGTTATCGCGGCCGTGGTTGGTCAAGAAAACCCCCGGTACAGCGTTCCGACCGGCAAGCTTTTTTATCGTGAGCGAGGCTCCTTGTGTGCCCAGCACGGTACTATTGTCTCGTATATTTCCATTGGATTGACCAATGCTGTAAGGCCTTTGGAGTATCGAAAAATAGTCTGGCGAGCGAGATTACATGTTAATCCAGCGTCAGGGGAAGTTTAAAGGAAGGCGGTAGGAAGAGGGGTACGACGCACGGACAAGGCACAACAGGTACCTCCTGCGCATCACACCACCAAGAATGCGGTGAATTTGTCAAAATATGACAACCAATCATCATCGAGATATGAAGCACGAAATCACCTCACACATCACGTGACCTATTTTCGCTAGGAAGGATGACCAGAGCAAAGGATAAAGGCTATATAAGTGAGCTACGCTAATTGCTCCGTCTACTCTCGCTTGGATTTCCGACGCAGCCGCCTCACCGCTTCAGCCGACGAATATCGCATCAAAATATCGCTCCATATATCGCAACACATATCGCATCCTAACATTTATCGTATCGAGTTTTGTTTAATTAATTTAATAGTGTATCAAAGAAATAGTGTTATCGTTAACCAACGAAGAAGCCAATTAAGAAGGTAAGGTCTTGATCCTTTTTGTAAAGACACGAGGTCGTTTAAGCAAAAGTTCTGTGTTAATTTGGTTTTGTGAGCTAAGAAGCTCGGCTATCGTCTATACTTTGCTGAACAGCCTCGCGTCTAGTTAGCTACGTAGGCTTTTCTATCGTATGTTCTGGCTTTATATTTTTCTGGCTATCGCTATCGCTTATTATTGTAGTTTTATTATTCAGTTTATCTTGTCTATGACATTTGTAGTACGTAATTCCTTTTCCTGGAGTATCCTCAGCGAAGTAGCCGCGAGTCGCTTCGGCGCCGCGTTACAGGTATATTTAGTGTAAATTGTGTAAATTCTGTCTTGCTATCGTTTATTAATTTGGTATTGCTATCGTTTAATATTTTTCATATCGTAACTATTGCTTGCGTATGGTTTAGAACCACCCTATCGCTCAGTAAAACATTTATATCGCTAACTTGATTGAATTACGTCGCATATAAATACTGTAGCCACTGTCTCGTTTGTTACTGACTTGCTGAAAAGGAAAACAAAAGGCTTACGCCGCGTTTAGCTGTGTTATGATATACTTTGCTTTTTGGGTACGAAGTATCGCTCTGTGATACCAAGTCTGGAGTCTAATAACTTGTTTTATATCGAGTCTCTCTAACGCATGCTTTCGCTGGTATCGTCTCTTCTTAAATTCTGTCTCGCTTAATAAATTATCTGAGTTGAGCTTGCTATCGTAACAAGGACTTTCTCTCTATCGCTAACAATACTATTTTGTTAATCTGTTAATTTATCATTCTATTAATTTTGTTATCGTATTCTTTTTCTTTATTGTACTGCTTTCACTTACTGTAAAAATTACTTGGTTGGTGTAACCTGATATTTTATATCATCTATCGCTCTGTTAAATAATTTCCTATCGCCTGTGTTATTATAAATATCTTCTATCGTATATATTGTCTCTTAATTCAAAGAATATACGGCCGCAAGGCACACTGAAGGAAATTATAATTTGTTAATGGTGTACCCTGCCCCTCTACTTTAAGTATCATAAGGAACTGAGTTAGCTGAGTTGTCGATCGTCGCAATCGTGAGTTTATCGTATCGTATTTTGTTAATTAATCGACGCAATCGCGTCTGGCGCCCAGCATAAGTTTTCTCGTAAATTCTATTTTCTCACGATACAGCGCCGAATTGTGCTGGACCAGGGTCTTTTCCTCCCCGTAGATAGTTCACGTCACAAAATGGCGCCCAACGTGGGGCCACGCCAGTGAGGAAAAATTAATTTTGAGGGTACACCAACCGATAGTAGAAAATTTTTGAAAATTTGTTATTAACAATATCGCCAACGAACCCCGAGCTATCACAAATTGACTTGCCGAACAAAAGAAAAAGGAGAAAAACGAACTTTAAGGGATTAACTAAGAGAACTATTATTTTTCACAATAACAGAAGGATTAAATCCGGAACAATACCTGTTGACTATCTCGCACTGTTATTCTTAGTAACAGGAAGATTTTGTTAATCCTCAAACAATAGCTGACGACTGTCTCGCACTGTTATCAATAACAGAAAAATTTTATTAATTCCGGAACAATAGCTGTTGACTGTCTCGCACTGTTACTCTCAGTAACAGAAAAATTTTGTTAATTTCCAGACACTAGCTGAAGACTGTCTCGCACTATTATTATCAATAATAGGAAGATTTTATTAATCCTGAAACAAGGCTAGAACTGTATCGAATTGTTGACACTTTGTATCGTTTTTACGCTTCTTACTTATTTTTCAACCTTGCTTGTATCGCACGGTAACCATCACGCTAATCCCTATAACGTGCTCGTGTTTATAACCGATAAATGCCACCACCAACGTCCGAAGACGCTTGGATTTATTTATTGTCAGCGGACGATCTAAGAGAACAATTAATATCGTTAGGGCTCTCGCCTGTTGGAACACTCCCTACCCTTCGTGATCGGTTATTACGCGTTAGTCAACGCCAACGCGGCGAAATGGCTACTCCCGGAACACCAGCCGGTGCGGATAATCCGCTGCACCCAGATGCAACTGAGGACAGTCCTCAGTTCCCTCACTCTCTCGGTACACCTAGAGAAGATATACAAAATGATACAAATAATCCCGAAAACACCGAGAATAACCTATACGTAGCTCCGTCACCAGGCGTAAATCTTGTCTCGAACGACCCTGCTATCGGTGAAGGTCAGCCAACACCTCCAAATGTCTCGCCAATGTTTAATTACACGCCTAGAGTCAATCAGTCAATGCATCAACAGCAACATAGCACCTCGCGAGTTAACTTTCATCCGAGGCCAGCTGCCAATCATGTACCGTCTCCCGCAGCCGCTTACGATGTCATGCGGAAATGGAATATAAAATTTTCCGGTGCTCGCACCGAAGATGCTGAGGCATTTTTATCTCGCATTCAGGAAGGCCGAGTCCTCATTAATTTACGCGACGAGGATATTTTGAACAGCATCCCGTTTTTTCTATCGGGAGTCGCGATTTATTGGTACCGTTCAAAGCGAGCCTCATGGCAAACATGGCAACAGTTTGAAAACGCGTGGCGTATCCGATTTAGTAACCCCGATCTTCAATATGCATTGAGGGAAGAGATTCGACGAAGAACCCAAGGCGAACATGAGTCTGTAGCAGACTATTTAACCTACATGCGAGCATACTATGACCGCTTGCGTCCAGCATGGAGCGATGAGGAGCAAATTGACTACGCTTATCGCAATCTATTACCGCGCTTCCAGATTTTGATTAGGCGCGAAGAGATATATGATCTCGATACTTTAGAGGATTTAGCTACTCGTCTCGAACATAGCTACAGTACCGCAAACCGCTACCATGCGCCACCAACTCCGGAACAGTCTTTGCTCCCAGAATTAGCATATCGCGGAACGCGCCCTAATTTAAAACAGTCTCGATCGGCGCCTACCGCCTGCAGTCTCGAAGTGAAAAAAAAATCGATCTCGTGAACGCCGGTATCGCCACTAATTCTAAAGGTAATAAAAAACCGCAGAACGCGAAACCGTCTCGTTGCGAACCCACCTAAATAATCGTTACAGTTAACAAAAAAAAAAAAAAAAAAAAAAAAAAAAATATGATAACCATAGAATAAGTCGTAGCGTCCTTCGGCGTGATCTATCGTTGAAAAATAAATTCACCCTTTCGGCTTTCATTCTCAATTTTATTTTATTTTGCAAAAAAAAAAAAAAAAAAAAAGAGCATTTTTTATTTTCTCCTTAGTTTTTCAAAATTGTTTGCAGTAGAGTCATCAAAATTTTGAATACCGGCCTTCTGCCGAGTATTATCGTCTCGAAACAAACAGCAAAGTGTCTAAAACAATTCACTGCCGTCAGCGAAAAGCCAAAAACAACTAGTCAACTCAGACTACGACAACTTCCTTAACGTTCGTTCTATTCAAAGAAAAACCGCGCGTGCTCCCGTCCGCTCGCGGAAAAACTGCGTGCTCTATCGTCCAAAAACACATTTTATTTAGTTTAGCGTGCTCAGCACATCATTTTTATAAATTGTTTTATTTTAAGTTAGATTAAGAACCAAAGTCAAATTTGTGAAGCTCTCGGTTTTGTGTTCTCATTAGAAAACTCTTTAGTTAAACTATCGCAAAGGATACTTCCAGGATAATCGCGCTGTAAGTTCGATGATAAAAATCAAGCCTCACCCTACGTACTAGCTAGTCACGAGTTGTCTATCGTTTCTTTGGTAAAATCCAAAACTCGTGTCCTTACTAAAGCATCACGGCCTTGTCGGCCTTCCCCTGGGAGGGAAGAGTTGTGACGTGGTATAAGTCTAACCCCGCCACAAGGGCGAAACTGTCGAGAAGTCGGTGAGGTGGCGCCTAGGGAGATACTCCAGGAAAATAATTAAGGATTAGGGAAAAATTAGAATTAAGCTAATTTCATTTGTATTTTTGTTAATTATGTAAAAACGAGCTCGATACGTCATCTGATATACCACCGTGGGACCTCCCGCAAACAACGCATCAGTCATCCTGGCCTGAAACCTACCGTATCTGAAATTCACGAAACAAAAACGGCGTGCAAACCTTCGATTCGCCCTGAAAGCGTCGAGGTCAGCGCCTACTATCGTCCACGAGGATCTGCCTGCCTCTACATTGGTATCGACGGCGTATAGGGATGTACGAGAAGTACTAAAAAATCCTCCCGTCAACCAACAGAGTTCCGTCTACTTTATCTAAATGCTGGAGAATCGGCGTATAGGGCCGCGCGAAAGCGCACTTCACAGCCTCCCGGTTCTTCAACTCATCGGCCTGGAGCCGAATTAGACCCGCAATCATCTACTTTCTTGGAGACCGTTATCGCGGCCGTGGTTGGTCAAGAAAACCCCCGGTACAGCGTTCCGACCGGCAAGCTTTTTTATCGTGAGCGAGGCTCCTTGTGTGCCCAGCACGGTACTATTGTCTCGTATATTTCCATTGGATTGACCAATGCTGTAAGGCCTTTGGAGTATCGAAAAATAGTCTGGCGAGCGAGATTACATGTTAATCCAGCGTCAGGGGAAGTTTAAAGGAAGGCGGTAGGAAGAGGGGTACGACGCACGGACAAGGCACAACAGGTACCTCCTGCGCATCACACCACCAAGAATGCGGTGAATTTGTCAAAATATGACAACCAATCATCATCGAGATATGAAGCACGAAATCACCTCACACATCACGTGACCTATTTTCGCTAGGAAGGATGACCAGAGCAAAGGATAAAGGCTATATAAGTGAGCTACGCTAATTGCTCCGTCTACTCTCGCTTGGATTTCCGACGCAGCCGCCTCACCGCTTCAGCCGACGAATATCGCATCAAAATATCGCTCCATATATCGCAACACATATCGCATCCTAACATTTATCGTATCGAGTTTTGTTTAATTAATTTAATAGTGTATCAAAGAAATAGTGTTATCGTTAACCAACGAAGAAGCCAATTAAGAAGGTAAGGTCTTGATCCTTTTTGTAAAGACACGAGGTCGTTTAAGCAAAAGTTCTGTGTTAATTTGGTTTTGTGAGCTAAGAAGCTCGGCTATCGTCTATACTTTGCTGAACAGCCTCGCGTCTAGTTAGCTACGTAGGCTTTTCTATCGTATGTTCTGGCTTTATATTTTTCTGGCTATCGCTATCGCTTATTATTGTAGTTTTATTATTCAGTTTATCTTGTCTATGACATTTGTAGTACGTAATTCCTTTTCCTGGAGTATCCTCAGCGAAGTAGCCGCGAGTCGCTTCGGCGCCGCGTTACAGGTATATTTAGTGTAAATTGTGTAAATTCTGTCTTGCTATCGTTTATTAATTTGGTATTGCTATCGTTTAATATTTTTCATATCGTAACTATTGCTTGCGTATGGTTTAGAACCACCCTATCGCTCAGTAAAACATTTATATCGCTAACTTGATTGAATTACGTCGCATATAAATACTGTAGCCACTGTCTCGTTTGTTACTGACTTGCTGAAAAGGAAAACAAAAGGCTTACGCCGCGTTTAGCTGTGTTATGATATACTTTGCTTTTTGGGTACGAAGTATCGCTCTGTGATACCAAGTCTGGAGTCTAATAACTTGTTTTATATCGAGTCTCTCTAACGCATGCTTTCGCTGGTATCGTCTCTTCTTAAATTCTGTCTCGCTTAATAAATTATCTGAGTTGAGCTTGCTATCGTAACAAGGACTTTCTCTCTATCGCTAACAATACTATTTTGTTAATCTGTTAATTTATCATTCTATTAATTTTGTTATCGTATTCTTTTTCTTTATTGTACTGCTTTCACTTACTGTAAAAATTACTTGGTTGGTGTAACCTGATATTTTATATCATCTATCGCTCTGTTAAATAATTTCCTATCGCCTGTGTTATTATAAATATCTTCTATCGTATATATTGTCTCTTAATTCAAAGAATATACGGCCGCAAGGCACACTGAAGGAAATTATAATTTGTTAATGGTGTACCCTGCCCCTCTACTTTAAGTATCATAAGGAACTGAGTTAGCTGAGTTGTCGATCGTCGCAATCGTGAGTTTATCGTATCGTATTTTGTTAATTAATCGACGCAATCGCGTCTGGCGCCCAGCATAAGTTTTCTCGTAAATTCTATTTTCTCACGATACAGCGCCGAATTGTGCTGGACCAGGGTCTTTTCCTCCCCGTAGATAGTTCACGTCACAATGCATACATGCATACATGCATACATGCATACATGCATACATGCATACATGCATACATGCATACATGCATACATGCATACATGCATACATGCATACATGCATACATGCATACATGCATACATGCATACATGCATACATGCATACATGCATACATGCATACATGCATACATGCATACATGCATACATGCATACATGCATACATGCATACATGCATACATGCATACATGCATACATGCATACATGCATACATGCATACATGCATACATGCATACATGCATACATGCATACATGCATACATGCATACATGCATACATGCATACATGCATACATGCATACATGCATACATGCATACATGCATACATGCATACATGCATACATGCATACATACATACATACATACATACATACATACATACATACATACATACATATATATATATATATATATATACAGGGTGAGTCGCGAGAAACTCCGAGAATGGGAGGAGCCTCATTGCCGAATAAGCCCCCGCCCTTCAACCAATCAAACAAATAGCAGGTAATGATAATAGGAACTGTGTAAGCATAACATCAGAATCAAGGTACATAGCAAGGAATAATAATGAAAACAAGATCAGCTAGTAATCGACTTTACTTTTGAACTTTACACTGAATGTGTTAAGGGTACTGATTGTGTCGACTGCTCTGATACAACTGGCAGAGATGGTTGATGATAAGCATTGTTAAATTTGCTATCAAACATGACTGTCATGTTGTGTCAAAGTTGGATAGCCCAATTGTGAAGGCTGTACGCATCAACAATAGATGTTATGTTAATACTAGCGAATTTATCGGACTAGACGAACTCAAATTTTTCAATGCAATAATCAATTTTAATACTAACGTCTTTATGAACTGTGAGATTCCCACTCAATGAGAGCAGCGTAAACTACAGAAGACAGAAAAAAACCGAAAAGAACATTCTAAATTTTTATCAAGTAAAAATTTCTTCGGCCCGGGTTCGAACCGGGACCTTCGCATCTGTACTGCGACGCCTTATCCAATTCGACCACCGAAGGACCGAAAGAATCTTTACTTGAAATTCGTGTGATTCTACGTGTTGACATTTTTTCATAGTCTCAATATAGGTGTTTGTTTGTAGTGACTCTATCGTTCGTGTGCTTCATACATTAATACTAGCGAATTTATCGGACTAGAAAAATGTCAACACGTAGAATCACACGAATTTCAAGTAAAGATTCTTTCGGTCCTTCGGTGGTCGAATTGGATAAGGCGTCGCAGTACAGATGCGAAGGTCCCGGTTCGAACCCGGGCCGAAGGAATTTTTACTTGATAAAAATTTAGAATGTTCTTTTCGGTTTTTTTCTGTCTTCTGTAGTTTACGCTGCTCTCATTGAGTGGGAATCTCACAGTTCATAAAGACGTTAGTATTAAAATTGATTATTGCATTGAAAAATTTGAGTTCGTGTAGTCCGATAAATTCGCTAGTATTAATGTATGAAGCACACGAACGATAGAGTCACTACAAACAATAGATGATATGCTTACACAGTTCCTATTATCATTACCTGCTATTTGTTTGATTGGTTTAAGGGCAGGGGCTTATTCGGCAATGAGGCTCCTCCCATTCTCGGAGTTTCTCGTGACTCACCCTGTATATATTTCCGCAGCTGTACTGTTATATTACTGTACCTAGGTATAATGCATAATTAGGGTGGTCCTTAGAAGGGATGAATATGTACAAATGAGCATACCAATTTGCGTATATGCATATAATACCCGAAGCCTTAATCCAGGTCACACTAACGTAATTGATCGTAGTGAAAACTACATTTAAAATTCGCGCTAAATTTTGGTTAGCTCATTGACACTTGATTCCGGAAATGTCATTCGTATTCCGGTTCCGTTGCCGCCCGTGCCGCGAACTAGTTTGAATGGCGGCAAGCGTGGTGTTCACGCTTCATATTACGCCAGTAAGTCGTCAGACGAAACTTGATTTATAGAATTACTATTACTTCGTCAGTGGTATTTCGTGGTGCAGATCGACCAAACAAAGAAAGGTAAGTGCATTTTACTGCTAATTCATATAATTTCGATGTAATTTCTTGTAAATGTATCTTTAAGACCATTATGACTCGCTAGGTTATGAGAACACGTGTGTGCATGATATATGGTTTTGTCATAGAAGCCTTTTACTATGTCAGATTCAGAATTTATAAGTTTATCTATTTTAATGCTACACCAAGATGACAAATTAAAGTACAGAACCCCATATCTGTCGGCTTCAGTATTAGATTCATAACATAACCTCAATTTTGTAGTCTGTATATAAAATTGACGGAATCGGTCAGATATTGTAATGATCTCTTGTCCAGAAATTACAAATACTATAATTTATAGCTACTAAGATCATTATATTCTACGGTGTGGCTATTCGTCCGGCAACCGTACGAATACGTATAAATTATTCGTCCGGCAACCGTACGAATACGTATAAATTATTCGTCCGGCAACTTTTTGCGGTTTTTAATCTTTTACGTACAACTGTTGGAAAATTCGTTTCGAAAGTGCGATTTTTGTAAATCCCCCTCTGGCACCACCGTATACTACAACAGTGGTCAGGGCATGAACTGTGCAACTTATTCGAGAGAGGCCTGCGACTGCTAGAATTTCGCCTCGACCAGCACAGCTAGTTGGAACCATCGTTCGGTAAGTCATCACATGGACGTCGAACATGCTCTAATCGTAATATTTGAATCGGAGTTATTACCTATTTTATTTATATAAACACTCACCAAATATGAATCGGATACAGCGATGAGCAGAGACGCGGGCAGCCTCGATTAAAAATCCAATTCAATCACGATGAAATTACCTAATTTTAATGTCGATTCAATGATTGAAATACTCAACGGATAAAATTCAATGCAATGATAAAAATTCAAATTTAATGGGTAGTTATTTCAAAATTTAATCATCAAGTAGATGAAACGACGAATGAGAATTCGAAATTCGAATGTATAATTGCATTGATTTTAATTACATAAAAGTTACCAATCTCTGCAGGTAGGAATGAAATAGACAATATGTGTGTTTTATTGCACGATATTTTTATTAATATTCTCCACATATGCATGTAAAGAAACTCTATGAACGATGGATCGGTCGGAAATTTGAATAACATGTATTTTTTCGATTATTCCATTTTAATTATGTTTCACAGATTTTTTGAGCAAAACTGAATCCGTACGTGTTCTCTTGGTAAGGTGTAATAATTTCGAGTTGAAATAAATCTCCGAAATCAAATATGTATACAGTACACATTGGTTGCAATCGGAGAATATGCGAGAATACTATTTTTGCATTAAATTGAATTAAATTATTTCGAATTATTCCGGAATCGAACCCAACTTGAGTCCGAACGCCGTTTCCAAAACCACGTCTGTAGGTTGAAAAACGTCGAAGCTCTATTCTGAGGTCTCGGTCAATTCTCGGTCGCTACTACTTTTATTTTTATTCATGGAACTAATTTGAGTTAACTGGAAATATGAAACAATCGAGAAAAAATGAAGTACTACTGTAAACAAATCAAATTGAATTAATTTAAAAATTAGACAAAATTAACCGTACTATTTAAAACTAATTGACTCTGAAAAATCATTGTACTACAGAAATTCTAAGTTACTTCTGCCTTGGTTTGGATTTATTTTTCTCGAAAGAGATGGAATTTAACATTGTACGCATGATAACAGAACAAATCACAAAACGATCGTGAACTTTTAAAACAGCAGAAAAAAAGGTGTTCCGGACCATCAATTGAAATCTACCGTCATGATGAGGATAAAAATCAGTAATATAATAGTATATATTGATTTGTAATTGAAGATGTTACGACGACAATATAATAGTAATAATACACGGATATATCTTTTATTCGTCATATCCCCAGAAAATAACGCGGCGTTCCGACGCAAAGTTTGAAGAATTACAGTTTCAAATAGTAATTTTTACACATTCTATAAAAATTACAGTTTCAATGGTAAAATTCTTATTTGAAACTGTAATTTTTACAGAATGTGTAAAAATTACTATTTGAAACTGTAATTCTTCAAACTTTGCGTTCGAAGCTCCGCGTTACTTTGTCAAACTGTAATAGTTCTTGTTTTCTTTTTTGCGTGTATTACAGTAAAAATTGCTTTAAAATGTAATTTTTTACTCGAAGTAGGCAACGCCACTTGTGAGGCACGAAGCGCGCGGTAAATGTTGTCTGTATTCCCAGGTTGTGTATCCCGCCCTGAGCGCTGAACTCTCAATCAGTTACGCGCGAAGCAAACACCGCACTCTAGTTCGAAATATAAGTTACAAATATAAGTTCAGTTTGTCGTTGGTTCTCGAGTATTTTCATTTTGTAGTCTTATCTATTAAAAATCGTTATTCAAGAAGAGAGAAAAAATCGTTCTTCACATATTACAGTGAATTGTGAAGTGATTGATTCTGACACTGAGTGTCTCCAATTTCATGATGGAGCATTGCCGTTCAAACTGTAAGTATAAATATTTTTCTTATTTATGTTTGCGTTTTAACGCATACACAGTGCAACGGGGCTGCGGATGATCTCAGTGTGCTATAGGAAAACGATCCCACGATGAAAATCGTGATTATTTTGAAATGTCTTCGTTTTACTGTCCATTTTATCAATTATTATGGGAGTTTATTGGTACACCCGATAACACAATTTGTGACCGACAAATACCTGTAAGGTGGTCTCGCAGACAAAAGATTTTCAGAACTCACTCTTCTTCAAAGATTTGTTCAAAGACAAACATTCACAATTCAACTTACAATTTGAAATAAAATTGTTTTCGGGAAAACGCTTGCATCGGTGCGCCTTTGTAGTCGTGTATCGTAGTATAGTGGGTTTTAGGTTTTAATATTTTCGCTATGTTTCTCATCTGTTCCTATACGTAAAAACAACTCGTGTCTCATAGTTTTCAAAGTGACTACTATGTCGAAGATACAGAATAACACGGTACGTTCTGCTTCTGCAATACGCTGACCGAGGGGTGAATCACTCTTCGATAATTGCGTACACCTGATTTCAAGATGACAAGATTTCAAAGTTTTCAGAAGATTTCAAAGATTTTAGAAGATTTCAGATGATTTGAAATGATTAGACGAGATTTCACAAGATTTCATGAGAGGTGTAACACCAGATTTCAAAAGTGATTCACCCCTCGACTCTGCCTTTCTACAGTGATGGAGAAGGCCGGTATATTTTTGAAATTCAGAGTGCTGTTTTCGATGCTATTCCCCTAAGATAAGATATGCTCTTTGGTGCTAAAAAATTAGTTATTTGGACAAATTCACGGACGGAAATAATTTTGCAGCCACGATTGCTAATTATTCAGAAATTTCAGCTGGTTCTGACGTCGAAGAAAGCGCAGGTCCATCTTTAGACCGCGATTTCAAAGTGGGAGAGAGATTCTAGTCAATTCCAGAATTCAAAAAACGCCTGCACGCAGTACAGGATACTACATTTTGTACATATTATCGACGTGATGCTATTACAGTAGGGCAGTGCAGGAAAAAAGGAGTGAAAAGGCATATTTCCGAAAACTTGTCGCATTATATGATTCAGTATTGCTGCATACACGGCGGGAAAAAATTTAAATCAACAGCAACGGGTCAACGATCTTCATCGTAAGTAATGACACGAGCGTCATTTTTATATCATTTGGCTATAGATAAAAAATCAATTTGTTTAATGGCCGAGGATTATCTTCAACCAAAATATAATAATTCTTATGAACCGATTCTTGACTTTGCTGCAAAACAGTAGTTTTTCGATCATCTACTCTCCATAAAATGTCTCTGTACATATTTTCATACGGAGAGTGAAATTCACGCGTTAGCTCGAGTTCTCTGTGAATATGCAGTATCGATGTAATTACATATATACTTGTATTGAATTCAGTACAAACTACTTTCACAGAACTTTTCGAAAACAATGTGACGCTTCGTTCAAACTAACATTGAGCAAAGACGGCAACGCGTTGATCGTTTCAATAGCAAACTTTGACCACAACCATCAATGCTCCAAGGTAAAGTCAAGCTTTCGCACTTATATTCGGTTGTGGATTACATCATGTTCCGCGTGAAATATAATGTAATTCATTTTTCAGAGCCTATATAAACACCTCCCTCAGACAAGGAGACTCAAAACTGAGGACCGAAATAGAGTGGCTGATCTGCTCAATCTCGACGCGAACCGAAAAAAAGTGAAGCAGCGCATTGAGGCAGAGACTAACAAAATTGTACTTCTCAAAGACCTATCGAATATAGCAGCTCGGGGCGGCAATAACAACAACCTAGCCGCTACTGTAAAAATGTTGGAAGAAGATTATGGTAGTCATTTGAGACACTATGGGGCTGTCCACGACAATTCGCCTAGCCTTCAAACCTCACCGTCTCTGATTTGACCCGTGATTTTATGTGTCATTGCCCCAGTCCGAAAACATTTTTTTGAATTGTTTTTAGATTTTACAAAATGGTTCGAATTTTGAAGGACAAAGAAATTCACAACTCAAAAAGGATTGGTTCGAAGAATTTAAAAAATTAAAAAAAAAAAAATGTTTTAGAGTTAAGACAATAACAAATGAAATCACGAGTCAAATCTGAAACGGTGAGATCTGGAGGCTAGGTGAATTGACGTGGGACAGTCCCTCTCGAGACAGTCCTGACAGATTGATAGGTCCTTTCGGAAACCTCCTGTATATTATTCGTACCTTAGAAAATGTCAGGTATTCTATAAACTCAAAGCGAAGTTATTACAGGATTCCAATTCTCAAATGTGCAATTCAGGTGCCGAATGCCATGTCTACGAAGAAAACAATACCTTTAAGGGCCTATTTTTTGCCATGGACATGCAGCATGAAATCCGATGGAAGCCTTTCCTGAATTTTTGGGAATAGACGCAACATTTAAATTACTCAGCATCCGCGCGCCTGTCTACTTGATGGTAGTTGAGGACTCCGAAGGGTGCACGGAAATCGTAGCAGGCTGCATTCTGATTAGTGGAGACAAACCCAGTATGACTTGGTTCCTCCAATGCTTCAAGCAAGCACATCCGTCATACCGTAAAATAAAATGTGTTATGGCGGATAAGGATTTACTGGAGAGGGATGTGATTAAAAGTAGCTTCGAGAATGCTAATGTGCTTATATGCATTTTTCATGCTTTGCGCACATTTAATCGGGAAATAACATGCGAGAAACTCAGTATAACACCTGGACAAAGGGATGGAGCTACAGAGATATTCCAAAAAATAGTATATGTGACGACAGATCAAGAGTATAACGAACTGTATGATGCGTTAAAGGGATTTCCCAAATCGGTTATGAACTACTTCAACGCCAACTGGCACAACACAAGAGACGAATGGACATTGACGCCCGATTATATGCGAAATAACTTCTTGAACACCACTAACAACAAGATTGAATCCCTAAACGCTGAAATCAAAGACGTAGTGAAAAGGTACAGCACGCTGGAAGATTTCGTAAAAAATTTCTTCATTTTGGTAGCATGCCTCCACACTGAACGGGATCACAAAGCGGCATACGCGTATCAAAAAACAAGCGTCGTACAATTTGCGAAGAATAGTCCCGAACTCTATTATTCGCGGTTGTTGACGGGACACAGCTTTAGATTCGTGAAGCAAGAACTCAGTCGCCGATCATCTGTGAAAAGAGGGGAAGGCCCATCGGATAGTGGGACTTATATAATGTCCGTTCAGGCAAAACAGTTTCGCACCACCATCGGGACTTGCGATTGCACACCCCACACCTCCATGAATCTACCTTGTAGGTGAGTGTTGTATCTACGCATTGATTACGTGTTTCATGTGTAGAGAATCTTTCACGATACATATTTGGACTATCGCATTCTCGACTTACAATGCAAAACGAAAATATTCGAATTGGTCCAAATTTATCAAGGTAAAAGTCTCAAGATCGGTAGAATTAATTTAACAGGAATGAAAAACCGGTCAAGAATACACACCGATGGTTCCGTGAAAATACATCGATTATTATATTTGTCTATGGGCCATTTTACGTCAAATCGACCAACGAAAAACCTCCACCATCACCGATTTGAATTCCAATTCCTTTTCACGTTTTAACTGGCGCAAAAGGCCCAAACTTTTATATACATATTGAAAGAATGTGTGGATCGTAAGATTTCGTATTTAGGATTTTTATAAGGGCAAAATAATAATACACTTCTCAAAAATCAAGAAAAAATTCTTCATTGAGCTACAATCATTTTATAACCGCATTGAATTTGGAACCATTCTTGCTTGTATTTTTTAGTCGCAATTAGCCCGTGATGCAATACAAAAATAAGAAACATTTGTTCACAAGCTGTTTTTACTTCTACTAGCTCAGTCGCGCGCTTCGCGCGCGTCAATGACTGATTTTCGGAACTTGCCCATAGTATTAGGATATTGAGTGTCCGATCGTCGAGTCACTATCCAAAGATACAGGTGTCTATAAAGATGTCGGTTTGTCTATCTGTGTTGCTCTGCCTAAAAAATTCGCCGAATATTTATTCTTCATTTTTGTACTGTCCAACTTGCATTATTAAAATAAAGGAAAAAGTGGATTCATCATCAATACGATCAACAAAATGATTTTAAGGCAATTAAGACTTGTTGAGAATTTTTTCAGAGTTTTCAATAGTGCACTATCATTTTTTCCTTGGAAAAATCATAGATGCCGAACCTTCCGAGGAAAATCTAGAAAAAAACTAGGACGCTTTTGGGCCAGTTGAAATACGAGGAAAAATTGGGAGCCAAATGGATTATAGTGAGGGTTTTTTGGCGATCGATTTGACGTAAAATGCTCCGCTGATTATACGAAGTTTGAACTCTTTTGACCCCCGTTGATTATCATGCTTGCGGATGTGCCATTCTTCCGAGTATTAAATAAAAAAATCGTAATGAGTTTATCGGCTTGATTGTACTTTTTGAAAGATGTTCCAATAAAATTATCCGTAGATGTGGCGGCAATATTTACGTCATTCGTCGAATGAGAGCTACCATTTGATACCGAAATTCGAGGGCTGGTCGATATGAAATTCGAAAATTTAATGTCTCTCGTTTTGAAAAACGTGTTCTGATTTATTCTTAATACAAACTTGACCATTACACCGTCGGTGCAGCCATGCCACTTTTAGTACATGCCAAATCTCGATTTATAAATTTCATGGTTCAAAGATTTCGCTCTGTCACAGAAGCGTGAGGGTACCGTTTTACTAACCTCCTGTAAATGACTCTTTAACATTCGTGAATTGTCACATCACAATCAACCTTCATTATCTCTGCAGGCATATATTTGCACTGAGAGGGGAACTCGAAATTACTTTGGAGGACGAAACAATTTGTGACAAGCGCTGGACCCGTGATTATTATTATAAACACCAGCGAGTATTTGAGACGATCTCCAGCGGTCCATCAGAGGAAACGGCATCCCAAACGTATACCGTTACATCAGCTACTGCGAGCAAGCGAATTCTGTCGCAGCATGAAAAGTTCAGGAAAGCTGCTGTGATTTGTAAAAAACTTGCTGGACTTGCGTCAGAGACGTCAGGTCCGTTATTTGTACGCCGCATGCAGGTACTGGCGGATATTAAAGCTGCATGGCAAGAAGACCGGGAAATATTTGTCACAAGACCTGACGCGGAACAGTGTGAGACCAGTGTGAGCGAAAGCGAACGTGATTTTTCAGAGCCCTTGGTAGTCGGGGATCCTTGCATACCGAGTACTTCCAAAACTCCAGATGATATAAGTTTTGATAGAGCCGGACGTCCTGTAAAGGCTCCATCGCCGATGAGTAACGAACCAGTTCCGCGGGAAAAGAGAGACCTTGCAAAAATTGTTGTGCCTTCCGCACAAAAACGAAGAGGACGACCAAAAGGCGCTGAGAAAACCACAATCGGCTTACCAAAGAGGGCTCCAAAAGCTGGATCCACTAAAAAGTTGCCGTTTTGTAGAAAACGGGAATCGGAAAAAGTCGACATCATGCTATGCTAGTTTGTAGATGACAAAGTCGCGAGAGCAGCGTTATCAGGAAACATTATCGATGAGCCAGAAGTCGAGGCAAGGTTTGATTGCGTTACAACCGCAATACTAGATGAAGATGCAAATATGCTTTTGATAAAGAAGTATTTTTCAAAAGATGCCTGGAAGATTGTCAGGGATGTGTTCAAAGCAAAAACAGCTCACCCAGAGTGGGAATGTGGTAGCTGTCAGATTGATTTAGAGAACACCGTTGCTGATGCGGCACAAGGGTTGAACAAGAGCAACTACGATGATAAGGTAACCATACGGTGCGATTATTGCCTCGTGTGGTATCATCTGCCATGTGTTGGCCTTTCAGTTCCTCCCAAAACCAAATTTTGGATGTGCAGAACCTGCCGTGATGGAAATTCGGATTAGGATTAGGCAGACCTCAGAATAGAGCTTCGACGTTTTTCAACCTACAGACGTGGTTTTGGAAACGGCGTTCGGACTCAAGTTGGGTTCGATTCCGGAATAATTCGGAATAATTTAATTCAATTTAATGCAAAAATAGTGTTCTCGCATATTCTCCGATTGCAACCAATGTGTACTGTATCCATATTTGATTTCGGAGGTTATTTCAACTCGAAATTATTACACCTTACCAAGAGAACACGTACGGATTCAGTTTTGCTCAAAAAATCTGTGAAACATAATTAAAATGGAATAATCGAAAAAGTACATGTTATTCAAATTTCCGACCGATCCATCGTTCATAGAGTTTCTTTGCATGCATATGTGGAGAATATTAATAAAAATATCGTGCAATAAAACACACATATTGTCTATTTCATTCCTACCTGCAGAGATTGGTAACTTTTATGTAATTAAAATCAATGCAATTATACATTCAAATTTCGAATTCTCTTTCGTCGTTTCATCTACTTGATGATTAAATTTTGAAATAACTACCCATTAAATTTGAATTTTTATCATTGCATTGAATTTTATCCGTTGAGTATTTCAATCATTGAATCGACATTAAAATTAGGTAATTTCATCGTGATTGAATTGGATTTTTAATCGAGGCTGCCCGCGTCTCTGCTCATCGCTGTATCCGATTCATATTTGGTGAGTGTTTATATAAATAAAATAGGTAATAACTCCGATTCAAATATTACGATTAGAGCATGTTCGACGTCCATGTGATGACTTACCGAACGATGGTTCCAACTAGCTGTGCTGGTCGAGGCGAAATTCTAGCAGTCGCAGGCCTCTCTCGAATAAGTTGCACAGTTCATGCCCTGACCACTGTTGTAGTATACGGTGGTGCCAGAGGGGGATTTACAAAAATCGCACTTTCGAAACGAATTTTCCAACAGTTGTACGTAAAAGATTAAAAACCGCAAAAAGTTGCCGGACGAATAATTTATACGTATTCGTACGGTTGCCGGACGAATAATTTATACGTATTCGTACGGTTGCCGGACGAATAGCCACACCGTATATTCTATCCGTCGATAGTCGAATTACATTAGGGTTTATCTAGTATAGGATAAATCTATATATATATATCAATTAATAATCTTATTACAGTATTGCGAATAGAAAATTTTGAGCAGGCCAGTTATTTTATTACAAATATGCCCAAAAATAAGATGTGTCGGAAACAAATTACTCAAATATCGAGTCGGCACATGCAAAGGTTAATCAATGAGGAAGCTTCTGTTACTTACGACTGTTTATTTCCACAACAGCCGGACTCAAACAGAGTTAATACGACCTGTGAACCAACAGATGTTGACACGAATAACAGTAAAAATGTTCTCACAAATGAAGAAAATTCTTCAAGCCAGAACCTATCTGAAATTAACATTAATTATGTAAATATTTCTACGAACTCAGATACTTCTTCTAATTGTGACAGTTATCATGAATCGAATAACACGTCCCAGCCGCTACTGTGCCAAAATGAAGACAATGCACAATCAGCAAGCCTATCTGACATGGATATTGATTACGGAAATGTTTCCACAGATTCCGATATTTCTTCTATAAGTTTTCAGAGCAATCAAGAATTGAATGCTACTTTTCAGCCGCTAGTGCACCAAAACGAAGGCAATAATTTACCAAGTTTGATAACTTTACTTATTCAGTGGGCCCTTGATCAAACTGTTAGTCACGCAGCTTTGTCTGCTCTTCTTAAAGTTCTCAAAACTCACCCGTGTCACATAGAATTACCTAATGATGCTCGATCTTTATTAAAAACTCCAAGAGTAACTAAGATCAAAGATATGCCTCCTGGATCGTATTGGCATCATGGGTTAGGTGTTGAATTGAAAGAATTTATCAAGAAAACCAAAATAAATCCGTTGGATTCTATTGAATTGGCTATTGGTATTGATGGATTACCGTTATCTAGATCGTCAACCAGTGCATTGTGGCCAATTTTGTGTTGCGTGGTTCCCTCTGATTCTGTTTTTATTATTGGAGCTTATCATGGTTATAATAAACCCCAAGATACTAATATCTTCCTGAAAGATTTGGTCAACTAATTAACTGACCTTATTGAAAATAGTCTTAGTTATAATAATCAAGTCTACCAAGTGGTTCTGAAACATTTGATCTGTGATGCACCTGCAAAATCATTTTTACCGAATATTAAAGGTCATACGGGGTATTCAAGCTGCACAAAATGTATCACCGAAGGAGAATATCGGCAGAGACGTGTTTGCTTTCCAGAAATTCATGCACCGAAAAAAACAGACACAGATTTCTTGAGTCATAAAGATGAAAACTATCATATAGGGTACAGTATCCTAGAAAATATCCCCAACTTCGGACATGTGACCAACGTCCCATTAGATTATGCGCATTTATGCTGTCTGGGAGTAATGCGAAAAATTCTGAATTTATTAGTGGGCGGTGATCTAACTGTTCGACTGAAAAGTTCTAAGATAGAGTTATTGTCAAATAAATTAGAGAATGAGATTAAACAATGCATTTCATATGAATTCGTAAGAAAACCGAGATCATTGCGATTTCTTAAACAGTGGAAAGCTACTGAATATCGTCAATTTTTATTATATACCGGACCAGTCGCATTGGCATCCGTTGTCTCTGATGATTTGTACAATCATTTCTTGAGTCTTCATGTAGCGATGAGAATATTATTTTCTTCTCGATATGCCAAAGCCTACCTTTCGTATGCTCAAGATCTTCTGAATCACTCCGTAGAATGTTTCAAAATTCTTTATGGCGAACATCACATATCACACAACGTTCACGGTCTCATCCACCTATGTAGTGATGTGGACAATTTTGGACCCTTAGATAACTTTAGTGCATTTAAATTTGAAAATTTCACGCAATGCATCAAACATTTAATCCGAAAGTCAGATAAGCCTTTACAACAATTGAGCAATCGCTATTCAGAATCAGTCAGGCATTCATTTGAACAGAACGAAAACCGAAATTCAAACTCAGAACCAGAAGTAAGATCTGAACACTACCAAGGCTCTCTGTTGGAAGACTGCATTAATCCACAGTACAAACAAATTAAGTGTGCTGGATTTACGTTCAAAATTAACGATCACGCAAACAATTGTTGTGGGTTGCGTAACGGAAAAATTATTCAAATTGCAAACGTTGCTTATTGCCGAATTAGGAAGTGCTTGGTTATCATAGGCAAAGAATATGTAGAAATGCAAGACCTTTTCAAAACTCCATGCCCATCTTCCATTGTTGATGTATACATAGTTGGAAAACTTACCTGTAATAAAGCGTGGTCTGTTTCAGATATTGACAAAAAATTCGTCGTTTTACCGTTTTCAAAAACAAAAGTCATTGTTTCTTCCCTATTGCATAAAGAGCATTAACGTGTTACCAATATTGATTAGTTCAGTTTGTATATTTTCAATATCGATTTGATGTTCAATTCATGGTTCACTTTCGAAATATCATTATTTATTCAACTGATAACAATCTTTCTTTGTTTTGCCGAATTGCAAATTTGTACTCCAATGAATTGACTTGGTGGCTATGATATTTCGCGATTTAGAAGATCGTTTGTAGCCGTATTTGAACTATACCCATGAATATCTAAGTGCTATCCTAGAACTAAAATTGATTATTCGGCATTTAAATTCCTTAGAATCCTAAATTATTAGCTTCATACCTACTCGACAAACTTATTTCAGGGGGTCTTTAAGGCTGTCCGAGGGGTCCCATGGTGGGGGTAACGGCACCTACACATGTACACACCTACGAGTGAATTTCGCCCCCTAAAATCTCACGAATAAAGAATTATTTCGCGAATCTGATGTGTGCGAATCGTTCCTTGAATACAAATGTTTGGCGTGAAATAGCAGGGGATAACCATAAATGAACCTGAACTTATAAAAAAATGTTAAATAAATAGCTGACACACGGATACACACACTGACACAACAAACATGGCTGCCGCGTAAGCCGAGTGAAATTTAATTATGGTGATATGAAGATTTCTTGCACTTTTCAGGTACTGAGCACTATTTCACGCCAAACAATATTATTGTAGAAATAATTTAATCCCCATGCCGAGCTGAAACACAACCTACTTTCGGAGAATTTAGGGGGCGAAATTTTATAGCTAATAGATGGCGCCACCATTGGTTCGTCGACTCAAGCTGTCAGGACTCATAGCCGAATATAAATTCCCGAGGGCCCAGTCCATTCCACTCACACAGTCACACACTTTTGTATCTAATACGAAACGTACACTCTTGCGGCTTGAGCAGTGCGCTGCATGAATATGATAGAAATTAGAATATTCGGTTATACGATAAAATCTCGTTTGAAGGTTAGGTGTCACTTTGGTGTGTAAAATATATAAAGCCAGCATGATTTAGCATAACAATAAGCAACAAATAATTATGACTTCAACCAACTGTACAGAACTAGATGTAGTTCCAATTATAGTGGCTAGAAAAGAATCCCGAATTTATTTTCGTGTTCTCTGATTCAATGAATTTCTTTTGCAAGTCCTGTCGCATAGATTTTTTCATATTTACGAAATTATGATGTAAATTATTTCAGGCTGAATAAGGATAATCTCGTGAACTTAAAATATCGTTTCAAATAATCACCGATGAATTACTGTGATTGTTTTTTTAACAATTTCAATTTTTTTTCACTTGATTTTTAATTTAACGATGCGGATAATTCAGTATTGCATAGTTAAATAAACTAACGAAACCATGTACAAATTGTTCAATTATAAGAAGAGTCTAGTCCCTCCGTGCGTTGACTGATGTCATGGATTTGAATAGTAAAGTTTCAGGGGATTTTCCAAATCAAAAGTTGAGGCTGCTCTGCTGCATTCATTCTAATGAGCTTTCCGTTCTTTAATTGAGCCCCTGGATATAGTATTATTGAGTGATCGATGCATTTTCGACAATTGCAATAATGCCTATTACTCCTTCTTGAATGAGTCTTTATTATTGAAATATTACATATTCTAATTGATATTAATGTGAGTGGCTAAGTAACAGGCATAAAATTTAGCACATATGATTTATTCGATAAGTCACCTGATTTAGCGCTTCGTCACCGGCATGTTAGTAAAAAACATAAAATTGTGTGAAAATAATACAAAATGAAATGACAGCGCTTCGAGTAGCCTGAATGCAATCCTGCTATTTCGATCGTAATCATCATACCAGTTCAATTTGGCCAGATCAGTTTTTGAGCCTTCGATGATGTTAGAATCTCAACGATGAAATATTCCTCCGGAGCCAAAGATCTTGGCTTCGGAAGGTTCCCTGTCAAAAAGTCAACCGAAGAGCTCTACACTTACAGAACTTATTCAAAATCATATTATAAAAGCAGCTACAGAGCGGAATTTAAAAAGTAGCTACCAGTTTTAGGAAATATTTTTTTTTTAACCCATTGTAATTTTTTGGTCGTGATCAAAACTGAAAAAGTCAAACTGAAGTTGGATATTCTTAGGATTTGGCTCTGTAGTTGCTTTTGTAACATAATTTTGAATACGTTCCATATGTTTGAAGATCTTTCGTTATTTCTTGGAAGGCAGGAGACCTTACGCAGCCAAAATCATGGGCTCCGGAGGAATATTGCATCGTTCAGTCTTTAGCATCATCGAAGGCTCAACAGCTGATCGAACTATTGAGTTGAACTGGTATAATGATCACGATCAAATAGTAAGATTTTATTTAGACTTCTTGTAGTGCTCCAATCTGATTGTTTTATCATTTCCATACAATTTTCTATATTCTACTACCATGCCTCAAGAGGAACCGTCAAGTCAGGTAACTTTTCGCTTTCGCATTGAACTGTACGCTTCTGATATCTGTTCCCTGGCTGCTCACATTAATATCAGCTATAAAATGTGATATCGTAATTATAAAGTCTCAATAATTCAAGATAGAGTACAATGGTATTGTTGTGACAATCAAGAATTCATTAATTGCTGGATAATATTGATTGGGGCTTAAGCAGAAAATAGAGACCCATTTGAATGAATCATGCTGACCCGATTTCAAGTTTTGGCCTACGGAATCACTTCAAGGAGCTCTGTTTGATTTAAATCCATGATCCCGAGGGATGGAGATACTCTCCTTATTGCATATCACAAAATACTCCTATTATTTTACAACGTTTAATGGTAATAATTGAAACAATTGGACATTCAATTTTTGTTTCTGTTATCATAATTAGATAACTGAGAATTTAACTGCCAAATTAACTTATCATGTGTGCCATTGGTCTACTGTCAACTTTTCTGTATAAGTTTATAGATAAGTTCGATGTGAAGATATGGAAAAAAGGATAGATGATCTCAATATTATAAAATATAACCTGCAGAATTGTTTACAGATAGGCAAAAATTTAGCTTGAATAACCATTCTCAATTTATAGGAATTTAGAAAAATTTATGGGCCCTCTCTATATCACCCATAGTTTGTTTGAGCACGGCCCTGGCGGGCGGTAGTTCGAAAACGCAACGCGTAGCAGCGCTGCCATCAACTCTCAAAATGGCCGGACCCCCTCGGACAGCCTTAACAGGCAAAGATGGATAAAACAACTTGCAAGTATCACGTTGTGGAGTTTGAAGATGGGATGCAGCTAATTCCCACTAATTAGTTTTCAAATGAACAGAGAACTATAGCATACTGGCCAAATATAACTAACTTTAAAACCTACGATCGCGCAGTAGAACAAATGATTGATGCAGCTTATGATGTGTGGAAGAAAGTTTCCGTTCTCCGTATACTGGGCTCAACAAGTAGGGTTTTTATTCATATATTTCTCTAGTATTAACAGATAACAGAAAGTCCACTACTGCGTCTCATAATATTTGTAACATTTGTGTATTTTTCTCCGTAGCATCATTCCAGATTGGCAAACAAAAATTAAAAGATGCAGAACGAATCACTGATATCAAATCTGATGCAGAATCTTCAACGCAGAAACGAAAGAGACGACTACGAGCAGCTAAAATATTGAGCAGTGAGGATGAATGTGAACCACTGGTTCAGAGACGTAAAATGCCACCTTCACCAGTTGCACCTTCCAAGGAGAGTCAGATGGAAACTCAAGAAAGTGACTTTCAAGTATCACAATCTCTCCTTGCTTACAAACGACCGAAGTATTCAATTTGGCGCAAAAAAGAATCTGATGTACGAGGTGTACAAGAAGGTCCAAGAAGAAGGTTAAGCAGTGATGAGCGTGAATCTGAACCTCCCTTACAGATTCGTAAAAAGCCACCTACATCAATAAGCTATAAAATAGCTTCACCTAAATCAAATACAACCAGGTCGTCAGTTTCTGGTCAACAAAGTGGCACTTCGAGTACCAATTTTGGTGACAGTATTATTCTTCAGACTACTTCAGAAACTTCAGATTCCAACGATGACTCAAGAAAAAATGTGACACAATCTACCCTACCTAAATTCTGTGGGAGTCAGAAATACATTACATCGAAATCCAACGCTGGTGCAACAGTCTCTGTCAAACATGTGGCGACCAGTACGACAACTAGGTGCACCTGTGGTATGTTTTAAATAACTGATTACAAAATCGTTGTGTACTTTAAAATCAAGCAATTCACCCTGCTGCAGGATCCCCAGCATTTGAAAAATATATGGTACAAAACTTCACTGACATCAATTACAAACTGAAAGCCCTCCTGCTGCGTAACAATGAAATATTTGATAAACTCAACGAATTATCGAACCATGATCCTGGAGAACGGCAAGAGAATGCGAATATCAATGAGGACCTTCAAGATATCATTCTGCAATTTCCTCTGAGTGACGAAATTGCAGTAGCTCGATTAGAAAAAGCTTTACTTTCGAAGGCATGCTACGAACAATTAGTAAGGTGAACATATAGATAGATAGATAAAGCGTTTTATTAGGCCCTAGGATGAGTACCCTGAGGGCAATGCAATGAGTAGGCATTGGTACAAGGTACATGTAGAACAAAATATGCATGAAAATTACAGTTATAAATGATAGTAAAGCGTAGTGCATTAATTAAGATCAGGTAGAGACTAGGGTCAAAATAGGACTAAAAAAAAAACAAATAAGTGATAATAACGTAAAATAAAAGTAAGGTAGAAAAAGTGGCTGAGGAAGTATAGATAGTAAAAGTAGATATTATAAGTAGAGTATAAAGTAGAGGTAAGGTACAGTAGAAATAGCGTTATTGTTTGCTATGTTTAAAAGTTGGACAGTAAAAATAGGATAGCGTCAGTAGAGTAAAAATAGAGTAAAGTACAGTAGAAGTAAGAGTGTGAGCAGTATAAAACAGTAACAAGAAAGATATGCTAGCTAAATATACTGTAGACTGAATCCAAATGAAATCATGCAGGCCAGCGGACGTGATGTTCCAGAATCGATCGGCGTTCAAATATGTTGTTCCTCATACAAAATGCGCCGACACGTATTTTGTTGTTTAGCCCAAAAAAATTATCCAAGCCCGATATCGATTTTTTAAGATTTAAAGGCGAAAAACTTTCTTCGCCAATTTGAGGAACCAAATATTCGAAAAATAGCCGCCAAATCCGTAATTCTCGAGCTTTTTCGACGATTCTTGTTTTATGTGATTCGGAATTTCGTACTCCATCGAGAAAAACAAAAAAATCCGGAAAAATTTGAAAATTGCCGAAAATATCGATGTTTTTTGGAAAACATAAGAATTCACTTTTCTCAAAAACCCCATTTTTTTTTTTTCTCAAAATTTGATATGTTTTTCGGGGTGATATAGACTACTTACCCTATGAATGGCGACTGGTATTTTTTCTTGCCTTCCGAGTAATTGACTATTTTATTCTCTGAATTCCTGCAGGGCCGTATTTCCACTGTTTCCAAGCTATATACTCGCGAGCTTGTATTTTCTGTAGAATCCCATTTGTATATTGTTCGGGCTACCGAATATCTTGTTGTTCAATTTTCTACTCGGTGTTTCGCTTACACAATACTTCAAATTACTTGTATCATGAACAAAAAGTAATGAAATCCCCCCCCAAAAAGCACCTCTGGTGCAAAAACCTTTCGCCAAGTAGGTACATTAATGCGATATTTTCCACAAAAATAGATTTGCAGCCATTTAATCTACAAAAGTATTGAAATTAATGGACGTTACCAAGTACAAATAAATTGCTCCCAATTAATTGCTTAATTTGATCCAGTTTTAGATTTTGGTAGCAGTTTACATTTCGATGTATACCTATAATGTGCGTAACACGTAATAACATGCGACATACGAACTCATAAGAGAAGATCAGTTGAAATTAAAATGAGGAAAAAACAAAGAAAAGAAGAAAAAAATTGGAGGTAGTGGTAGAAAATTAAACAACAAGATATTCGGCAGCCCGAACAATATACAAATGCGATTCTACAGAAAATACAAGCTCGCGAGTATATAGCATGAAAACAGTGAAAATACGGCCCTGCAGGAATTCAGAAAATAAAATAGTCAATTACTCGGAAAGCAAGAAAAAATACCAGTCGCCATCAATAGGGTAAGTAGTCAATATCACCCCGAAAAACATATCAAATTTTGAGAAAAAAAAAAAAAATGGGGTTTTTGAGAAAAGTGAATTCTTATATTTTCCAAAAAACATCGATATTGTTGGCAATTTTCAAAATTTTTGGGATTTTTTTGTTTTGCGCGATGGAGTACGAAATTCCGGATCACATAAAACAAGAATCGTCGAAAAAGCTCGAGAATTACGGATTCGGCGGCTATTTTTCGAATATTTGGTTCCTCAAATTGGCGAAGAAAGTTTTTCGCCTTTAAATCTTAAAAAATCGATATCGGGCTTGGATAATTTTTTTGGGGTAAACAACAAAATACGTGTCGGCTCATTTTGTATGAGGAACAACATATTTGAACGCCGATCGATTCTGGAACATCACGTCCGCTGGCCTGCATGATTTCATTTGGATTCAGTCTATACTAATCTAAATAATACCTAAAAATTAATAATAAGTAATAATAAATTATTATATACATACATCATGGAATCTAATAGCTGCAATCCAATTTTATGTACGTTCATAATCCAACTAGAAATAAGCAAATTACTTGATACTGCGAATTTGGTAAAAGCATGCCTTCTACTTCAAAGATTGATTTCACTGCGCTTTATTTATGACATGTATCATATTTTTACAGGCCACAGAACTTCGAAAGATTGGCGGCAACGACATGAAATCTGTAATTCTCACAATGACGAGAAGAATTTTCTCAAATGATGTTGCTGAACAATATAGCTGGTATGGGAAAAAGAAAAGAAAAGTATTCTGCGACTTGAAAATATCTCAATTAATCATTGGTGAGCATCCAGCACAAATTTGTATGTTGTGTACTTGCGGAGAAATTTGTATGAAATTTATTTTCAGAATGTAGTTATTACAATATGGCTATTTCGAAGAAAGGGGAACAAATATGGTTTGCAAGTAACCCTATTTCAAACATAAAACAATCATGGCTAAACTGTTTCCTTGCTTTAATATATCTTTCACCTGTGACGATAATCTTATTTTTCATATCATATTATATAAATATACTCAAGCTATAAAAATATCGAGTTTATTACACTGAACTCTATATAATACTGGAACAAGCGCAGCCTATGTATCCCTTGAGCGAGAAGCGGTGAGAGAGAGATAGTTGTGCTTGAAGTTGGTACGGTCTTGTCGCACTCATAGCGACTACCAGAGACTATACTATATAGTATAGTGGACTATATCGCATAGTCGCTGGTAGTCGGTATCGGTGCGACAAGAGCATACCAACTCCAACCACAACTATCTCTCTCACCGCCAGATGAATAGGCTCCCACATAGCACACAATATTTTCGATAAATATTTGTAAATATTGATCGAATATAATGCTCATAAATATTCTGTGAATAACTATGAAATGCATATTTCAAGGTTTAAAAAAGAATATTCATACATTTTTTCAATGATATTTGTGCAACATTATGTAAATATCTCCTCAAACATTTTCGTAATGATTTACATAAATATGTGGATAAATATTTATGTGTCATATAAGCAATCTTCCTGAAAACAAGTACTTTTAGTTTCGCAAGCTGATTTTCAATCCATTTCGTAAAGATTTATAAAATAATACCTGAAATATTTTCAAAACATGGAGCCTAAATATTTCTCCTAATATTTAAGTCATATTTGAATAATCTTTATGAGTAGATAATGTTCCGAACTTTACGAAGTTTGATAAGGCTATTTTCGAATCGCTTTCGGAATAATTTATATATGTTCAAGAAATATTCATAATAATTTTACCTTCAAGATTACAATAAAGATTTCGGTAAATATATCATGCTTGATCGTTAGCGACAAAAGCTATTGCGATATACAGAGCGCAGCGTGAAGATAAATGTTTTTCAGTTGGAAGGACTGAAAAGTTGCAAGTACAAACCCCACAAGTAACTTCTTTACCTCAAGTCTATTCCGTTACGTATTCTACTACCACGAAAAAGCCACACCATGCCGGTCATAGATCAGGTTCATCACTGAGGTGTTTTTTAGTACTATTCCATTGGATCTATTTCCCACGATACAATCTCTTGATTTGATCATTCGAGATGAATCGAGTAATATTAGAAGTGCGATTGATATGATTAATTCATAAAATAATGTCCCTGTACAAGTTTTCGGAAAAGAAAACGAGAGTACCGAGCATAAGCTTCAAATTGAGAGGTCACAGAAATTGTTACCTTAATTCATTGACAAGGTAAAAGTAATTGATTGATCGCCAAAATGGAATATAAATACAAAGGGTGAGGCAGAAATGGCATAACTGAGAAAATGGAATCAGACTCAACAGTTTCATTCAGATTGGGTAACTGGTTTAAAAACTGCTGCGTTATTTTCGACCAGTTACCCAAACTGTATGAAACGACAATCAAATTCTAAATTTCTACTACTACCTTTACACGAAGAAAATTCTGTATTGAAAACTACCGTGTAAGTCACTGCAAGTACGGAGCACCCCAACATTTGGTAAGATAATAATTATTACCAAGCAGTGTTACAAAAATCTATTTTGATGTACTGGAATTCAGAATAGAATCTAGATATAGGTATATTTGACTGATACTGGTTACTTGGTAATATTTCACAAAATGCTTTAGTGGAACCACACTTGTAGTGACATACACGGTGATTTTTAAAAGATAATTCTCCCCGTGTACATGACGAATCATTAATAAATATTACATAAAGGTTTCGATAAAGTTTTTCACGATATTTTATAAAATATTCTACATACATATTTATGCAATAATTATCAGCAAAATTTATTGAAAATGTTCATGAAATATTTGATAAAATCTTTTTGATCCTTCAAAATCGCGGACATATCAATATTTATGAATTATTAATGATAAATATTTGAACAATATTAAAACCTTTATTATAAATATTTCGTCAATTTTTCATAAATATTCTGTGCTGTGTGGGCTGTGCGCGTTCTAGTATTATATGTATAGAGTTCAGTGGGTTATTATTCATTATGACTACTTGTGTTCTTTTTTTATTAATTCTCTGTGTGATTCACTTATTCATTGTAGTTGTAACGAGGAACCACTATCCCAATGCCACGGATTCTCAGATATCAGAAAAAATCAGAGATTGGCTGCGTAGAGCTACCGAGAGGAAAAGGATTACGCCATCTCATAAGATCTTGTCGCCACCAGATAATCAATGCGATAAATAGTCGTCCACTTCAGTTTATTTTATTCGTATTAGGACTCCAATTAGTTGGGATTAAGAAAATAATTTTTCTTTCTATTCATACCATACACCTATCGTACCTTATTTAATTAGTACGCAGTTGAGAACTAGTCACTTTAACAATCATCTACTGTAGTTGATTGAATACCAGTCTGCTTTAGTTTTTATGTTTATGTATCAGAACTCCAATTAGTTGGAAAGCGAAAGATATGTTCAATGTTTATCCACGGTGCATGTTATGTTCTTATATCGTACTTCATTTATATTAATTCGTAGTGAGTATTGAGATAGTCAGCCGGAATTGAATATCTTTAGCCTTGAAACTTATCATTTTACAAACTTTGTTCACGATCATCTACTGCAAACAGTTGATCGGATGCCAGTATGCTTTAGTTTTTATGTTCATGTATCAGAACTCCAATTAGTTGGAAAGCGAAAGATATGTTCAATGTTTATCCACGGTGCATATCATGTTCTTATATCGTGCTTCATTCATATTAGTTAGTAAGTGAGTTTTGAGATAGTCAGCCGGAATTGAATATTTTTAGCCTTGAAACTTATCATTTTACAAACTTTGTTCACGATCATCTACTGCAGACAGTTGATCGGATTTCAGTATGCTTTAGTTTTTATGTTCATGTATCAGAAAATATAATTATTTTGGCAAAAAATATAATTATTTTATCACTGTTATTCAGCATTTATATTATTTGGTCATTAAGACCAATAATTGATAAAAGTTTGAAGGATGTCCATTGCATTTTTTTAACCATAGCCATGGACATTTTCGATATATCCCCTAGACATCCCTAAAATATATGCGGATGTTCATAAGACATCTGACCACAACATCCATGGGATATTGCAGATGTGGACATTTGGACGTCCTGGAAACATCTTTTGCATATCTATGGGCGGTTTATGGATATATTCTGAATATACCTAATTTTCAATCGGGACATTCATAAGATGTTTTAGGGATGACTTTGTGTTGTGTGGGTACTTATTCTGCGTTTTTTGAAAGTTTAACTTTGTACTTTAAACAATTTATACATTCGGTGAGGAAACCGCGGATTGGAATGTACATTTTAGAATTCTTAATTAACATTTACTCAAGAAATACTCATAATACTTACCTGTTTCGGTCTTTATTGTTCATTAGCGACGAATATTCAAAAAGTAATGATTATTTGATCAGGGTTTGGGAAAATGTTTTGAAGCAGTAAGTAATTGAAATGTTTATAGAAATTTTCATTATTTACAGAAAGAAATTGTTACATTAAAAAGAATTGTAATGCTCAAAGCCACAGGTAGAATTTTTTCAAATACATCATTGTCTTTCCTTTCATAAATTTACAAAAATGTAAGATAATAAACGATAAAGACCGAAACAGGTAAGTATTATAAGTATTTCTTGAGTAAATGTTAAGGGGGGGCTCTAGGCGATTTTTACCGACATCAACTATTCTTTCGAATATCTCCGAAACGGAGATTCCAATTGGATTGTCCTTTGGGCAGTCGATGTTTGACGAGGAATGAATTCGATCTATCATGAGAAATTTAGCGAAATAATTAATTTTTTTTTTTCGATCGCAAAGTGTGGGCGTGTCACCTCCCACACAACACAGGATATCCACCGTACATACGATAAAGCGCCGTAACATATCCGGGATGGCCTGGACATCTTTCGAATATATTAAACGTACTTTATACATCGGGATATAAAAGGATATCTACAGTATATCCATGAATGTTTTGTTCGATTTACGGATGTACTTCGGAAATCCTTCGGATATCCTTTAACATCTTGATGTATAACGTATACATGTACAATGTATGTATACATATGGGGCATTCCATGCCAAATCACCGAGATTTCGGCCCGACCCCCTTCGATTTCGCTGAAAATTTTTTATCATTTTCTACCCTACCAAAGACATTTTTCTGAATTTTTTCAGATTTTTTTACCCAACCCAAAAAAAGTTACGAATTTTTGGAAAAAACCGCTCTTTTTTTTTTAAATGCTAGAACTTTTTCAAAAATTGACAGATGTCAGGATCTATGAAATATTTCAATATTTTCAAAAAAAACGTTTTTTTTTCGAAGTCCGAAACCTTCGATTCTCAATTTTTTTCTCTCAAAAAAAACTTCAACTAAGATAGTATTCAACCCCCTATTTAGATTTTGTGCCGACTTTTCTTTCTATTTTTTTTTTTCGATTGAAAAAAAAAAAATTCTAAAATTAGCTTATTTTACATAACTTTGCGTTAAAATTTTTTTGGATTGTTTTTAAAATCTTAGAAATTGAAAAAAATTGTACAAAAACAATCGTTAAGTGTATTTACAGCCAGGATTGAGTTATTTTATTAAAGTATCGTTGTTAAAATGTTAAAAATTTAAATATTATAATTATTTTCCTCGATTTAACGATGGTTTTCTTGGTTTCTTAACTGTACTGTGTTGTGTGGATTGTTCCGGAGAAGAAAAAGACTTAACTATTAACATTGTAACATTAACATTGTAACATTAACTTAACATTTAACATTGTAACAACGATACTTTAATAAAATAACTCAATCCTGGCTGTAAATACACTTAACGATTGTTTTTGTACAATTTTTTTCGATCTCCAAGATTTTAAAAACAATCCAAAAAAATTTTAACGCAAAGTTATGTAAAATAAGCTAATTTTAGAATTTTTTTTTTTTCAATCGAAAAAAAAAATAGAAAGAAAAGTCGGCACAAAATCTAAATAGGGGGGTTAAATACTATCTTAGTTGAAGTTTTTTTTGAGACAAAAAAATTGAGAATCGAAGGTTTCGGACTTCGAAAAAAAAACGTTTTTTTTGAAAATATTGAAATATTTCATAGATCCTGACATCTGTCAATTTTTGAAAAAGTTCTAGCATTTAAAAAAAAAAAGAGCGGTTTTTTCCAAAAATTCGTAACTTTTTTTGGTTGGGTAAAAAAATCTGAAAAAATTCAGAAAAATGTCTTTGGTAGGGTAGAAAATGATAAAAAATTTTCAGCGAAATCGAAGGGGGTCGGGCCGAAACCTCGGTGATTTGGCATGGAATGCCCCATATGTATATATACCGAGAGATTAACGTGAAAGTTAACACTCAGTCACAGCCAACTCGGCACACTCCACGTTTTTCGTATTTTTTTCGCAGGCTGGCCATCCGCTATTTTTTTTCTTTCCGTTTTTTCTTTCGATTCTTTCCGATGTTCATCAATTTGACTAGAAATTAAAAAGAATAGCGCATGGCCAGCCTGCGAAAAACAGCCGGAAAACGTGGAGTGTGCCGAGTTGGCTGTGACTGAGTGTTAACTTTCACGTTAATCTCTCGGTATATATATTTATTTTTTGTTCTTTAGTTACCATGAAAATATTTGACGAATATCTACGAACAGTTGATAGAATTTCGAATAGAAACATTTGCATTTTTGTCCGGAAATATCATACTTCTGTATAATTTCTATGAAAATGTTTATAGTATGTACTAAAATTTTTATTCTGGCGAAAATATAATTATTTTATCACTGTTATTCAGCATTTATATTATTTGATCATTAGGACCAATAATTGATAAAAGTTTGAAAGATGTCCATTGCATTTTTTTAACCATAACCATGGACATTTTCAATATATCCCCTAGATATCCCTGAAATATATGCGGATGTTCATAAGACATCTCACCACAACATCCATGGGATATTGCAGATGCGGACATTTGGACGTCCTGGAAACATCTTTTGCATATCTCTGGGCGGTTTATGGCTATATTCTAAATATACCTAATTTTCATTCGGGACATGCATAAGATGTTCTAGGGATGACTTTGTGTTGTGTGGGCTATTTCGACTTCTATCAAGGCCTATGCATCGAAAATGCAAAATCGGCTTCCTGAGCCCGATTCTGTATGAAATTCCGAACACAACCATCCGAAAACATCTTTGTTTTCGACAACGATAAAGACGTGATCCGTATTCTACGAATCTATGGTATTTAGCAAATGTCAACGGCCGGAAGCAGCCATTATATTAGTTCCCAAAACGCCTGTAAGACGTCGCCGCGCGCGAGTGTTCTGCTTCTCGTTCTACCACCACTGTTACGTTGGTATGCTGGTACCACGTGATTCGACGTGCAGTCAGAGATGATTTGAAAACTAACAAAACGTATATTCACGATATAATACTTTTCAATGATTTCTGCAATGTCTTGGTAAGTGAAAATATTCAATCGATTCATAATTGAGAGTTTTGTTGATTTATTTTAATTACTCTACAATTTTTCCATGGATTTTCAATACAATTATATGAAATAATAAGTAAATGGTTGTACTGCATATAATATAATTTCATGCTATACATCAGTCGTATTATCTATAATATAAAATCATATGAAAATACATATGCTATACGATCTATACATACAATACGACCATGGTTAGTAGAATATTCGTATCTATAGATTCGTTCCAAATAATTGAAAAAAAAAAAATATCTTACGATCGTCAGCTCTCCTTCTCAACCAGTGTTGCGAGTCGCTTATTACATTTAAATTACCCATTTAATTACACATCACCGAAGTAATGAGTAATATTACACATTACCAAAGTAATGGATAATTAAATAAGTATCTAATTACGCGTTACCAAAATAATCATGTATGTATAGAAGAATTATAGCCTGAATATCATTGGTTCTTATAAATATTTTATTATTTTGGTAACGTATAATTGAATTTTTATTCAATGGGTGATTTAATTTTTATTCACTTACCAAGACATTGCAGAAATCATTGAAAAGTATTATATCGTGAATATACGTTCTGTTAGTCTTCAAATCATCTCTGATTGCACGTCGAATCACGTGGTACTAGCATACCAACGTAATAGTGGTGGTAGAACGAGAAGCAGAAAACTCGCGCGCGGCGATGTCTTACAGGCGTTTTGGGAACTAATATAATGGCTGCTTCCAGCCGTTGACATTAGCTCAATACCATAAATTCGTAGAATACAGATCACGTCTTCATCGTTGTCGAAAACAAAGATGTTTTCGGATGGTTGTGTTCGGAATTTCATACAGAATCGGGCTCAGGAAGCCCATTTTGCATTTTCGATACATAGGCATTGATAGAAGTCGAAATAGGTGACACGCCCACACTTTGCGATCGAAAAAAAAAAAAAATTATTTATTTCGCTAAATTTCTCATGATAGATCGAATTCATTCCTCGTCAAACATCGACTGCCCAAAGGACAATCCGATTGGAATCTCAGTTTCGGAGATATTCGAAAGAATAGTTGATGTCGGTAAAAATCGCCTAGAGCCCCCCCCCTTAATTAAGAATTCTAAAATGTACATTCCAATCCGCGGTTTCCTCACCGAATGTATAAATTGTTTAAAGTACAAAGTTAAGCTTTCAAAAACCGCAGAATAAGTAGTTACAAACGAATAAATAAAACACTATAGACAATCAAAATAAAAATAATATGGATTAGTACAGAAATAAAAGATAAAATATCAAGCAATGTATGAATTTTTCGTTTTGAAATTAGAATAAATACGGATAATTTATAAACAATTGGCTTTGAAGAAAAAAATTTTTTTTTTTCAAGTAGCCTACTAATAAGCCTACAACATTGCCTTGAATGCTAATAGGCGTAATTGCAATAGTTTATAAAATATAAGGATTATAAGATGCAGATACTGGAGATTTTTATAAACAAAAGCATGTAACAAATGAATTATGATAGATACCGAGCTGGAAAAACGTTTATTAAAAAGATAAATTTATTCTCTAAATAATCGTCTTGAATATCAAAGACTGTATCTTCAATAGTTAAAAAGTTACAGCAATTTATAAGTTGACAAATCAGGTAACCGCTTCAACTTGGATACCACGATATTTTTTAAAATGCAATAAAAAATAGACAAAAAATTATTTTTACACTTTGTTATAGATCGTTGTTTTCGCAATTTTTAATAGTTTAATAAAAAAAATATAACGCAAATCAGAATTTGTTTATAAAAAATTGGTAACTCAATAAACAATCAAATTGTTGCTGAAAAAAAATTTCGTTTTTGTTACAATATAGAGAACTGCCAATTATGATTTAGAAAAAAAAAATTATTTCTTGACTAATAATTTTAATGTTAGATAAATGAAAAAAACGATTATAAGCATTTAAAAAATTTTTTTGAGGAAATTTTTTTTTTTTTTAAATCATAATTGACTTTTCTCAATATAAAAACAAACAAAAAATTTTTGGAAATATTAAACTTGACCATTTGTTTATAAACAATTTTTCAACAAATGACATAAATTTTTTTTTTTTTTTCACATTTCTCAATGTCATTGTTACATGTGAAAACAGCCATAATATAATTTTCCTCAAAAAAAAATTTCAGACCAATTTTTTTTTCATTTATCATTTTTTTGGAACTTTGTAAATTTATTATAAACAAATAAAACAACTTTTATAATCTTTTATTACGTTATCTTGTTAAGTATACATATAAGAAAGGCTCCAAGAAGTAAAAATTTTTTAGGCCAATTATTTAAAGTTTTATGTCGCCACTTATGAAAACAGAAGTCCGAAAAAAATGAGTTAATTAACAATTTTATAGTTTTCAGAAAAATTATGTTTAAAATTTTTTCTTTTCGGGACTACATTCTTTGGAGTGTTCTGATAATAGCATAATTTTTTTAAATTTTTAAATTCATATTTAATAGTCAAAAAAAATAATTTCTATCTCACTCTCTGTTTAGCGGCGACGCGTCAGTGCTGAAACGGCCGCGCGGAGCCCTATTTTCAGCGTGAAATTAAAATTATAAATAATCGAGATAGAGTTCCGGGAGTCGAGACTTTTTTATTGGAAATTTCCTTCTCTTCAAGATGCTTTTTTTGAATTTCCGTTATCTCCCAAAATTTTTGAGTTATAGTCAAAAACCGTAGGCGTCTTTTTTTGTTTTTGTTTTTTGTTAATAACAATTACAATTTTCGTTTGCGGAAAAAAAATACGTCTTCTTTAGAATCGCATTCTGAATCGAATGAGCTATCGATCATATTTTTAAGAGACTCAGAATTATCTTTCGCAGGAAACTCAGTTCTCGACTAGACTAATAACTATAAATAGTAATATATAATTATATGATATAAAATTTCACATAACTATACATGTATAACTATATATACCGTGCATTTTAACGGAGGTGCGACAAGGCGCCTGTGTACAGGCAACTCAAACAACAAATAATGGTCATTTGTTCCCCACGTAGCCAATGGGCACACGATATGAGTTACAAAAGCCGATCTTTCGATTGTTGGACCAGTTTCTTATGTCACTCCTCTACGAAAACGCGCTGTATATGGTTTCTTATTCTTTTTTATATCAGAATAACTGCAGATTTTACTACTCATAAGTAAATATTGCTGATAACTATTCGTTACCACATTGTAAATTGATTAAGATATGTGGTTCCACAGTTTTTCTGAGGATGGTCGACCATGCTCGACCGAAATGTCAAATAAAGTATAAAATTTTTTGAAATGACTGCCTGCACCCCAGATTTTTACAATATCCTACTACTATTTCCACGGTCAAGATAAATACAACACATATGTCTGTGTAGGTATACACAGGTATGCATATGTGACCTCGTCATGCGCATGGAGGAAAGCTTCTACGGTTCCCGTCTGATTCACGCGGTAACGTACATTGTTTCATGTTTGGCATGATCACGCGTGGGAAAGGTAATAATAAGTGATCGATTCTCACTTAACAATAGATACTGATATACCCTGAGTCTTTCTATCTGCGGAACGACCCGTGTGTTCAGCTCATGTTCAATTGCTTCATTATTACCTTAGATGATTGTCCAAATTTAATTTTTCATCATTTTCAACAATCCCTAATATTTAGGGTATTTTGACGAATAATCTTGAGGGTGAGGATAGCCGTGGGGGCTACGGCTCTCAACCTGAACATGAGCTGAACGCACGAGTCGTTCCGCAGATAGAAAAACTCACAGTATGTTAGTGCGTAGTGTATACAATTCTCATTTGATTCCGAGAAAGCTGTAGAGTCTACCATTTTGTTGAATTAGGTCTCGGCGGATTTGGCTAAGATTTGGTGACATGCGAGTTAACATCATCCTGATTAAAGGTTCTTATTGCCACAATGTCGTTTAGAGAACCGTTCGGCCTGTAGAGTGAGTTGAAGGTGAAAAATTCGGTAACATTCTAATTGTCAATTCATAATATTTTTATGATCTGACCAACAATTATTTTAAACTCTTTAACCCTATAACGGTATAATCATTGACGACATATCCTGTTCGAAAAGATGCCGTCGGCTTCAGCGTGACATAATGCGCACCGCTTGGAGGTTGCTCGATCGGACTTGGCACATTTTGAAGCCTCAAAAAGGGCCCTTTGATATGTGGTGTGGGTGTCCGTGTATGTTTGCGTGTGTTAAGTTTTTCGATATACTATACCGAGATGTTTTCTTGAAACTGTACGGTCGACAGCGCACGCGTCAAATAATTCGACGTGATTGGTCGGCGGGATCATCCCGCGGCGATATTTTACCCTGTGAGGCAGGGGAGCCAACTTGCATAAAATTGGGCGAGAGCTATCAAAGTCGCGCGCGCAAAATAGCGAGTTGAGGTCATGTTATTCATTTTTACGGCACAGGCATGCAAAAGTCGCTTTTCGACGCCTGTTTTCGATCCGTAAAGTGGCACTTTATACGGCTAATTTCAGAACTGTCCTATAAAGTCTTTATAAGGCAGTCTGGACGCGTGACTGCCTCGAAAAGACGGTATATGGCAGTCTGGATGCGCAGTCGGAGTGCGCACTACAGCACTGCCTCATAGACTATACCGCACGAAATTAGCAATATCCGTGCCCACGTGAAATCCGTGAATATACAAAAATAATGAGTGCTCATTCAGACGAAATGGACGAATATCACACACCTAGTACACCCCCTGAGTTGTGTAAACAAAGCGAAGAAGCAGTCAATAATCTTTTGCCGGACAAATCGAAAAACTTGTACGACATAACCTACGATCGCTTCGTAGCTTGGCAAAAACAACACAAGACCACGTCTTTTTCACAAGGAGTCGTGATGATGATTTTCGGCCTTTCCAATAAATGGAAATCCTCTACGTTATGGAGCGAATATTCCAAATTGGGAAAAATGCTCAAGATCAAACACAATGTCGACATGGGAGAGTACGCAGAATTGAAAGCGTTTCTGAAGAAAAGGCTGTTGGGACAGACCCGAGAAATCGAAAACCCTCGGTTCCAAGGACGTAGAAAGATATCTAAACGAGGCCCCAGATCAGATGTATTTGACAACCAAGGTAAAAATTATACAAACAACTTACAGTGTCTAATTGACTGCTCAGCAGTCAGGGTAAAGATCGAAATGAACGAATAATTGCCAACACAAAGCGCTAACGAACAGCTATAACCGAGGAGACTTTATCGATGTATCTTTTGGTAAGTTTTTGTCTATTTTGTTGCAGGTTGCTATGATCTTTGGAGTCTTGGGTGCGTGCCGAAAAGATGAATTAGTCAAAATAGAGACTTTTCATCTAAAGACATATTATGACCCGGAAGATACTAATCAAGAACACCCAATGCTACTGGTCCGACTTCCTGACACAAAAACTCATCAAGAACGTGAGTTCACAATTAAGGGAAAATTCTATGAATTCTACAAGCGCTACAGTGATCTCAGGCCAAAGAATACCACTCACAATCGGTTCTTTCTAAATTACCAGAAGGGCAAAGGTACAATACAGCCAATCGGTGAAAAAAAATTCGCTTCAATGCCACAAGACGTAGCCAAATTCTTAAAATTAGAAGATCCCGATGCGTATACTGGTCATGCGTTCAGACGAACTTCAGCAACTCTACTTGTAGAAGCGGGAGCAGATATAACAACTTTAAAACAACATGGTGGGTGGAAATCGACCTCAGTCGCTGAAGGGTACAGTCCTGATCATTAATGGTTTTAACATGAACATAGCTGCGCCCGGATTTTCGACTCGTGTAGCATAGACTCAAATCGACGAGTCGAAAAGCAGACGCTTCGTTCCAGAAATACGCGTAGCGCTACAACTTCAAGTCATTCAAGCAACATTGTTGATCTGTGTTGACGCGCGCGCTGTCTGCTAAACGTCGACTGTGGGCGCATGGTGACGCTAGTGGAGTTCAAACCATGTTAAACGACGCTGATTTTTCGGGTAAACCATTAATGATCAGGACTGTACGTTGAGCGCTCGTTGCTCAGTAAAGGTAAAATCAGTGACCAGATAACAAGTGCAATACACTTGCGTCCATCCTCATCGAATCAAACTACCGCATTAACAGAGAACACACCGGATCACAAAAGGCAAGACGGACAGATACCATCAACCTCAAAACAACTTAATCCTGTAGACAAAGAAAATTCACAACCATCTTTTGACTTGGCCACTTCGAAGGAACATGTCACTTTGAATATAAGTGGCTGTTTAAATTGCACCTTTACCGTGTATAAAAAATAGTTATAAACCTCTTTGTTTCATGTAGTTCCTACTGACGCATCGTTTATTGAAAGAGAAATTTATCTATAAGAGTATATTTCAGTTTCTTGTCTCTGTTCGACTGAGATAACCAAAGATACAAAAATAATTCAAAAATACATCTAATTTTGTTCCAGTCTCTTATTCTAATCAAATAACTATAAAACCAAATGTAATGTGATAAATAGTTTTAGTTTCATTCAATCTTGTACTTTAACTAAAATGCCAAAAATAATATACAGATCACCAAAATTAATCTAAAATATTTTCAGTTCATTTGTTACTTCTCATAGAATAACTGTAAGCCTGGAAAGTAATTTAAAAATAACCAAAGACAGTGAAATGGTATATTGTGCAACGAGTGCAAGACTCGTGTGTATGCAGCACTCGCCTTCGGCTCGTGCCGCGACTTGAAACTCGTCGGCAATCGCCAACCCGCACGAGTTACATATCCTGTTTTTTGTAATACCTGATGGGAAGTGAGACTTTCGGTTGTAAAACTATTAAAAATCGTCAGGTTAGAATAAGGTCGGTCCCCGACGCCACAACCAGTGACGCCACAACAGACCAAGGGGGGGTTTGGGGGGGCGAAGCCCCGGTGGGGGGGTTCGGGGGGCGAAGCCCCCCGAGGCGTCGTAAAACAAAATTAAAAAATAATTTAAAAAAAATCATAAATCAGTCTATAAAGTAATATAATAATACACTGAGAGAAAGATTTATTCATAGCCAATAAACATTTATTTACCGTTCTCGCCTTTTTCGAAACGAGATTTTAAACACAGAAAGGCAGCGGACGTGATCGTAGTCGTCACTTAACACGCCCGATGGCACTAGTTACGCCGGTCTTGCACGCAAAACTGTATCGTAATAAACATTACCCAACAGTTTTGAGACATTACCTAACAGTTTTCGAGCCGTTCAGGAATCGGCCGCTTCGCGCACCCTCTACGGTGCGGTAAGTCGAACTTCCGATGCAGGTATTACAAAAAAACACTTTTAAGTTTGTTTTTAATATAAGATATGTTGCGTGCGAACACCCAAGTAGATTAATAATAACATAATATTAAGCATATTCTTTAATCCATAATTTAACTCTAAGAACCACGGTCAATCCAACGACGGGGACGGTACGGGCGCTAGACAAAAGACCGGACACCGACCATAAAACCCTCGAATCTCGACCGTTTGCCTATTACCGATGTGCACATTTGGTGACCAAATGTGCGACCAGGCCTACGTGACTTTCTAGAACTTTTTTCTCCATTGTTTCTTACACATACCTTTGTCTATCATAAAACTTTCTACCTACATACCTCTTCCTAGAAACCATATTCACGCGGGATCCTACTTCTAAAAACCTCGTTTCCGGTACAACTGTTCGACCAATCCCAAAATTCGACACCAGTTTCCACCAATCCCAATAATCGACCAATCCCAATTTTCCACCAATTAACATTAACCAAAAAACCCCTACTCCCAAAAACTTCTCCAAAATTCTTCCTTCGACTAACTTCCAAAAGACAGTTCAACTCGACTCTTCAAACCGACAACAGCTACTCAACTAAGCGGGACATGTCAAGTTCTCTTAGTTAGTAGCAGAATACAGTAACATCGAACGTAGTGTTATTGTAATCAAAGTATCAATTATCAACTATCGAATATCAATTATCAAAAATTCCAAACTAACAAGTATCAACTATACATTATCAACTATCCATTATCAAGTATCAAATCAGACGATTAACAATTAGTTTATCAGAAAATCGATCTAACAACGAATCATCTATCTATCAACTAATCCAATTACGAAACCAAGTCAAAAACTATCAACAACTAATCTATGTAACAAATAGAAGATAAAGTATCAATTAAACCCTAGTTTTAAAAAAGGCTCTATTGTAAATATTATTTCAATCGGTAAATATTTAAATATACAGTTGTGTTTGTTTAATTCAAGTGAACAATTTCTTTCTAAAAAATACCCTCACTCCATTAGTTTGTAGTGCGGGAGAAACATTTATGGTCCTTCGAGCCGGATCCTTTGTATCCGTTAGACAATTGATCAACTAAATAATACCAAAATCAAGTGCATCTGAACTATCATTCAAAGGCAATAAAGATTCAAACAAGTGTCGTGTTGGTGAATATCTACATCGAGACTCCAATCCTCGAGATTCCACAACGATCAAGCTGACAATATCGAGAGAAGGGAAACCAACGGACGCAACGAAGACTTCAGTAAGGTAAGCTCGTTCTGTTAATCGCCGTTCCCAAGTGATTTCTGTCCTACAAATTTATCCCTCAATTCACCATGGTCAGGGAAAACAAAATAAACGCATTGAAACGAAAACGCAGCGAGATTAAGGGTAAAATCACGCGATATCAAACATTTCTCGTCACCCAAAGGGATTCACCAGACATAGACGAAATACAAGTAAAGGTCGAGGCTTTGTCTGAACTTTTCAAAAAAGTATACATTATCCATGAGGAATTGATGGAAGAAGACTTAAACGGACAGGAAACTCACGCACAGGAGCTTGAAGCCATGGAGGAAGATTATTATGCAGTCTTAACCGAATCGCGTAAATTAATTCGTAAGGCCGAAGGAACACAGGTAGCAGTCACCAATTCTGATCCCAGTCGTTCCTCGACCCCAGCTTCAATTTCTACGCAAAACAATATATCGATTCCACATCCAAAACTGCCAGAGATTGAGCTACCAAGGTTCGACGGTAGCATCGAGAAATGGTATTCTTTTCGCGACAAATTTCAATCGCGAATTGGGGACAATCAAAGCATCCCAGCTATCGACAAAATGCATTATCTGCAATCCTCGTTAACCGGTAAGGCTGCTCGTTCAATCGAAGCTATTGAGACTACGGAGGCCAATTACCAGGTAGCATGGGATATACTGAAAAACAAATACGACAATTCACGTAGAGCGATCCTTCGTCATTGGTCAATCCTGCACAGTGTCCCGCGGCTGCCAAAGGATACGCCTGAAGCACTTGATGAGCTAATCGACACATTCAGGCAACATCTTCGGGCGCTGAAGGGACTGAACGAGCCGGTAGAACAATGGAATAGTTGTATAATTTACATCCCACTGTCGAAGATCAGCGAACAAACCAAATATCAATGGGAGATCACACTTCCTGATAATAAAATGCCCGCGATACATCTCTCATCGACTTCTTGGAGAAACGTGGGAGCTGTTCTGATCACGCAGCATCCACATCTAAGGAGGCGTCATCGAAAGCACAACGCGAATCCAAGACACACGCAAAACCACACACGCAACCGCGTAGTCAGGCGTTTGTAACAACCAATACAAAAGAATCAACACAATTGAAATCCAATAATAAAATGGACAAGCTGCATCGACAATTCCAGCTAACAATTCGTCATCGTCCGCGGTCAATAACTATCCTTGTCCAATATGCCGAGAAATACATACGGTCTATAAATGCAGAACCTTTCTTGCATCGTCAATAGAACAGAGAGGGCAATTAGCAAAGAAGGCCTCCCTGTGTCACAATTGTCTGGGCAAGGGTCTTCTACCTAAGGATTGCAAGGGGGGTGCTTGTCGCATCTGCGGTCAAGGGCACCACACCTTCCTTCACCCAGAAGCGACCCCCGCGGCGACAACCGGGTCGACCTGACTACACTCGGGCCTAATCAAATCGCTATCTCTCGATGCACCAACAGACGATATCATTCCAACCGCTATAATCAACGTTCTACACCAAAATAATTCAAACGTTCGATGTCGTGCCATCATTGACACGGGCTCTTCAGCCAATTTCATCACCAATGAACTCGCGAATAATTTAAAGCTACCGAAAAAGGATTGTCGCATTCCTATTGGGGCTTTAAATGAGCTATCTACTGTGGCCAATCACTGGGTCACCGCCACTATCAAATCAACCAATAACGGTTATCAGAAAACTCTCGACTTCCTAGTAGTTCCGAGAATCACATCAATTACTCCAGATCAACAAGTCGATCGTCAATTCATAAAGATTCCGTCAAATATCAAACGAGCTGACCCAGAATTTCACAAACCAGCACCGGTACAATTGTTATTAGGTTCAGGGGTATCTTTGTCTCTGCTCTGTGTCGGCCAGATCAAGTTATCGAATCAACAACAACCCGATTTATACCTGCAAAAGACCCTAGTCGGTTGGGTTATCGGCGGGAGCGTAGCTCCACCATCAAACAAAAGGGGTGCCAGATGTCATCTTATCAGCTTGCACAACGATATCAGTAGGTTCTGGGAGCTCGAAGAAGGCATCGCCACCAAACATCTATCAAAAGAAGAGGCTGCGTGTGAGGAACATTTCAAGGAACACGTAACTCGCAACGCAGACGGTAGATACGTGGTAGCACTTCCATTCAACGAGAAGAAACATTGACTCGGTGCATCACGTATGATAGCCCTCAAGCGTCTATTAGGTCTCGAAAGACGTTTAAATAAGGATCCCGGTCTGCGTCAACAATATCAATCGGTCATCAATGAATACATTGAACTAGGCCACATGGTCAAAATTAACGGGGAGCCAGAAGACGGATTTTACCTCCCTCATCACGCAGTAATCAAGGAATCCAGCCTTACTACCAAGGTTCGCGTAGTCTTTGATGGATCTGCAGCATCCAGCACAGGTATCTCGCTTAACGACGCGCTCATGGTTGGTCCTCTCATCCAAGACGATCTCCTCACACTCGTACTCTGGTTCCGAATGCCCAACTATTTGGTAACGGGAGACATCGAGAAGATGTTCAGACAAGTGCTGATACGAGAAGAAGATCGGAAATATCTTCGCGTTCTGTGGAGAGAAGAAGACGGATCCATCGCCACTTACGAGCTAACTACGGATACATTCGGGCTTGGTCCAGCTTCTTTCTTAGCCATTAGGTGTGTACACCAACTAGCCGACGACGAAAAACAACGATATCCAAGGGCGGCGAAGAGCTTGAAACGACGGCTCTACGTCGACGACTTTCTAGATGGTGCGCAGACAGTCGAAGAAGCAATTCAACTGAGAGATGAAGTAATCGAACTTCTCAAGGCTGGTGGATTTAATCTCCGGCAATGTGCCTCCAACTCGCCACAAGTGCTACGAGGCCTTCCGGACTGTAGCATCAATCGACAACTCCAAGACAAGAACGATCCAAATCTCAAGACTCTCGGAATGCATTGGAACTCTCATCAAGATCGAATCATCTATACCGTCAAACCCATCGTTACTCCTGCATTCAGTACCAAACGAATTATTTTTTCCGAGATAGCTAAAATTTTCGACCCTCTTGGCCTACTAAATCCGGCAATAGTCTCAGTCAAGCTATTGATGCAAACGCTCTGGAAACTAAAGGTAGATTGGGATGAGTCTTTGCCGTTAGACGTTCATACGAGATGGACTACGTTTGTCGCACAGCTTCCGGCGTTAAATCAAATTTCATTTGAAAGGAAAATTTTGCACGATCAACCGATAAACGTACAGCTCCATGGCTTCTGCGACGCCAGTGAAAAGGCCTATGGGGCGTGCATATATCTACGATCTACAAATCAAGCAGGGGACGTTCAAGTGCGTCTTTTCTGCGCAAAATCACGAGTTGCGCCTATCAAAACTCTCCAAACCATCCCGCGGCTAGAGTTGTGTGCAGCGGTACTTTTAGCCAATTTATATACCTCTGTAAAATCAGCGATAGACAGCGACATCAACCAATTCTACTTCTGGACTGATTCAATGATCACGCTACATTGGATCAACACGTCTCCTCATCTCCTCAAAACCTTTGTTGCGAACCGTGCAGCTGAGATCCAATCTAAGACAAACACGTCAGAATGGGGACATGTACGTACTCACGACAATCCTGCTGACCTGCTTGTGCGGGGTCTGTTACCTGACGACCTCAACAACGCAAGAATCTGGAGAGAGGGGCCCGGCTGGCTAGCCGGGGGAGAAGACGATTGGCCCAAACAAGGAACAATTACCAATGAAGACGTACCTGACGAACGACGAAAGATGACCTGCCTAGCAACAACGTCAACCGGTGACAGTATCCTGCTGCGGTACTCGTCCTACACAAAATTACAACGGGTCATAGCCTTTTGTTTACGATTCAAAAGGTCTAACCATGCAAAAGGGTGTTTAACTATAGAAGAACTACGAGCAGCATCTACGATAATACTCAGGCTGGTGCAACGATCTTCATTCCATCTAGAGCTGAGGTGCCTTCAACGGGGTGAACCGATATCGACGAAAAGTAGATTGCTGACACTGAGACCCTTTATCGACGACAACGGAATCTTACGTGTTGGAGGCAGACTTCAACACTCTGAATATTCATATCAACAGAAACATCCAATCATCTTACCAAAATCTCATCACGTAACTAAACTCATCATTGAACAAGAACACATCAACAATTTGCATGGAGGCACACAGTCAACATTATGCACTATACGCCAAAAATACTGGCCTATCGATGGGAGAAACCACACTGTTGGAAAAAATATGTCAATTTTAACTCATTTCGCATGTCCCATTAGGTCCACTAACTTTTTTTAGTTATTTTCACAGAAACATGATATGTAAACCCTCAACGTGGGATTTAAGTTGATATTTGTAGTTCCATTCCATGAGTCAATAATACGTAATCAATCTGTTAAATTGAAAATGATTGAATGTTCATAACGAATGATAGCTAAGTCAAATCAACTGAAAATACAGTTGGAATTGATATTTTTGGTTTTTATATACATAAACCATATGTTATTTGAAAGATTTAACATAAACATAAAGTTATTTCTTTATTATTCTGAAGTTAACATAATAGATGTGTCAAGTTCTGTGTAATTATGTTAATAATAATTTTCAACATGAAATACCAGCTTAACTTAAATCGAATTCGTTAAATTAACATTCGAATATGTATTGAATTTAACATAATATCGTTAACTACGAATTTTTTTGACAGGAATACACAATTTTTCCAACAGTGCAGGTGCGCAAGGTCATCCGTACTTGCATACGTTGCGCCAAGACTAATCCGACCCAGGTAGAGTATGTAATGGGCAACCTACCTAAGGTTCGGATAACTGAGGCTCGACCATTTTCGAATGTCGGAGTTGATTACTGCGGGCCCTTCTACATCAAAGAAAAAAGATACCGAAACCGAAACAAAATCAAGGTCTATATCGCGATCTTCGTATGCCTCGCGGTAAAGGCGGTCCATATCGAAGTCGTCAGTGACCTCACCACAGAAGGATTCCTGGCGGCGCTACGCCGATTCATCTCTAGAAGAGGAAGATGCAATACCATATACTCCGACAACGGTACCAACTTCGTCGGCGCAAACAACGAATTGAAGGAGATACAAGCTCTTCTCAATTCGCAACAACACAACGACAAGGTCCATGACCACCTTGCTGAAAAGGGTATTAAATGGCAATTCATCCCTCCTCAGTCTCCACACGTCGGTGGGATTTGGGAGGCTGCCGTGAAGTCATTCAAACATCATTTGAAGCGTGTAGTTGGGTCAGAACTCTTCACCTTTGAACAACTGACCACGTTAACGACCGAAATCGAAGCCGTTCTAAATTCGCGACCATTAACTCCATTATCTTCCGATCCCAACGATCTAACCACACTGACTCCCTCTCATTTCCTCATCGGCGATTCACTTACGAGTTTACCTGAGCAGGATTTTTCAGCTACGTCATCCAACCGCTTGTCCACCTGGCAGCACATTCAAAAGGTCAAGCAAGACTTTTGGACCAGGTGGCACAAGGAGTACATAAACGAGCTGAACATACGTCACAAATGGACTAGAGGCGAGCATCCAATCAAGGAAGGTTCCATTGTTATCATACGGGATGATAACGTTCCACCTTTGCAATGGCGCCTTGGACGAGTTATCACGGCACATCCTGGTCCAGATGGAATAATCCGGACCGTGCGTGTGAAAACAGCGACGGGTCTGCTAGATCGCAATGTAAAAAGACTAGCACCCTTGCCAGTGAATATCGATTCGAATGAATAAGGAAACAAAAACTCTATATATTATATATGTACATATATTAGAAACATTAGCGTCAAGACTAGTACTAGACAATTACTCTACGATCTAGATTATTTATTCATAATGTAATATCGCCAATTTTCAGACAGTATCCTTGATCGCACAGCTCTCAACCGGGGGAGTATGTTGCGTGCGAACACCCAAGTAGATTAATAATAACATAATATTAAGCATATTCTTTAATCCATAATTTAACTCTAAGAACCACGGTCAATCCAACGACGGGGACGGTACGGGCGCTAGACAAAAGACCGGACACCGACCATAAAACCCTCGAATCTCGACCGTTTGCCTATTACCGATGTGCACATTTGGTGACCAAATGTGCGACCAGGCCTACGTGACTTTCTAGAACTTTTTTCTCCATTGTTTCTTACACATACCTTTGTCTATCATAAAACTTTCTACCTACATACCTCTTCCTAGAAACCATATTCACGCGGGATCCTACTTCTTAAAACCTCGTTTCCGGTACAACTGTTCGACCAATCCCAAAATTCGACACCAGTTTCCACCAATCCCAATAATCGACCAATCCCAATTTTCCACCAATTAACATTAACCAAAAAACCCCTACTCCCAAAAACTTCTCCAAAATTCTTCCTTCGACTAACTTCCAAAAGACAGTTCAACTCGACTCTTCAAACCGACAACAGCTACTCAACTAAGCGGGACATGTCAAGTTCTCTTAGTTAGTAGCAGAATACAGTAACATCGAACGTAGTGTTATTGTAATCAAAGTATCAATTATCAACTATCGAATATCAATTATCAAAAATTCCAAACTAACAAGTATCAACTATACATTATCAACTATCCATTATCAAGTATCAAATCAGACGATTAACAATTAGTTTATCAGAAAATCGATCTAACAACGAATCATCTATCTATCAACTAATCCAATTACGAAACCAAGTCAAAAACTATCAACAACTAATCTATGTAACAAATAGAAGATAAAGTATCAATTAAACCCTAGTTTTAAAAAAGGCTCTATTGTAAATATTATTTCAATCGGTAAATATTTAAATATACAGTTGTGTTTGTTTAATTCAAGTGAACAATTTCTTTCTAAAAAATACCCTCACTCCATTAGTTTGTAGTGCGGGAGAAACAAGATACCTTAAACAAAAATAATATAAGAATACATTTTATTTTGCTAGTCTAAGACTGTAAAAGCTAGTTATAGACTTCTATATCTGCAAATATATATAAATACAATTGGTTTTACATTTTATCTTTCTTTTGGGGGGCTTCGCCCCTCAAACCCCCCACCGGGGCTTCGCCCCTGGACCCCGGTATCTCTCTATATTAATTGTTTCTCACTCGCTACGCTCGCTCGGTTGTCAATCTATCTGATGATCATTTGTAAACTTTTTCATACGTATAAAAAATAATGTATGGGGCGCGCGCTTAAACTGTTTTCGGCTCGCATGATGTTTTCAGTACTCGTCGTCGGCTCTGCCTTCGGCTCACCTTCGGCTCCGGCTTCGGCTCGCCTTCGCCTCTGCCTTCGGCTCGCCTGCGGCGAGCCGACGACTCGAACTGAAAACATCATCCTCGCCCGAGAAGACACAGTTTACAGGCATGCCACATAAAGTACTATTTGGTTCATCGTAAATTATGAAAAAAAAATAGCATCAACCAGCAGTTTGTGATAACGAGGTTGATATCGAAAGATAATTAAATTAACGCAATAATAGATTTCTTGAAAAAACTAAAATCACTTATTAGAAATAATTAGCTGAGAATTATTTATTGAAAGAAAAAATCTAGAATTAAATCCTGCGTCATTATCGAGTGGCGGTCTGGATAAACCTAGGCAGGTTGATAGAAGTAAACGTTTATGGTGAAAGATTCTTTATTCACATGAAATAAAAAATAAATTAATCGTTGAAACCCAGCCGAAAGTAGCTCCGGAGTACATTCATCGTCACAGTGCAGTGCTTCGAAAGCCAGTAATCAGTGTCGATGAACATGAAATGAGAAAGAAAATAACTTAGTAACAAGGAATCAAAAAAATTATTCATTATAAAGATGAACGCCATACTCACTTTAGCACTCTTAAGTAGAGACGCTACTAAAACTTTGGCAAAAGTGATTCTTTCGTTTTTAAAATTATTAATAAAAATATGATCAAAAATTAATTTCTACAAAAGTTGAAGTACGTTAACATGTATCTTGCAAAAAAAATTAAGATTCTGCGATGAAAGTGTATGCGCAGGGAACCTTTCGCAGAAAATTCCCTGCGCATGGCTATTAAAAATTCCTTACGCACAACCTTTCATCGCAGAACCTCAATTTTTTTTCTCGAGATACATGCTAACATACTTTAACTTTTGTAGTAACGAATTTTCAATTACATTTTATTTAGTAATTTTAAAAATGAAAAAATCGTGTTTGTCAAAATTTCAGTAACGTCTCCCTAACGCCTGAAGGTTCGTAAATCTCTATCGAGTTTATTCCTGGGTTTCATGTCCGCACTGTTCGAATCAAATGAAATCTCACTCTGAGATCAAAAATAGAACCTGAAAGACAGAAGTCCATCGGCACAAGTTGAAAATCAAGAATTTCATGATGGTCTCTCCTCCTCTTCCTACTCTCCTACCTCTGAAATTATGAGAAAGCAAGAAATGTATTTCGAAGATACATTTCACGCATTGATTTGAAACTGAAAAAGCCATATGAGACAGACCTAGACCGTAGAAAAACCTACGACCTAAGATCTACGAGTTCGGTCATCAGCCGACAAAAGTGGTGATGGTCGCTACATGTCATGAAACTGAATAGGAGGTTTCGATGAATGGCAAAGATGCGATGACATTGGGCGTGGCAGATGTATTCTAGGAGTAGCCAACTAATCAGCAGTCATTCAACAATATTTCCTGTAGATAGAAAGAATTTGGGTTGTTATTTATTGGTTTATTTGTTTATTTAAGTACAGGTACAGGTGTTATTTTGACTGAAATTAAAATGATTTGATAAACTGGTTTCACCTACCTGCTCTATTTTTACTGAGTACCCATCATTCAAACAAAAAGTTTTCAATCTTGATTAAATAAAACGAATTCTCGAAAAACCGATACATTGCATCGAAGCAAGGCAGTATCGCGAATAAATTTCAACAATTCTCTCTAAAATCGAGTTTCAAATTCAACACTGAAAGCTTTCCAAGCATTTTCGAATCACGACGTCAATTATTCGAGATTTGAACCTCAAAAATCCAAATCAACCGCTTAGCCGCCAAAACAAAGTTTGACAGCTAGAACTCAGGATGGCTAGCCTGCATGAGCAGACGACGAAACTCGCGCGTGCGCTGTCGACCGTACAGTTTCAAGAAAACATCTCGGTATACAGGGTGATCTTCTAAAGAGGCCGAATACTTTGACAAATATCCATTGCACCCCAGCCTTTCTGAAAACGTTTCTTGTAGATCCAGAATTGGACGGTTCGAAAGTACAAGATTAGCAAAGAAATTCGCAGATTCGAACGGAAACAACTAACTGCATTGATTTGCCCACCATAAGATATGAAAAATATTTTTTTTGTGTTTTTGCGTTTTAGGATTTGTCTTCGACCATACTATCGATAACTCATGCCCAAAATGCGTGCTCCCTATCTGGAATTGAAAGTCATTCGAAAACTCTCGGAAGTGGCAAGATCCACAAGTCGATTGAGATCAGTACTTTCTTTCAGCATTAGAACCCTTCAAGTTTTGTATCAAACTTTTTTTCGTATCTCTTTCAGTTTTTGAGATACTCGCTTAGGGTGATTAAAGCAGATCACCCTGTATATAGTATATCGAAAAATTTAACACACACAGACATCTACATCACATATCAAACGGCCCTTTTCAGGGCCTCAAGATGTGCCTAGTCCGATCGAGCAACCTCCACGTGGTGCGCATTATGTCACGCTAAAGCCGATGGCATCTTTTCAAACCGGATATGTCGTCAATGATTATATCGTTATAGGTTTAAGGAGTTCGAAATAATTGTTGGTCAGATCATAGAAATAGTATGAATTGACAATTAGAGTTTTCCCGAATTTTTCACCTTCAACTCACTAGTAGATATATAAGGGGGGTTCTGGATATAGGTTCCCACACCGACACATTACCGACATCTTATCCGAGACGCAAACCCTTCATTCTGGAAGGTTCGACAAGCAGGTCATGCTGTAACCCTCGACACCAGGTCGTTCACTCCTATGAATAGCGTCACACACCCTTGAATTGGTGGTACACCCGCAATTAATTGAGGCCATACACTCTCAATTTAACGTCACATACACTCAGGTCAACGTCACACGCCTCAAATAAAACTCTAGCCGTAAGGATAAGTCGGGGACGGGGGTCTGCCAGAGTTTCCAGGAATTGAGTCGGCGCGAGTCATTAAAGAGGTGATGACGGAAAGGGGTCAGATGTCATAAATCTTTACACGATAACTGTCTCGCAACTCCTGTATGCAGGTGGTCCAATTTTTTTGCCCATGCACGTGCACTTAACACATACACGGTTACCCATACATACACATACACATACGCTACAGAGTCTGCTCATGTATTCGTGCATGGGATGAAGGCAAAAAATAGATACGGCTAATGGATTGGACCCATTACACCAATTTATGACAAGTGTTCTGATTCATTCATGGCAAGTGTTGTGACAAGGTCAAGCCTCCCCGATTCTCGGAAGTTTCCGGGACCCTGTGAGATTTGAGAAGTTCCGAATGCGTGACTTTAGGAAGATCTTTCGGAACGTTGTTGGCTATAAAAGAGCGAAAAATTTAGGATTGACACCTAGTATTCAACGGATCTTCGAGTGGTGCAGAATCTTCTTTTCTGACGTCCCTAAAAAAATCCAGTCTCACAATGGAGATGATGTTGGATGTGCAAGGTTTTCAACAATTGAACAACGAATTCATACTGAAGGAGCTCGGTGTAATCACTATTCAAGCGGATGAGAAAGGCAAGCAACGTCTGGCTCGCATTCTCTTCAAACCACCATGTTCTTGGGAAACCTTATCGGTCAACTGTAGAGTTACCAACGCTTGGTTGACGCGAAATTATCATGGAATACCGTGGAATGATGGTAATATTAGGCCAGTAAAAATAGCACTTTAACCTCGCACTAAATTGCCGATCCAATTTTTTTTTTTTATAATGTTTCGGGTCACTTACTGAGTATAAAAACACAAAATGCTGACAGATTCAGGTGGAGCTTCACGCGCAATCTCGAAAAAACGTTTTTGGTCGATATCTCGGAAACTATGCACTTTAGGGCAAAAGTCGTAGAGACCATTATTGTAGAGGATAACATTTCACATCTTTTGTTTCCTGAGGATTTTTTTGTAAAACTTACCGTTTACGATTTATGGCTCGCTGAATGAACGAGTTTTTCTATCTCGGCCGATAACTCCTATAATATTGGATTAATAAATAAAATGCTTCTATACATTTTCGAAGATCAATGTATTCCCCACAACTTTTGATTCAAACTTTTTTTTTTAATGTCCATACTTTTTGAGCTATAGGGCGTTTAATGTTGAACTACCGGGTGCAAGGTCAAAAATTTTAGAGTATGGTAGAGTGTAATGGTAAAAATGCAACAAATAAATTTGAAAAAATATCCCGAGTGTTGATGTACTTAACAATCAAAAGTTTCTCTCCTTACCTGAAATATTAACGATTTTGTTTCTTTGATTTTATTATGGTTCGTACAATTAAAAAATTTTTTTTTTTTTTTGATCCTGGATTATTGAGTAATTATTATTATAATTATCATTATTAAATTATAATTATTATTAATTACTCAATAATCCAGGATCAGAAAAAAAAAAAAAAATATATTTTTTAATTGTACGAAACATAATAGAATAAAAGAAACAAAATCGTTAATATTTCAGGTAAGGAGAGAAACTTTTGATTGTTAAGTACATCAACACTCGGGATATTTTTTCAAATTTATTTGTTGCATTTTTACCATTACACTCTACCATACTCTAAAATTTTTGACCTTGCACCCGGTAGTTCAACATTAAACGCCCTATAGCTCAAAAAGTATGGACATTAAAAAAAAAAGTTTGAATCAAAAGTTGTGGGGAATACATTGATCTTCGAAAATGTATAGAAGCATTTTATTTATTAATCCAATATTATAGGAGTTATCGGCCGAGATAGAAAAACTCGTTCATTCAGCGAGCCATAAATCGTAAACGGTAAGTTTTACAAAAAAATCCTCAGAAAACAAAAGATGTGAAATGTTATCCTCTACAATAATGGTCTCTACGACTTTTGCCCTAAAGTGCATAGTTTCCGAGATATCGACCAAAAACGTTTTTTCGAGATTGCGCGTGAAGCTCCACCTGAATCTGTCAGCATTTTGTGTTTTTATACTCAGTAAGTGACCCGAAACATTATAAAAAAAAAAAATTGGATCGGCAATTTAGTGCGAGGTTGAGCCCAAAAAACGTCTATTTTTACTGGCCTATATGCCTTACGATGATGTGCCGAAAGTAGTGAAAAAAGTTGTCGAGCATGCAAATTATATCTATGTAAAAGGAGAGGAGAAGAAAAAGTGGATCGAAAGAATCATCAACGATGACCTAAAGTTCGTGATCGAATTGGGAGAATTGGGATGTTCAAGTCTTGAAATGCTACAATACATCGAAGTCGTTCATTGGCATGGAGACTATCATGGGAACGTTCCCAGGTATCAGTGTGCTTTCGAAAATGTTCAGCGATTGAAAACTTGGTATTTGACAAAGTGTACTGGCTCCCGTCATGAATTATTGCACATATACCTTCAAGTAGGGAGTTTGAAACGAATGAAGACGGAAGACATCGCATTTTTGTCGAAGAAATTCATCCTCATTCACGCATCGAATATCATCGATGAGATATGGGAGAAACTACCAGAGGCTATGAAGAAGAATAAAGACATCGCAGGCTGCCGAAAATGTCGAATACATTATTGTTCAATGAAGGATGAGTTTGATGGACCTACTCCTATGGTTAAAAATTGTTCACAATGTGAAATGAATCGATAGATTTGTATTTACTAAGTATAATTAACAGTAAATGGTTAAATAAATATTGAAAATAATTTTACAACAGTATTAATGCTGACTTTTTCATGTGTCCTCTCGTATTCAGATCTCCATCCTTGTCTTTCCTCTCTATAAGCTTACTCTAGAGTAATTAAATACCGCTGAGCGGCATAACTGCTCAGGATGGTCATGATTTAGACGACACATGTATATATTTATTGAAAAAAAGTTTTATTTGTAGAAATACATTGATATACAGTTTAAGTAATTATGGACTTATACCAATTTCTTTACTCCACCACTTATGGGATTGTATTCAACTACTCGATCGTGTAAGATCAAACAGTATGCTGACGTATCGGCAGGAAAGTTGTTTTTGGCTTCAAACTCGAGACGAACGTCTACTGGTCCAAACTTGAGCGACTCGTTTTGTTTTGAACAGTCAACGAGGAATAGGGGAGCGTACTGTAGAAATTCACTCTTCTTCAGCAACGGTTCAGGTTCCTTGCCGTAATAGGAGGTTTGGAAATTTGCGAACATCTCGTACAACAGAGCATACTGATTACGACTCATATCGAGATTCAGGTTCCCGTAGGGATAACATTGAGAATTCAAGAAGAGCTTAACATCTCTGATATTGCAGTGATCGAAATGGCTAGCGTTTTTATTCAGCTTATTCTTCCGGCTTGTTTGGAAACCCAGTATAACGTAGCGAGGTTTTTCCAGCTGCGTCGATGTCTTCACAGTCCAAACGTGTTTGGCAGTGGTGGGCAGTACAGGATATTCGTACAATTCCCAATTGCGAAAACTTATCGAGATCGGCGCGTCTTTCTCGATAAAACTTAACAGCTGTATTTTTCGCTCATCCGAGAGCTTAACATATGATAACAACCATTCGACTTTATCGATCAGGATTTTGTAATCCTTATCTTGAGTTTGCAGAACCGCGTTTGCATCGGTCTTTGATCGAGTCAAGATCAACTCATGTTTGGCGTTGACGATTATCTTGCGATAGTCTTCGGCGAACCCTAGCATCATCTTCAACGGTATGCATACATCGAAGTTACCAGCGGCATGGCTTGCATTCACATTAAGCCAACCAGCATTCTCCATCATCCAATTCTGCCCAGGTCTCAGAGAAGGGTAGCCTTTCATAAGACTGGTGAGACCGACGTTCTTGCTCCTATCGATCTCAATAGCATTTATCTCGTACCGCATTTCTTCAAACAGATGACAAACACCGTTGTTCACCAGTGTTGAGGCAGTCGACGGAGTTCCATCAGCCTTGACTATATTCCCATACACATGCAACGAACTCTTGCACGGTAATACGCACAGGTCTTGGTGTTGAACAGCGATACGAATCTCGTGACTGTTATTGAAACTCGATGAGGCATAAGGTTTGTGTGCGTGAACCTCGTAATGTGCGATAGACTTGTCAAATACGATGGGTGTTTGAATGTCTAAGATTTCCTCCTCCATGGTATACAGCAGATGACACAGATGCAAGCGAATCGTAGTTTTACTTTACGATTCCTCTTCCAAAAGGTATGACCTTGAGACCCAAGCTTTTCAGAAGCATCACGTTCTGAGGTGTCAGCTCTTTGCGAACCGGTTGACGACTAACTTGTTTGGGGCATCTCACCTTACTAATATAACCAGTTCTGTTATAAACTATTCCCATTATTGAGCCTTGATATGCAACCTCACAGTTATAACCTCTCCACGGAAATTGACCAAATCCCCGTCTTGATCGACTATACGGAGTTGGATGTGATCTATGGTTCTTACGGTGACTGGCAAGTAAATGACGTGAGACGGTACTTCAATGATCTTATATCCAGGTGGAACGACGGGAAAAAACTCATGAATGGTGTGTACTTTGCGCTCATTGACGTAGGCACCCGTTGTAATGTTACACTCGACTCGTAGTGCGTTAACTTTAAGGATCGTCACAGGAAGGTCAGACTCGTGAACTCTATCAGCTTTCAGAATACGTGGAGTGAAACCTAATAGGCCACCTATAGAATCGTCTGGTAGAAAATTTACAGGGTGACTGCATTCAATTTCGCTACACAATGTATTATTATTCGGTTTGATGTTGATGGCGATACCCGTATGCAGTAATACACCCTGTACATAGTTCTCGATATCCTCTATTTCATAGCTGCCGGTAGGTATAGTTACTACTTGTTCACCGACATAAATCTTGTTGTGGCCAACGTCTACGTTAGGAATAGAATTAAAAGTCAGTAATTCAACGAGACCAAGGGAGTAATTCTTAAAAGGGGAAAGTTCAATAGGAGGAAAGTATTGAGTCTCAAGGACCGAGGAGTTCCCCGATACGGTGAGTGTGAGCGAATCGTCCATGACTACTGCGAAAGTCAAACTGATTTCGTGGAATTACGTCCGATGGTTATATAGAAACTCGAGACACAAGTGACCACAGTTGAACGTATCATAGTCTTGATATCTTTCATGGTTGTATTTGACGCTACCAACGCCAAGGTATCTGACGAGGTTTGACGGTCGACGAAGGTTACCGAAACTGTCAAAGTAAATGACTTCGTCTCCGTTCTTTCGGTACGCGACCCAATGTGTTCCAGGACCATCTTTATCATCTAGATTGACGATCGCTGATTCACACCTACGCGGTCCGTCCTTAGGCAAATCATTACGCATAAACACGCCGCGGAAATGTGGAATGTTCAGGATCGTCGCGTACTTCAGCAGATCCGCGTCAGTTAGCGCCCGTCGCGGTAGCGTCACTTTTAGTTTTTTGACTGTTGTTTCAAATGAATACCTAACCCCTTCCTATACGGTTTCAGGTGAAGCCCCTTGCCTAAAGCGATAGCTTCCATAGTTTTGTTGTGCCGTTGACTCTCTTCCAATTGTCTCTTGGCGGAGCTTGCGTCATTCACCGCTTTTGCAATACCTGCTGCACCACCAGCTAATGCACCCGTTGCACTGAGCCCGGCAAAAAGCGGTATTAGAAACGGTAAAAAGCCACCAACTTTGGATGGAACAGGTAGAATTCATGGAAAACGCACATTTTTTTTACCGCCGGCCTTTCTAACAACTCTTCGCGCACCCTTCAATGCGGACTTGATGGCTACTTGCGCAGTTTTGCCTGGAACCATGGACCGTTTGGCAGCATCGATAACTTTTCTCAATACCACCGGCTTCCGCATTCCCATGCCAAGCTTAGTTTTCCCTTTCATAGCGTTTGTCACTGCCCAGGCGGCTGCTTTCTCACCTATATTTGCGTCTGTGGCAAAAACTCGTTTCCAGGCTCTTTCAGCTAAAATCTTATCTGCTGCACTTCTAGCTTCGAGATTCTCTCGATTCTTTGAGTAGGCGATATCGTGTTCCTTACAAGCTGCGTCGAGAGGATTGATACCCGGATCGCCTCGTGCGAGTCTTTTCGCTAGTTTGGTACCAGGTCCGCAGTATTGATAACCGGGTATATGCAACTCTACCGGAAGACTGTTGATGATCCTGTTGACTAAACCTTTCTCACGACGCTTACAACTGACTGTCTTGGCTTTGTGCACGATCATGTCGACGATCTGTACGTGAATGAGGAATGAGCTTTATAAACGCGATATTTATGGTCTCTGGCTTCAGTCAGAATCAAGATGAGGTTGGAAACACAGCCTGTCAAGCTACCTGTAACGAATTTCGATAAAGTTGTGCAACAGAATGCTGATATTAGAAAACGGCACGGTGATTTGCTGCCAAACAGCGTTCGCGCAGTATTTTGCAGACCATCCAACTGCGGCAAAACTAATACATTACTCACCCTGATAACGCATCCGAACGGACTGCGCTTCGAGAACGTATATATTTACTCAAAATCGTTGAATCAACTCAAGTACAAGTTCTTGCAACAGTTACTCGAGGGTGTAGATGGCGTTGAGTACTTTACATTTGATGAGCACGAACAGGTAGTTATGCCAAACGGTGCACTGCCTAATTCGATCATCGTGTTTGATGATGTAGCTTGTGAGAAACAGGATAACATTAGAGCTTTTTTTTTGTATGGGGAGACACAAAAATGTGGATTGCTTCTATCTTTGCCAGACCTATGCTCGCATCCCTAAGCATCTAGTGCGTGACAATACCAGTCTTTTAGTCCTATTCAAGCAAGATGAGATGAATTTGAGACATGTATACGATGATCATGTGAACACTGACATGACTTACGCGCAGTTCAAAGACTTGTGCTCGGCGTGTTGGAATAACAATAAGTACGGATTTATCGTAATAGACAAGGACAGTGAGATGAATGAGGGTAGATATAGAAAAGGGTTTGACTGTTTCGTGAGCTTAAATGGAATAAATTCAAGGAAGTAGAATCAGTAGCGTTTCGGATATAGCTCGGTCAACATGCAGGATACAAAAATTCACGAACAAAAAGAAGTGTTGCGTCATATCGCTAAAGCCAGTGCGGCGATTCGACGTAAACACAAAATGATAAGACCAGGTGAAGAGACCGCTGAACAGGCTATGAGCAATGTTTTTAAACCGGTAGTGACTCCGTTGAAAGAACTACTGAAGGTTTCTCAAACGGCTGCTGAATCCATCAAAGAAGAACCGATCAAAGATGAACCCATCGAAGAAGTCTTTAACCCGATTAAAGAAGAAGAACCTGGAGAAGATGATTCCTTTTCGACAGCAGATGAGGGAGAGGAAATGGATATAACTTTACAGCCGATGGATGAGTACCCTGAACCGTTACAACACGAAGCCCCCAACGACTATCTTGAATTGTTTCGAGATGAGAATATAAAAAGAAGTGATCTAGATAACGTGTACGGTGTACGCGTACTCGCTCACGAGAAGTTAATGATGGGTGACTCACCGATAAGTTTTGGGAATGACGTTATTCATATAGGTGACATGAGTTATACAAAGACCAAAGGCTTGTTGGAAATATTATTCAAAAAGATACCCAATGAGACTTACGTGAACGCTGATGATATTCAAAAGTCTAAACAAATCGTATTTGCCACAAACACACATCGAAAATACTATAAAGCTGGTCACCCCTTTCGGGAGTCGGACAACCCCAAATTCAAGAAGTTTATTGCACCGATGATTAGCGTGCCACTTCCACGCACGGGTGGACGTATGCTACCGGAGCTCTTGGTTGCTCAAGACGGTAGACTTACAGATTACGTTCACTGGGACGACCCCAATGAGCTGGTAGAACGTCTTCGTTTGCTTATGGCTTCCCAAGCAGCTGGAAACTCGAGTCACTCCAATGAAATCATATCGATAATCGAAGAATTAGCGGGAAGCTGGCATCATTTATTAATAAACCTTGCATCGCTTCTACCGTCATTTCCAAGATGAGCGTCGATGTGTTTGGACGACAGTTGAACAAGAGCACAGCTAGCACTCGCGGTCCTCCCGGTGTTGGATTTAAATTCACCGTCGACGGGAATTACGACATAGGTAACAAGAGACCATGCAATGTTGCCAATCCTGTGGAGCCAAATGACGTTGCCACCTTGAATCTCATGCGACAGGAAATCGACTCTATTACAAATGAAATCCACTTAATGATAAATATCTTGGGCTCTCGTACTACAGATGCTCTGCAGAAACTGCGTGCTGATAGTGAAGCAGGACAAGACCTGTCGATTCGGAACTCCAAGGCCATTCACGTACTGGACACCAGGCTGAGAATATTGGAAAATGAACGAGAAAAAGCTAGCTCTCGTAACGGAGCTGCATAAGCCAGCTAGAAAAAATTATCAACGTCGTCGCGTAGATGTTCGTGGTTTGGATGAAACCTGGCAAGCGGATCTCGTTGAAATGTTACCTTACGCCGGAGAGAACAAAGGCTACAAATATATGCTCACCGTCATCGACATATTTTCAAAGTACGCCTGGGCCGTGCCATTGAAGAGTAACACAGGTAAAGATACTGCAAGTGCTATGGAATCTGTACTCATGCAGGGACGTATCCCGAAGAATCTACACGTTGACAGAGGCGGAGAATTTTATAATTCAAATTTCGATTCTCTTATGCGACGGTATAATATTAAGCTATACTCAACCTTTAGTAACTTGAAGGCATCGATCTGCGAGCGATTTAATCGTACGCTGAAAAATAAAATGTGGATGCAATTCAGTTTGCAAGGAAATTACAAGTGGATAGACATTTTATCTGATTTGGTGTCTACTCACAACAACTCCAAACACCAAACTATTGGGATGAAACCAAAAGATGTTTCCGCTAAAAATGAAAAGGCTTTGTTGCGAAGCGTGTACTAAAAAGTTCGAGCCAATCCTGTCAAACTATCAAAGTTCAAAGTTACAGATAAAGTCCGGATCAGTAAATACAAAAATGTTTTCGCGAAAGGTTATACACCAAATTGGACGACTAAAATATTCACGGTTATTCACGTAGATAATATGTACTAATCCGGTAACGTACAAGCTTAAAGACTATCAGGATCAACCTATAGCAGGTGGTTTCTACGAACAGGAGCTTCTGAAGGTGAAGAATTCTGACATCTACCTCGTGGAGAAGGTGCTCAAGAAACGTGCAGGAAGACTATACGTTAAGTAGTTAGGTTTTGACACTACACATAACAGTTGGATCAATGAAACTGACTTGTAAAGTTTTTGAATAAATAAATAATCAATCTTTAATACATCTGTCTTTATTTCAAGCCTTATAGAATACGTTTTATACAGTTCATTTGTATGTATTGTAGCCCCACGGAAGCGTATCCGTAGTATTAGGAAATACGATCCGTTTATCATCATTCCAGCTTAACGCTATCTTATTTTGCTTAACGGTATAAACCTCATGCTTTCTACTTTGACTTAAATGTTGACTCTTGATCAAAATTTGATGATTCAAAGAACATTCTAGGTAATCATCAAACGTGATCTTTCTTAAAGTAGATCCCTTGACTCCCTTGGCGCGTTTTGTTTCCTTATTTTCCCCCAACACTCTAAACGAATACAGTTTTGCCCTCAACCCTATGAATTCAGTCATTATCTTACCATTATTTTCGTCTTTCATCAAACCTATAACCTTTTTATTAACTAGAGGCATTTTATACACATTATTTGAAGGATAGTCAGACGTATCAAATTTATCTAAATTACATTTCAAAGATTCATATATATCGGGTACAGTAAAATGGTATACAAGACTATCCGTATCTGTATACATTAATTTCGCTCGATCTCCATAAGTTTTTTTCACATAATTATGATGGAAATCATAGATATATGTTTGAGCGAGATCTAGAATCGAAAACCCAACGTATATTGGCTTGTTCAGTGTGACCGTTGGTCGAGTCAATTCAATGATAACCATGTCCTTGTCAAAGATAGTACAACTATGAAAATTTGGTTTAGCAATAAGAGCCCTGGCACCATACCTTCCATCCCATTTGGTAATTAACTTAACGTTCTTAAACTTACGAACGTTCTCCATGGTTTTTCCAAAAACTGCGTTATTCATTAATTTATAAAAGTTTTTCTCAAACTCGTTGTTGGATTTTTTTCTCAATTCAGTATTCAGATCTATGTACTTCTTAAGACATAATTCTTCCTGGAAAAAAGGGTAGTTATTAATCTAGGTTGCTTCGATCCCGAGATGGGAGGTACGTAATGCTCGGGACATAGAGGTAAGTCTTTGTGTAATTCATGAAGCTGCAACGGATATTCTGAATCAACTTCAAGTATATAGCCTATAGAGGATTCATCTGATACGTTACACACGTCGAATTGCTCGAAATTCAATACCCACGCGAATGAGCTGTATGGTAAATGAAGATTCATAGCTGCACCGTATAAATTATTAACGTCAAAATACATTAGGTAGGATTCTTCTTTCTGTGGATTGAAGGCTGTTCCCATATATCTGTTATTAGCTTTAGCATATCTATTCGAACACTGAGCTACACCTCCTCGAATACCCTTTTCTACAAACATTACCATATCAATGTCAACTAGAAGTTCTAGTTCGATACCCGTACACTTGAGCATTGCATCAAACGAAAGCCCTGGTGCTGTATAATAATGTAAGGGATCTAAATTATAAGTTGACCGACAATTTTGTCGAAAATTTTCAAAAATATCTGCTCAAAGGAGAACGTCAGTTCGTAAGTACAAGTCTGAATATTCACCCAACGTTTTAACATCAAAAGCATGCCAGACGTCACACGCGTGTGAATAATCATTCTGTGAAATATCTGCATCGTTTAATTTAGAATAAAAATGTTCAATTTTTGGTAGCTGTTTTTCTTCAAGCTTGTCCCAACTATCTATATATTCATATGGAAATACGCCTTTTCTCGTTAGTAATTGAAATTTCTCTGGACTGTTACCATATTCGCGTGTAATTATTTTTTGTTGATCTTTCAAATATGACGCTAATTTTTCAAGACTGCTTGACATGAAGCGGAATGAATCAATAAACCGAAAATTTATAACTGTTTCTTCTACAAATTTCGTAAAAGATATGTACTTTTCTTTGTTTACAGGTAAAAGATTCATTTGACCCTTGAATGATGTAGCCAATGCTTTGATTGAAAAATGTGAATCATACCCGGATAAGTTGTGAAAAATTACTGGGATAGCGTGTGAATTTTTGTAATTCAAGTTACAATCTTGATGTCCAGCACCACGGTACTTCCCTGTGAAATGGCAATGATCACGATGCTTTTTATCAGCGCTAGTGAATGGTTTTTCACAAATATGACAAGTTTCAGCGGAATGAAATTTATTCACTTGATCCGGGCTTAGGGGTTCCATTGGTACTATTTTTTGATAATAAACTTTTAACGATTGAGCCAAGTCTTTCAACTCGTTCGTGAACCATCCAATGCAATCTTTTCCTCGAATAATTTTGAACTCAGAAACTGTATCGTTAAATGTACAATGTAAATAATACGCGATACTGTATGGAATGTGTTTTTGATAGGCCGTGGTGTTCTTGGATGCATCAACGATCGGTTGCAACAAACATTCAACGTCTGCGTAAATGCAAAATGGCACGTCTTCTTCATGCTTAAAATTTTCAAATTTGACAATCTTATCCTCCTCTTTCGGCAGGATGACTCTACATTTATTTAAATTAATGCAATCAAGTCTATGCTTACTTAGACACTTCTCAGAATTAAAGTGACTCAAGCATCGGTCACAAAGCCAAGTAACGCATTTGTGTTTGGTAATTTGTGATCTTATTAATCGAGATAAGTTTCTAATCCAAGCAAAGTGAAATACCCTGTTGTTTAACATATCATCCTCTTCGTTTAAATCGATTTCAGTTTGTAACACAAGGAGATGAATTACAGGCTTGTCTGACTTGTGTCGGCTTAAATATACTGGTACTATCTCCCTATTATTTTTTCTCTCACATTGCTCTATTCCGTAAACGTTAATCGAAAGATCGTTCAATTTCTCAAATTTCTAAATGCTATCTGAAGATATCGGAAACTTTAAACCATCATACCGTAGTATTGTGCTGAAATGTGGATACGAGCTTGTTTCGATGGAGTTCTTGTTCGTGGGAAAAAGAGCTGCTGTGATTGCCCAAAAAGAACAATAGGGATCGTTGCTTCTGATATTTACAACTGCTTTCTTATCTCTAATATACTTTGGTAGCTCAGCGTAAGTGGACAGCCCGCCTCGTAGTGGTACATATCTGTTTATGTTCACTGACAGATTCATGATGTCCACCAACGACCAGCCAGAATCCTTCTCCTGGAACTCTTCAACCTTCACCGCTAATTTCTCTTTCACGTTCTCTTCGAACCACTCGTCAATATTCGTTGATTCGAGGATAATTGCGTTTTTGGTATTAAAAAATTTGATTTCTTCAATAATTTCACCATCTTTCGTAATGCTGAATTTACAGGATAAGATGACATTAGCTTTCAAACTTCCTTCCTTCAGTAAAGCGTTCTTCAGTCTCACGGTGAGCAGTTTTCTAGAGTCTTCCAGGAACTTGATCAGATCTTTGTGCTGCAAATTGACGATAACTCCAGTTCTAATTCGTCCCTCAAAAGCAGTCTCCAAATCTTCCCATTGTACTCGATCGCGTCTTCGTCGTCTTCGTACACCTGCTCCCGTTTTTTGAAATCTTCGAAATTTGGCCGTTAAAGATTTCAAAATACCAATCGTTGTTAAAATTCTCGTTTTACGTCCAACCGTTGAAGCACTATTTCTCAATATTTCGTTCAAAAGTCTGATATTGCGCGTTCCCAATGTGATCCACTTCTCAATTACAACCGGTAACGATTTATTTTCAAGAAGTTTATAAGCTTGTTCCATAAGGCTTATGAGTTTAAGCCACTTGACAGAATCCATTATAGCTCTCCACGACTGAATAGCACCTCAGTTATATAATAAGTGATTGTGCTGCACTCGTAAGAACCCTTTTCATAGGGCAGGCTGACGGAAAATTCTGAGAATCATAACGGTGAAATTTTTTTTCCTGGGAGGGTGTGAAATCATGGACCCAATCCATTAGCTGTATCTATTTTCAACCTTCCTACTCTCATGCACGGAAGCACGAACTGACCGTATAGGGTAAATGTTGGTGTATGTGTTACGGCTACGTGTTTAAACCAGAACATTCAACCACCTGCAGACTGCAGTTTTGAAACAGCTGTCGGGTTGGGATTTATGATGGATGGTTCTTTTTTGTCATTACCACTCTAATGATTCACGTCGACTCTCAATTCTTAGAAACTGTAGCAGAACCCCTCGTCCTCAACTTATCTTTATTATAAGGTCTTCTACCATCTACCATAAGTTATCGTATATATAATACCCCGCAAAAACATTAAAAATGTAAAAAATACCGCCAAGTACAAAAAGAATGCCACTCGGAAAAAATACAAAAACTTATCAAATCAGGAAATAATGCCAAGCACCACGAGCTTTTGGCAATTATACGTTGTAAAGTCGGACCCCACTGATTCGTGTAGAGATATCGAAAAATCATTTCAAGAGCTACATACTTGGCGGGCACATTCCTTTCTCCCACTCTGCTACAATTATTCGCCGCACCCTTTGCAGTATATTTCTTTCAGCCTTCATCTGCCAGAGTGAACAGGTGTTCGAATGGGCTTGTGAGTGCAGAGAAGTAATTCATTCTCAAAATTTTAATATCTTCAAAATCCAGATCATTTGCATCGATTCAACTCTCAACTGATTATTTGTCGATTGAAGAATTCGAAATATCTTTCGGTCTGAATGAATTATGCCTCGCGAGTCTCCACTGTCAATGCACTCAGAATTACTGTTACTGAAGAAAGCCAGAACATCAAAGGATTATGAATCAATAATTTTGGAACCTGTTTATGCAAATCATATATACTATACAATATGTATTTATTGATTATCACTAAATACTTGAATAGAAAGTAACTCAATCGTTTTCACTCATATTTTGTTGATAATAACGAGCTTGATGTTAGGAATATAGTGGAAAAAAAGAATGTGCCCGCCAAGTATGTAGCTCTTGAAATGATTTTTCGATATCTCTACACGAATCAGTGGGGTCCGACTTTACAACGTATAATTGCCAAAAGCTCGTGGTGCTTGGCATTATTTCCTGATTTGATAAGTTTTTGTATTTTTTCCGAGTGGCATTCTTTTTGTACTTGGCGGTATTTTTCACATTTTTAATGTTTTTGCGGGGTATTTCACTATTTTTTGTAAGTTGCGGTTGAGATTATACAGGAACAGATCAATAATATGGTTGTTTGTGAAAGTGGTGGTGAAAGCACTATCGATACAAAAAACGAGGCAGCGTCTTCTTCCCTCTGCAGTGATGCAAAGCATATGCTATATATATATATATATATATATATATATATATATATATATATATATATATATATATATATATATATATATATATATATATATATATATATATATATATATATATATATATATATATACAGGGTGAGTCACGAGAAACTCCGAGAATGGGAGGAGCCTAATTGCCGAATAAGCCCCCGGGTAATGATAATAGGAACCGTGTAAGCATAACATCAGAATCAATGTACATAGCAAGGAATAATAATGAAAACAAGATCAGCTAGTAATCGACTTTACTTTTGAACTTTACACTGAATGTGTTAAGGGTACTGATTGTGTCGACTCCCCTGATACAACTGACAGAGATGGTTGCTGATAAGCATCGCCAAATTTGTTATCAGATATGACTGTCATGTTGTGTCGAAGTTGGATAGCCCAATCGTGAAGACTGTACGCATCAACAATAGATGTTATGCTACACAGTTCCTATAATGATTACCTGCTATTTGATTGGTTCAAGGGCGGGGGCTTATTCGGCAATGAGGCTCCTCCCATTCTCGGAGTTTCTCGTGACTCACCCTGTGTATATATATATATATATATATATATATATATATATATATATATATATATATATATATATATATACAGGGTGATTCAGGTTGCGCGCACCACCGTATATGGGTGAATTCTTCGGAAAAATCTAAGACAGATTTTCCTTTACCAAAAATACGTGGGGCTAATAGTTTCCGAGCTACGGAAGATTTTAGTTGACCAATCACGGAGCTTACAGCTGATCGAGTCAGGGCCGGGTCAAAAGTATTAAAATTGGCAGTGCCCGTGGCGGATAGATTTTCAGTTAGATGAAAATAAATCATTAGGACCAATAATACATTTTTCCACCATATGACATTTGAATTCCAGCTCCTGATGAGTATTCACGGCGTCGTCGCCGGGAGTTATCTTGGTACAGCATTGACTTTCCTTTTCGGTATCCACGTCGGCTGCAACGTAGTTTTCGTCCTTCAGGTCGACCGCTACGAAGTTTTCGCTCTCCAGGTCCGCTGCCACTAAGTTTTCGTCCTCCAGGTCCACCACCACGAAATTTTTGTCCTCCAGGTCCAACGCTACAAAGTTCTTGTCCCCGAGGTCCACCGCTACGTAGCTTTCGTCCTCCAGGTCCACCACCACGAAATTTTTGTCCTCCAGGTCCACCGATACGAAATTTTTGTCCTCCAGGTCCACCGCTACAAAGTTCTCGTCCTCCAGGTCCACCGCTACGTAGTGTTTGTCCTCCAGGTCCACCGCTACAAAATTTTCGTCATCCAGGTCCACCACTACGAAATTTTCGCCCTCTTGGTCCACCGCTACGAAATTTTTGTCCCCCAGGTCCATCGCTACGTAGTTTTCGTCCTCCAGGTCTGTCGCTACGTAGCTTTTGTCCTTTACTACGTAGCGATGGACGTGGAGGACGAAAACCACGTAGCGGTGGACCTGGAGAACGAAAACTACGTAGTGGTGGACCTGGATGACGGAAATCTTGTAGCGGTGGACCTGGAGGACAAAAACTACGTAGCGGTGGACCTGGAGGACGATAACTACGTAGCGGTGGACCTGGAGGACAAAAACTACGCAGCGGTGGACCTGGAGAACAAAAACTACGTAGCCGCGGACCTGAGGGACGAAAACTCCGTAGCCGTGGATCTGGAGGACAAAAACTACGAAGCGGTTGACCTGGAGGACAAAAACTACGAAGCGGTGGACCTGGAGGACGAAATCTACGTAGCGGTGCACTTGGGGGATGAAAACTTCGTAGCGTTGGACCTGGAGGACAAAAATTTCGTAGCGGTGGACCTGGGGGACGAAAACTACGTCGCAGTCGACCTGCACACCGAGAAGGAAAGTCAATGCTGTACCAAGATAACTCCCGGCGACGACGCCGTGAATACTCATCAGGAGCTGGAATTTAAATGTCATTTGGTGGAAAAATTTATTAATGGTCCTAATGATCTATTTTATCTTACTGAAAATCTATCCGCCACGGGCACTGCCAATTTTAATACTTTTGATCCGGCCCTGACTCGATCAGCTGTAAGCTCTGTGATTGGTCAACTAAAATCTTCCGTAGCTCGGAAACTATCAGCCCCACGTATTTTTGGTAAAGGAAAATCTGTCTTAGATTTTTCCGAAGAATTCACCCATATACGGTGGTGCGCGCAACCTGAATCACCCTGTATATATATATATATATATATATATATATATATATATATATATATATATATATATATATATATATATATATATATATATATATATATATATATATATATATATGTATGTATATACCTGTAGATACCTATATATACTCATATATATCTATATATACCTATATATATATGTATATACCTGTATATACCTATATATACCTATATATACCTATATATACAGATATATACTCATATATAGGGGAGGGGGGGTCAAAGTGGGCCCCTAGGAGCAAAGTGGGCCCCTAGGGGCAAAGTAGACCCCTTCAAAATGAGAGACTTTATGGAGGCGCGAAAAAAGTAATTTTTGAATATTTAATAATTAATTGTAAAAATATAAATACAGAATAAAAAATGTCATTTACGAAATTTTTTCGAGGGGCAACTTTGCCCCAAATTTGAGATTTTTCAATTTTAATGGATGCAGCATAATAATGTTAAATACTTATCAAGGGTCTAAAAAAAAAATGAAGTATAAAGAAAAATTAATGATATTATGATTATTTTCCTTAAGCGGCCCACTTTGCCCCCCCCCCCCCCCCCCCCCCTCCCCTATCTATATATACATATATATACTTATATATACTTATATATACCCATATATACCTATATATACCTATATATACTCATATATACCTATATATACCCATATATACATATATATACTCATATATATCTATAAGTCGGGGATGTCGAGGATGGCGGACCGGCAACCAGTCTATACAAGGGAGCGGTAATTTGGGAAAATCGAGAAATAAATTGTCGAAAATAAGAAGCTAGTCCAATAAACTGTCGAAGCTGAGTAACAGTTTCGGGAGGAGATAAATCAGTCAACGCTATTATTTTACGGGGATTTGGCCTAATTTCTCCTGAAGGAACTTCATCACCAAGATATTCAACTTTAATTTTCAAAAATGAACATTTCTTTAAATTTATTTTTGAAACAGAAGATAGAGTTGTTGATTTACGTTTCGATGAAGAAGCAGTGTGATTGATAAAGATTTGTGAAGATTAATGAATGAAATATAAGGTTGGCCTTGATCGAGTCGTTTTATTGAATAATCTCAATATATATCCGCCATCCTCGACATCCCCGACTTATATATACATATAAATACCCATATATACCCATATATACCTATATATACTTATATATACCCATATATACCTATACATACCTATATATACCCATATATACCCATATATACCTATATATACTTATATATACCCATATATACCTATATATACCTATATATACCCATATATACCCATTTATACCTATATATACCTATATATACATACATATACCTATATATACCTATATATACCTAAATATACCTATGTATACCTAAATATACCTATATATACATACATATACCTATATATACCTATATATACATGCATATACCTATATATACCTAGATATACAAACATATACCTATATATACCTATGAAGTAAATCACACATAGTTGAATTCCATCTGGTTGAATTGTCCACCAAGGTAGCGCATCTGAAGTCTATCCTCTTCACATGCGTCCATCATCTTTTGAAGAAGATCTGCGTCGTCGACTAGAACTCTTCGCATCCGAGCTGGTAAAAATACCGAGAAGCGTCCATCCACATCAACAATGAATCTTTCACCAAATTTGGTTTGAACTTTGCGGATGCCACTGATTTGGAAGTCCTTGAACACATCCAGCTCTCCTAATTTTCTCGTTGGAAGAAACTGTTCCAGCCGACCAATTTTGTTAAGCTTGTTGAAGTCCATGTTATTTCGGGTTCAGATTTCGATATTTCTGAGTACGCTTGTGAGTTGATTTAGATCAGACTTTATTTTGATTAGACTTTTCACTTCTTCAATATTTCTCAGCAGTAGATATGATAATATTTTTTTTTTTTTTTTCTACTGCTTATCGATATTCTGCATCACTCAACGAGGATCTGTTGAAGACTAATTGCCATCTCTAGATGTTTCTCTCTTTTATAGCTCTCAACCCCTCTACTAACTTACATGGACTTTATTACTAGAACGTGTTAACTTCATTCCGAAAAAGGATCTTCCTATATTTCTTCACATTTTCACATATTTCAGTTGAAGGTCATTCTGAGAGCTACTGTTTTAAAAATTGTATGGTAATCAACTTTTCCATTCAGTATGCAAGGTAACTTGATCGGATTCGAAACTTCTCAAATCTCACAGGGTGCCGAAAACTCGGTCATAATTCCAGGAACCGTTCGTCGGTGAAAATTCCAGGTATCGGGGAAGATTGACCTTGTCACAACACTTGTCATAAATTAGTCAGAACACTTGTCATAAATTAGTGTAATGGGTCCAATCCATTAGCCGTATCTATTTTTTGCCTTCATCTCATGCACGAAAAAATGGGTAGGTGTATGTGTGACCGTGTATGTGTCAAGTGCACGTGCATAAGCAAAAAAATTGGACCACCTGCATACAGGAGTTGCGAGACAGTTATCGTGTAAAGATTTATGACATCTGACCCCTTTCCGTCATCACCTCTTTAATGACTCGCGCCGACTCAATTCCTGGAAACTCTGGCAGACCCCCCGGCCTCGAGTTATGCTTAGGGTCAGAGTTTTATTTGAGGCGTGTGGCGTTGACCTGAGTGTATGTGACGTTAAATTAAGAGTGTATGGCCTCAATTAATTGAGGGTGTACCGTCAATTCAAGGGTGTGTGACACTATTCATAGGAGTGAACGACCTGGTGTCGAGGGTTACAGCATGACCTTCTTGTCGAACCTTCCAGAATGAAGGGTTTGCGTCTCGGATAAGATGTCGGTGATGTGTCGGTGCAGGAATCTATATCCAGAACCCCCCTTATATATCTACTCTCACTCTGACGTGTATGGCGCCGCGCTTCTTATTTAAAATATTAGGTTCTTTGTTATGATATTGGGAAGTTAGCATGGTGTTCCATACCAGCGACTGTTTTACCCGTTCTACCAGATTCGGGCGTCACGCCCTCTCGGAGGCGTCGTCGACAATTCCAAACGTGACGAGTCGCCACGTTTTCGAACGTTTGAGAATCGCTAAATGTCAAAAAAGCTTGTTTCATACAGCGTTTCTCTATGTTGGTGTGAAACGAACATGTTTTGGGATGTACGTGTCCGAAATTGCACATAGAATTGCGCGACGTATCTCTTTTTCCCTTCTTCGGTGCCCGGGCAGAGATATTCCGTTTAATAGCACTGTTTTGCACAATGTTTTCGTAAAAGGTCATAATTGAGTAGGGAGCCGCCTTAAAGGATGCTCCTCATAATATGTACAATGAAAAAACGCCTCGTAATTTCGCTACGAAAAACGCCACCGATTTCTGTTTCTCCTGACCGAGATTTAAACCCACGTCCGCTCGCTTACTAGTCGCACGCTCTACCTACTACGCCAAACTATCCGATGATAATTACTTTAATGTTTTCCTATGTATTCAGAGCTGCCTTTATTTTAACAATTTCATGTATTTAATTGCGTTAGAAGCCGAAAATGTACCAATTCCTGATAAATGATGCAATTTATCGATTCTTCAATTTGTTAAATAAATCATTCTAATATATATAACAAAGATATATTGCAGAAATCTTGCGGTAACATTGCGAATGCAATGTCGCGAAAATTGTATTGCAGAAATCTTGCAGCAACATTGCAGTGCAACGCAATGAAAACGAGACTCAGCAATGTTGCTGAGACATTGCTGCACCGTTGCGTGCTGTATGGGCGCTTTTGTTACAGAACCGGTTAATAATTGTGCTACTCAACCAGATGATGAGACGGACCATCATCACGGCTTTTATAGTTAGTTTGCTGAATTGACTCATAGTCGTAGACAAAATGTTTGTGTCCAATAATGTCAATGTGCATACACAGAGTTGTAGGTTATGTGCATAATTTCACATGTAACGTAGTCATCTCAGATATGTACCTTTATTCGCATAAAACTACTGTGCGTCTCATCTTTTACCAATCGAAAGTAAACGAGACTGAAACTTTAATACAAAACATTTTTTATCCCAAATTACTAGAATAACAGTCTAATCAAACGCTTCCTATGGTGGTTGCATTATACGATAGTACGTGTATTGGAAAAATGATTAAATCTTCTGCGATGAAATTGTATGCGCAGGAAACCTTTGGCAGAGGCACGCAGTAAATGTTTTGTGAAAGGTTTCCTGCCCATACACTTCCATTGCAAGAGATCAATATTGATTTTCTAAGACAGCTACTCGCATAATCTAAAAATGGTAGGAAGCATCTTGTTTTCGGGAGAGTATATTAGAAGTTCAGATGTATTCTGACCTATACTGCATGGAAATGTTAGATATCATCATGTATCTGTACTCTGTAGTGTATCTTTTTAATCTCTACTACTGTGTGAATCATTCTGAATTCCATATACCCAAGTTAATGAACTAACTAAACAATAGATAGCTATTTCTTGATTCAGTATTTTTAAGTACTCCAATTGTTTTAGTATCTTTCATGGAAATTGTTAAACTCACCAGGATCAATAGATTCAATCCTACTGAAAATGATCATGTGATAAATCACATAATGTTATGAAAGAATTCTGAATGTAATGTATCATACGATTTGTCTTGTTTTGGTAAAATTTATAAGAAATGACATAATAAATCATATAAGCACCAATCAAGCACGAGGAAAAAAAGACCTCGATGTCACAGATTTTTTTCATTTTTGCGTGTGCAGTACGCTCAGAATTAGCAACTTTTATGTATATAAGACATATCGCGTGACTAATGCCATAAGAACGTAAACGCCATTTTTTTTTTTTTTTGTTTTCTATTGGAATCGCCTTGAAATTGATGGAAACGCGTATATCCTTCGGAATTCCCGAACAAAAATCTCTGGCGGATACGCCCTCTGACTTTAGTCATGCGATATATAGCTTCTTTTGCTTTTCGTGTACGAGCTGTTCCAGTTTTTGATTTCTTACGCTCCTTGATGTCTTTGGAGGCAAATATCTTAGAAACGGTATGTCGAAGAAAGAAGGTAACAGGGTGGTGATTTGTAGTATTTTTCACGCTCTTTCACCTCAGTCTATGATTTTGCCCGTGACTATCGGAGAACACGTCGAAAAATCATTTTCTAAGCCCAAACTCCATTTTTATCGACTTATGTCATTTTTTGGATTTTTCTCGTATTTTTTTTTCGAAAACCTCGGAAAATTTCGCATCGAATCACGTTTGTTTCGGAATGGGACACGGCTTCATTTGGGAGTTACAATTTTTATTCGAAGGCGATATGAAAGACTCGTATATCCGAGTCGAAAATATACGAATTGAAAGTAGGATAGTATGGGGTACAACGGATACCTTAAGGGGTCTGGCCACCCTGGCCGCACGGAAAATAGACTTATTCTAAGAAAATTTGTGAACTCGATAATATTCAACGGAATTTATTGATTTTTGCAAACATGCTAGTTCATAGCTCGATGAACATCTCTTATAATTTTCGTCAAAAAATATTACAAAATGGCGGCTTCGCAGTAGTTGCCGTGAAGGTCCTCCACCGCACACGCGTGTAGCTGGCGGTTGATGAATCTCCGGAACGGGTCATCTGAAAAAAAAAAAAAAATTTAGCTTATTCTTGACGGGTGTTACTAAAATGTAGCATAGGATTTTTTTGATGAGTTGATTACTTTTTTTTTATAAATTTTTTAGCCTGAAAAATTTTTCACGAATTTAATATATTTTTTTTTTTTAATATTTTTCACAAAAATTTTTCATAAAAATTTTCGTAGTGATAGGACAAAAAAAATCCTATGCTACATTTTAGTAACACCCTTCAAGAATAAGCTAAATTTTTATTTTTTTTTTTCAGATGACCCGTTCCGGAGATTTATCAACCGCCAGCTACACGCGTGTGCGGTGGAGGACCTTCACGGCAACTACTGCGAAGCCGCCATTTTGTAATATTTTTTGACGAAAATTATAGGAGATGGTCATCAAGCTATGAACTAGCATGTGTGCAAAAATCAATAAATTCCGTTGAATATTATCGAGTTCACAAATTTTCTTAGAATAAGTCAATTTTCCGTGCGGCCAGGGTGGCCAGACCCCTTAAGGGGAAACTATGATTCTCACGAATTTCAATGCGTAGATTGGCTGATTTCAACTTCTCATTGAACTACTTGCAATTACTTGTTACCCAGTTTCAAACGTCAAAATGTGGGTTAAAATGACAGACATGGTACGTGGGTCGAAGACGATTTGTGTACAGTTTAGACCTGTGATTATTGCTTATGATTTGCCACAAAAATTATGAAAAACTATCAATATATTATGTCAGACGAAGTTCTTATATTGAATGAAAACAAAATTTGGAAATTTAACGGTTTTTATAAAATGATAATTTTTTTTTTGGGGGGGGGGGGGGGGGGGGGGGCGTTGCGCCACACACTATCCTACTTTTAATTCGTAAATTTCCCTAGCCGCTAATGTTGTATCAATGTTTGGTCATGGATGAAGATATTAGACACGATTTTTTAAATTGATAAAATTGAATTATTACCTTTCTTAGAATATATCATCGGAAATGTATACTCTCATATGTGTTAAGGCAGTTCCCTACTCAATCATGACCTTTTCTAAAAACATTCATCAAAACAGTGCTATTAAACGGAATATCTCCGCCCGGGCACCGAAAACGGGAAAAAGGGATACGTCGCGACATTCTGTTTATAATTTCGAACACGTACGTCACAAAACATATTCGTTTAACGTTAAAATAGAGAAATGGCGTATGGAAGACGCTTTTTTTTTGACAATTATCGATTCTCAAACGTTCAAATTCATGGCGACTCGTCGTGTTTGGATTTGTCGGCAACGCCTCCGAGATGGCGTGACGCGCGAATATGGTAGAACAGGTGAAAGAGTCACTGGTATAGAACACCATGCTACACGATCATTGTTTGAAGCTGATTTTGTCCAGTGTCCGACCAGTATATGGAACAGTGATCGTGTAGCATGGTGTTCTATACCAGCGACTGTTTTACCCGTTCTACCACTTTAGGATTTTCGTTAGGCTAAATAACTGAGTCTCATGATATGTAATTTTACAAATGAGAAGGTAAATTTATTAAAATGAATGAATATCGATCTGGCTTGTTACAGAAATCATGAAGAACTAACTAGTCTCCTGCGTATAAAATCGGTAGGCATAGAAATATCAGTTTATAGACGTTCATATTAGCGAAAGCGCTGCTTACACCTAACTATATTTTGTCCAAACTCAGCCTACTTACAACTACTAGCACTTTGGTGCTGGAAGCGCCACACCACATTCTTGCATCACGCCATCGCGGGGGCGTCGTCAACAATTCCAAACACGACGAGTCGCCATGATTTCGAGCGTTTGAGAATCGATAATTGTCAAAAAAAAAAGCTTGTTGCATACGCCATTTCTCTATTTTAGCGTAAAACGAACATGTGTTGGGACGTACGTGTTCGAAATTGCAAACAGAATGTCACGACGTATCCCTTTTTCCCGGTTTCGGTACCCGGGCAGAGATATTTCGTTTAATGGCACTGTTTTTCCCAATGTTTTTAGAAAAGGTCATAATTAGGTAGGGAACCGCCTTAAGTACAGAACGTATACAATAATATGACGCCGCAATGTAAGCGGACGTACGAGTCGTTCATTTCGCCTTCGAACTAAAGCCCGTGCCACAAGAAAAGCAGTGTACGGTGTGCCTTTGCCGGAACACGGACGGGCTGTTAGCTCACCAACACATGGCGCGGACCAATCACGGGCAAGCCGTCCGCCCCAGTAGGGTGCTCGCACGAGCGACCGTCGCCCGGCGTTGGGAACGGCTTTTGCAACGTTGCCGCATGACTACATGCGCACACGCGCAACGCGCAGCACAACGCACGTTGTTTTCTAGAGGTTTAGAAGCCGGTTGCGATCGTAAATACCCACGTGGATAGTAATATCGCATAAGCCAAAAACATTAAAGAAGATAGGAAGAAAACGTGGATCAAAGGAAAACATATTGAGGAGTGAAAATCAGGTAAGCCAGAAAATGTATTATTTAAATATTGATTGAAAGGTATTGGAAGGTATTAAACGCCGAGCCCTGCATAACCTCAAATTGTATCAAATTTCTTCGTCGGAATTATATCGACATACCTATGATGACAATTATTCATAAAAATTCATGTAGGGGAGACCATGGCAAGGTGAGCACCTAGGCTGAAAATGGAGGAACTCATTTTTTCTCTGATCTTGTTTACTTTAAAATCATTCGAATTTTTTTCTACTTATTTGTGGAGGAAAATTTTCTGAAGAGAAAAAATTTCTTCACTTTCAGCCGAGGCGTCCACTGTGCCATGGTTTTCCCTTGCTCATCGATAACTCATTCCATAATACAAATCTATTTCTAAAATCGGTATACCGAAAACGAATCTCAGAAGTAATCGTAAGCAATGCATTCAAGAAGTTAGAGATACCAGCTTTCTTTCTGTAAATGACAGATCATGGACGACAATTTGATGGTAGCAGTTGTAACGTGGATGGTATGCTATATCGTATTACGTAGGAGGCAACGTCAGCGTCGATGGAGAAATCGACGATGGTGGGTCAGACCACTAAACTTGAATAGAGAAAATCAAGGGGCGTATAATCATCTGTTGCAAGAACTAAAACAGGATCATGACCTATTTTTACGGTACACCAGGATGAATGTACTAACTTTCAATCACCTACTACAGATGGTAGAGCCGTATTTACGGACAAGTAGTCCACGAGCGCTACCAACAGAACTACGCCTCGCCGTTACACTACGGTATGTTTGCTACGTACACTTCATAAATTTATGATAATTTTCAGATATGAGTCTGATAATTTAAAATATGTGTCTGATATCAGATATGAGTCCTGACGAAAATGACATATCTCGTCGAGCTTGTAACAAAAAATATATGTTGGAAAATCATTTAGAAAGTTTCTGTTAAGCTCTAATGATGCCCTATTGATTTTCTGATGTGACATACATATTTTACAAACAACTCGACAAGATACTTATATATGTAGGTGCAAATTTCCTATCCCATTTCTGTTGCAGGTACTTTGCTCCTGCGGATTTGATAATATCAATTGCATTAGCATACCAAATCGGCGAGTCCACTGTGAAGGCAATTATAAAAGAAACGTCCCAGGTGGTTATTTACGTTTTGTCACCGATATATCTCAAGCAGCCCACTGAAGAAGGATGGAAAACTATTATGACCGGGTTTTTGGAGCAATGGAATTTTCCTCATTGTGTGGGTGCCATTGATGGGAAACATATTGTTATACAAGCACCATCAAACTCCGGCAGCCAGTATTTCAATTACAAAGAGACCTTCAGTATAGTTCTTCTAGCTACATGTGACACGAATTACAAATTCACCCTAGTTCATGCTGGAGAAATGGGGAGCAATAGCGACGCCGGAATATTTTCGAACAGTTCCATTGCACAGCTCTTAAACGAAGGGCAACTCGGCTTGCCCAAAGGCACCGCTCAACTGCCCGGAAGTGAAGTTCGTACACCATGCTTCTTTGTTGGTGACGAAGCATTCCCCTTATCAGCGACAATGATGAGGCCCTACTCAGGTCGTGGTTTGAGTGCTGATAAAAGAATCTTCAACTATCGATTGTCCCGAGCACGTCGGACAATAGAAAACGCATTTGGAATTCTGTCATCTCAATGGCAACGATCTGTTTGCACAACTTTTTGAAAACTCGAGACGAAGAACTAGTTCCTGCGAGAAGGTTATACTATCCCCCAAATTTTGTCGACGTTGAAGACCGACATGGAGTTGTTCGCCCTGGCATGTGGAGAGACTTGGACGAACCTCGCGCACCAGACTTACCTCCTGCTCCACAACACTTTGCACCTGAGAGTGGTATCGCTATAGGAAATAAACTGACCGAGTACTTCCAAACTCCACAAGGCGAAGTTCCTTGGCAATATGATCATGTATATAATAGAGGACCAGAAGATCATTGAGATTAATCTTCACTGAAAAGTTTCCACTTGATTTTCGATGTGAACATGTTGATGTATTGCTAATTAAAATGTATTTTTAGTTGACACGCTCTACCAAACTATGAATTCGTTATTTCCCAAGAAAAAATTTCAAACAAATAGATTTAATATCCATCGAAAGGATCGAAGTTTTTCAATTTTCAGAGTAGTCCACATTTTTCATAGAAATAAATAAATTATGGATAGCAGGATTGTGGTAGTTTCGTTGAGGCTCACGGATGTAATACAATTCATATAGTTATCAACAGTTTGAAAGTATATTCTTTTATTTTTCAACCATATATAGGTGAGTATTTTATTTTGGTAACAGGTTTTTTAAAAGATATAAGTATGCTCTTGTAATTATTGAAACGTTTTCGTGGAAGGGACTCTGTGGGTCTCTTCTGAAATAGAACGACGAAAAAAAAAGTTCAATCCAAAATTTCTTCCAGTAATTTTTTAATTATGATAGTATGATTTTACAAAAAAAAAAACAAATAGTAACCTTCCGCGATAAACATGATACGCAGGAACCTTTCAGTCTCTTCGCTACGAAAGGTTGCCTGCGCATAGACTTTCATCGCACAGGGTTGACATTTGTTTTAAAGACACATACTACCACAATCGAAAAGATACGAGGAAAAAAATTTTAAATTAGATTTTATATTAAATAATTTAAAGAACAAATCTACTTTTTCGGAAAAAGTAGATTTGTTGAGCTCAAAATGTTGAGCCTCCCTTCAAATGATATAATATAGAAAACAGCCCATGTCAAAGACACGATTATCAAAGAAATTTCGTAAACCTTAAAATGTACTACATCTTGCAGTGTTTTAGTGTGATGATGGGACGATACAAAATTTGCTGTTAGTCAAGTTTTTACACTTGTGAAATAATTGTATGGTAAATTAACAAATTCGTATTGTCCAACTATGAAATTAACCATTACTCAGCAAAATTATTGTTCATTTTTGGGGTTCAAATTCAGTCTCTTATTAGTCCCGTCTTCAGCATGGCTGCTTTAGAGAATTTTTTTTTTTCAAACTTACTGTCCTATAGTGTAACTACATATGCAGAGAAACCAAGAACATAATAAGTAATTAGTAAGTCTCGAGAAAATTATTGAGTTTCATATAATACTTGCAGTAAGCGTATCTTCGTAGCTGCTCTGTCTGGTCCGTCGAGTTTTGCCAATTCTGTGGCTATTAAATTAGCAAAGGCATCGTCATATTTTACGTTTTTTGTCTCTATTTCCTTGCGTGCTGGATTTGTCAAATGATTTGGAAGAGCTGAAGACAGACTGAGGAATGATGATTCGACTGGGTCGATTTTTCTGGACTTGACTGGATTGTTTTTGAAACAAGCTGTGGATTGAGGTAATTTGTGTGCTAGCGATGAAGGTACATTTTCTTCAAGAACATCATTATTCATCGATGCAGGGGAAGATGTTTGTGAACGTGGATATGACCGAGTAGTCGAAGCATTGCGCAAACTATATGGATCACTTCTAGACCGTGAGTTCATGTTGGAATTGAGGACCGGTAATGTAAATCGTCTTCGTGCAAATGATGTGTGTGTGGATCCGCGGATGGCATTGCTCTTGGATAAAAGGGCGGAGATGGGGAGTATGGGTACGATGGTGACGTGCCGCTGTAAGTTGATGAGCTGGAAAGTGAACTCATAAATGTATCTGAAGATGGTGTCGGTGTTGGCGTACTCAAACTCGATGTTGGCGTTAATAATCCTAGAGGCACGGAAGTATTGGCGTTGGCGTGATCTCGGGTGTAATGAGCGTTTCCGTGAACGATGCTGATGTTGGTGCTCTCATGTTCGGTGGTGATTCCGGCACCGATATTTCAGGAGGTGGTGATTGATTTGATGAGCTCGGAGGTGGCGATTGATTCGATGTGCTCGAAGGTGGAGTTGAGTTTGGTATGTATAAAGGTGGTGTACGTGGAGGTCGTATCGGTATTTCCACAGTTGGAGATGGGTGTGCTACTACATGGTTTCCCATTACTGGCTGAAATCTTGCAAACGATTGCGCATTTGCAAGAAACGTCAACATCCGCGGAATACAAACCTTGGAGGCAGATTGAGTTAAGACGTTGGTTATCGTTCTGAAAAAGACATGAAAAATATGTATGTTTTTGAAATTATTTTGAGAATTTATTTCTGATGAATCATCTCGACAATTTCATTCACAGCGATGAGAAATTTACCTACAGCGACATGACGAATTAAAGTAGAATACAAATCGTCATGATAACGGTCATAGGTCAGGTTGATCTCCGCTATACAGGTGTTTGATACAGTAACTTATTTTCGTCGATTCGAGAACAGTTGAATAGATTGTTAATATCGTCAAAAAATGTGCTTTCCATTTGATACATCATGTTGCCAATAGAAATGTTTATACTTATGCATAATCAATATCAATAACTTGAACTGAATAATAAACCTTCTTTGTTGTATGTGTAGTTCAAGAAAGCTCATGTCTGTGTACAGCGAAAATCCCTTTCTCTTTGATAGACCACTTCCACTCCTTGCTTCTTCAGCCCTCCTTCTTCTTTCACGTGAAAAACTTTCCCTAAGTTGCCCCCAACGTTTTGCACAGCTAGCCGCTGAAAATATTCACCTTCAATTTAACGAAGATATTATTTGTGCATTTTGTACAAAATAGCAATGAAGGAATTTATTCAGAAATCATCAACCGATCGAATTTTATCAACAAATCAGAAATATAGTTTCACTTGGGATTATTATTAATATGTAAAATTACTTTTCAAAGCTGTAGAGCCCACAATGATACCGAACAATCTACGATGAAAAGCTTCTGCAATATATAGAGCAAGGAAACCTCTACATGAGGTTCGTTTGGAGAACTATTTTCATCTAAGAAGTTCATCCAAAGAACAGGCCTCATTCGACCATGTGAATAAGAATTTCGCATTCAGGTCTGCATTGAAATCTTATTATGATAAATGAGGGCAAAAAGGACAAAAAGGACAGTGCAAAAAGGGTATAGGCGACAATTTTTTGTAATCCTCAAAAATGCTTGTATATTTATTTAAATAGTTTTGATGGGCAAAAAAAAAAAAATATCTTTCCAGCAATTCTAAATTTTTTTCACTTATAACCCATTTACACTAACCCTCTCAAATGATGAAATTATTTTTATTTATTAAAATCATCTATGTACTTACGTTCTTTATTCATTGCTTGTCCTATAGCGACCCAGCAATTCTCACGCATAACTCCATTTTTGTACCCAGATAAACTCTTATCATATAAGATCGGGTACGACCTCACACAGTCTACAAGTAGATGATCCCCTTCTTTGAGTTCGGGATGTTGACCAGCACCGGTACCATCTGGATTGTCGATTTCACAATTTTCAACCACTTCATCGAAAAGCAAATTACTGAAATCCTCATGTGATTCCATCCCTTACACTGAAATAAACGTGATAGCTTACGAAAAATCTTTTAAGGGGGGACTCCGCAGGTTTTTTTTTTTCAAGTCGGTTTTTTCGTCCTATGAATCACACAAAAAGTCGTATCAAAAAATTCTTTGAAGCGTCTGCGATGAGACTGCAGAAGGTATCCTGTGCATATACTTTCATTACAGGGATCCCTTCGCAGCCTCGTCGCAGAAACTTGGCTAAAAAAGATTCCCTACGCATACACTTTCATCGCAGAATGTTGAAAGTTTTTTTCAAGACATACTACCATGATCTAAAAATTGCTGGAAGGATTTTTTGATTGTACCTACGTCTTCCGCCATTTATAGGACGAAAAATCGACTTTTGAGAAAAAACCTGCGGAGTCTCTAATAACATTTTGCCCATTGCTTATTCTGTAAAAAAAAAGGTACAATTATATACCTTTCGTGGAGGGTCTTTTCGTGGGGGAGACCCATAGGGCGCCCTATTATATGTAATTCATAGTACAAGTACGCTCTGTGCCATGAAGAACAAAGAAAATTGTGACGTTGAACTCTCAATTGTCGTTGTTTTTCAGGTAACAGAGCTTACTTGTACTATAAATTGCATATAATAGGGCGCCCTATGGGTCTCCTCCACGAAAAGACCCGATAGATAGAAATTGGGATTGTTATTATCGATATAATTCCGACGAGGAAATTTGATACAATTTGAGGTTATGCAGGGCTCGGCGTTTAATACCTTCCAATACCTTTCAATCAATATTTAAATAATACATTTTCTGGCTTACCTGATTTCCGCTGTTTTTGGCTTATGCGATATCACTATCCACGTGGGTATTTACGATCGCAACCGGCTTCTAAATCTCTAGAAAACAACATGCGTTGTGCTGCGCGTTGCGCGTGTGCGCATGTAGTCATGCGGCAACGTTGCAAAAGCCGTCCCCAACGCCGGGCGACGGTCGCTCATGCGAGCATCCTACTGGGGCGGACGGCTTGCCCGTGATTGGTTCGCGCCATGTACTGGTGCGCTAACAGCCCGTCCGTGTTCCGGCAAAGGCACACCGTACACTGCTTTGCTTGTGTCACGGGCTTAACATTGTTGCTCCCAAACGAAGCCGTGTCCCATTTTGAAACAAACTTGATTCGATGGGAAATTTTCCGAGCTTTTCGAAAAAAAATACGAGAGAAAACCTGAAAATGACATAAGTGGATAAAAATGGAATTTTGGCTTAGAAAATGATTTTTTAACGTGTTCTCCGATATTCACCGGCAAAATCATAGACTGAGAAAAAAGAGCGTGAAAAATACTACAAATCACTACCCTATTACTTTTTTTCTTCGACATACCGTTTCTAAGATATTTGTTGCTAAGGACATCAAAAAGTGTAAGAAATCAAAAAATGGAACAGCTCGTACATCAAAGGCAAGAGAAGCTACATATGTCTCATATACATAAAAGTCGCTAATTCTGTGGGTACTAAAGCACATGCAAAAATAAGAGAAATCCGTGACATTGAGGTCTTTTTTTGGTCCGCTCCGCGTGGAATTCATCATGTATGTATGATATCAACAAATTACATAATAAACTAGATGGTTGGCCATATGATATTTGATATAGTATATCTGATGATTGGTGCTTATTCGATTTATTATGTGATTTCTTATAGATTTTACCAAATTTACAAGACAAATCGTATGATACATTATATTCATAATTCTTTCATAATATTATGTATTTATTATATGAATATTTTCAGTAGAAGAGATTTAGTATATATGTATAGTAGTATTTATTTCTTCCAATATTCGCCTTTCGGCGTTACATTGTTTTTTTTATTCTCATTCCATACTTCATTTACCTCATTTTCGTTCGATTATCTAAATTATATAGATTATAAATTATAAATTATGATTTGTCTGCCTTATCCTATCTTTACATATTTTGTCTATTTTATTCCCCGGTTTCTAACTCTCCCTCTCTTCTTCCATTTCTTTTCCTCCTTTCTCTTCTTCCCATTGGTTTCTCTCCTTATTTTGCACTTTGTCCCTTCTCTCTTTGAGCGTTTTCCCCCATCTCGCTCCTTTACCTTCATCGTTTAATATCTCTTCTAAGTTTCCCATTACCCCCTCCATCTCTGTGCATCTTTCCACGAGATGTTCTAGCGTCTCCGCTTCCCTCTTACACATTCGACATACTCTTTTTTCTTCTTTTAGCCAGAACTTACTTCCCCTCTCTTCATTTCCGCACCTCAGTCTTGCTACTATCGCTACCTCGTTCCCTTTTCTTCCTCTTTTCCCCTTCATGTATCTTGGTTTTGCTACTACCCTTAATTCCTTGTATCTCGGTACACTTCTCGATTTCCATACTTTATCCATTCTTTCCTGTTCTTGTACCTCTCTATCTCTATCCACCACTCTTCCCTCTATCGTTCCTTCTTTTTCTCTTATCCTCTCTACTTCCTCTGTCCCCAACCCACATCTCCATAGGTATGCTTTTCTTTCCTCTCCCCATCTGTCATTCTTTCCTCTTTCCTTCGCTTTCTTTCTTTCCCTCCAGCATTCCCTTAGTATCTTACGCTTCTCGTCGTTTCTGATTTTCTCTTCATATCTTACTGCTCTTTTTCCGGCCTCTATTCTTAGCTTGTCTCTTTTCATTTCCTCTCTTATAATGTACCCTGGCGTGGTTTTCTCTAGTCCGAGTATCCATCTGAGGTACCAGAAGAGATTTAGTATTCTCTGGATAATAGTGCAAGTATAATGATCGGACTCATTTTTCATATATAGACGAATCCACGTGAAGTGGTAACACTTTTGGACATCGACATTTTTAATTTTTTTCAACTTTACACGGGTCCCGAAACCATTCTGCCCTAGGATCAATATTTTAGAAATAATGCGCAATTGAAATCTTGAAAGTATGCCGAAAATCGTCGCGCGCGCTCCTCTTGAATGTCTCATAATTTTTGATCCGTTGGACGGTATTGAACTAATCTAACAGTTCGTCAACGACATTTTATTTTTCTAAAAAATGTCAAATTTTCCACTCAAAAATAATTTTTCAATACTAGATGTTTTCATCACCAGCCCCACAAATCACCGGCTTAAGAAATTATGGTGTATTCCTAGGTCCATTGTGTGCTTACACACCAATTTTGAAGGTGGAGATTCATGGACATCAAATCGAAAAAATCGTTCCGTCAGCAGCGCCACGCTGCGCAGTGTCATGCGCCCAGATTTCTGAGGTGTCGCACCTATGCAATAGAATACGCAAGAATTACGATCGGGATAGTAGGATTATGATGACAAGTAATGCAAAATGTAAAATTCAACGATAAGATTGTATCGCAATGAGAAAGGTTATTGATATGAACAATAATTGATTATTTTACCGCAAATAATCTTGAGATCGTTGAATTTTATTTTTTACATTACTTTTCACCATAATCCTACTATCCCAATCGTAATTCTTGCGGATTCTATTGCATGGGTGCGACACCTCAGAAATCTGGGAGCATGGCACTGCCCGGCGTGGCGCTGTTAACGGAACAATTTTTTCGATTCGATGTCCATGAATCTTCACCTTCAAAATTGGTGTGCAAGTAGGCAATGGACCCAGGAATACACCATAATTTGTCCAGCTCGGTGATTTGTGGGGCTGGTGATGAAAACAGTATTGCAAATTTATCATCGAGTGGAAAATTTGACATTTCTTGGAAATATAAAATGACGTTCATGGACTGTTAGATTAGTTAATTCAATACCTTTCAAATTGATATATAACAAACCTTTTTCCGTCCAACGGATCAAAAGTTATGAGACATTCAAGAGGAGCGCGCGCGACGATTTTCGGCATACTTTCAAGATTTCGATTGCGCATTATTTCTAAAATAATGATCCTAGGGTAGAATGGTTTGGAGACTCTCCTCTACGGACCATGAAGAACACGTGTGTGAAGTTAAAAAAAAACTTAAAAATGTCGATGTCAAAAAGTGTTACCACACACTACGTGGATTTGCCCATATGGGGATTTCTCTGTGAGAACGGACAACTATTTTCGACTAAAATTTCGATTCTCACGAAATTTTTTCACAAGGTAATAGTACTTAAAAAGGGACTTTCAGGATTTTTTTGGGAATATTCGTACTTACCGTTATCACGCAGAAATTCCAATTCTGTCAAAAATGAAATTAATAATTCCTTTTTCGTGGACTCAGACAAAAAAAATTTTAAAACTATAGAAATATCTGATTTTTTCTGAACTTTGAGTTGAAAATTGTTACAAAAATCTAAAAGCACTCTATAGTCCATTTAAGCGTGATTGAAATACAAAAAAAAAAATTCTACAACTCGGACACTTTTGTTTTTCTTCAGATCTCTTGAAATCGTTGTTCATACGATAAAAGAGCTACAAGAAACTCGGTGATCTGGGAAACCCAAATTTGCTTATGGTAGAAGTTATTTAAATATATTATCAGCAGATTTTGTATGAAATGTCCCATTTTGTTCTTCAATGAATATCTACATTGCAGAGTAAGATATATTATTTAGGAGAGAAAAATTCATGATAGGACTAAAGGGAACCCACACAGCACATTACCTCCTTGCCATATCCACATATGGTCCCAAATATTCCACCGATATCCTATCCATCTTCAGGAGATCGTGTGGATATTCTATACGATATTGTAAACTATTCATATTCGAGATTTAGTGGAATGTCTGTGGGACATTTTGGGGATATGCCTGCTATCTACAAAACATCTCAAGTAGATTGGTTATTTTCCAATATTTCATAGATATCTCCAAGAGATCTTACAGTTATTGTTTTGCGGTAGACGTAGGACGACCACAGTACCTACATTCTGGGGATATTTTCGGTGGGACCAGAAAATATGCGCGTGAATAATTGAAAGAGCCTCATTCATATATACGTTGCATCTATATGTATATGTTTTTTGGCGTACTGATAAAATATGGGGTATTTATTATAGCATACGTCAAATCGCTCTGCTTGATCCTATATTGTGACATACAGGTATAGGTATGATTCAGTTGTGTTTGAATGCTGTACGCAGATATTCATACATGTGACAGGAGCCCGTATGCGTCGATTTAGTGCGCAATAGTATTTGACATAACCTCAACGTAACAGCGTTGATGGTTATGATATACTTGTCTCGATATTATATTTTAAATATATATATTATAATTACATATCCAGCCAGAAAACGATACAAAAGAGCAAGGTGTGTTTGGCAAATTCGTGTTGCACCATTTTTGGTATACAGGACATAAGTATGTAGTTAATAATATCAGTGGCAGCAAATTTGTTATTGTGACAATGCCTCGAGCGAAAACCTTACAGCCCATTTCTAAAGTTTCTGAGCGTAGTGTTCGCAGGCAGGTTACCGAGGAAAGTTGGCTTCACTTTCCAAACTTTTTTAAACCTTGCACAAATATCAGTGATATACCTAATATATCAGTATAAAATATCCACTTCTTCATTAATTTCATAAAATCTACGTATCCCATAAACCCTCCAACGCTGTTGAGTTTTGCAAGTAACCCTTATGTGAAAATGCTATTCGTGTTTTCAACATTGAACCAAACAACTTCGAAAACGATTGCTGCTCACACTTTTTTGGTACAATGTCAAAAATACCGACACCATTTTTTCATACGAGATTGCCCTAGAATTTCTAAAATTTTCAATATCACCTCTTCAGGATATTTTCCGGATTTCCATAGGAAATGAACTTAGAAACCTATAACGTCCTTGTCATATTCTGAGGAGATCGTCGGATATCCATCGTGAATCTCCGTAGGGCATTGCGGGACCGGCCAAAAACATGTCCCTGAAATGTCCACGAAACGTCAACGGATATCATAGGATATTCCGTGGATATCCGAAATATCCTGAATAATATCCATAGGATGTTCTCAGGACTACCATGTGCTGTGTGGGAATAGGAAGGCGTTTAATTTTAAAAATGATGAAGCACTTTTTTTGATGAATCCTTTTATTGCAAATTGCTTTCGAACGTCGTAATGACTGAGATTTTGTGTCAATGTATCAACGGGAAATTTTGACACAAAATCTCAGTCATTGAGACGTTTGAAAGCAATTTGATACAAAAGAAATCATCGAAAAAAAGTGCTTTGTCATTTTTGAAAGTAAACGCCTTCCTATTTTCTTGAGTCTTATCATGAATTTTTCTCTCCTAAATTGATATATCATATTCCCCAGTCTAGATATTCATCAGAAAACAAAATGGGAGATTGATTTCGCAAAATCTGCTGATAATATATTTAAATAATTTCTGCCATGGGCAAATTTGGGTTTCCCAGATTACCGATTTTTTTGTGATTCTTCTATAGTATGAACAATGATTTCCAGAGATATGAAGAAGAACAAAAGTGTCCAAGTTGTAAGCATAATTTTTTTTTTCTTTCAATTACGCCTAAACAGACTAGGAAGTGCTTTTAGAGATTTGAAACAATTTTCAATTGAAAGTTCGGAAAAAATCCGGTTTCTCTATGGTTTCAAAATTTTTTTTGTCCGAGGCGACGAGCAAAAAAATATTAATTTCATTTCTGACACAATTTGCATTGCTACGCGATAACGGTCAGCATGGAAATTCGCAAAAAAATCATGAAAGTCCCTTTCAGGTACTTTGACCTTGTAGAAAAATTTCGTGAGAATCGAAATTTTGGTCGAGAATGGTTGTCCGGTTTCACGGAGAAATCTCCATATGTCACTGGTTTACCATCAATTTGTTTGTACGTATTTTATGAGATAGTATATGAGATGGATAAAAAATATATACATTTTTCATTGTAATAAATGGTTATTATTCTTGATAATTCGTATGAATTATATCTCCTTAGAAATAAGAGTAAAAATTTAGTATAAAATACTAAGTGTAGGTTTCATGGTGAGCGAGGATGTTAGGATGAACAATAAATACAAGGACTTTCAATTAAACTATGAGGATGAATAATCTTTATTTTAAATCGTCGTCTTCAAATCGTTTCAGCTCCGTACGTACGTCTTTACAAGTTGCTGGTCAGGTCAAATCTGCCTCTGCTGGCACTCGAGACAAGTATGGCCCCAAAACCCAAAACCTTCCCCTCTGCACATTTCATCCATACTTCCATGCAAACTTATGCCTTGTTTGTTCCCACGCATTTTCGCTTTCACATACATTCCTTATTTCTAAGTCTGGCAATCGTCTTGACTAGCCTCTTGCAGTTCTTCTACCTAGACTCTCTCTCATTGCCAACGGTCATACCGGCGCCTAGCCTCGGCCCTGATCCTAAGATTTACAACCTAAACATATCCTACTACTTAACTCTAACGTAAACTTGTGTCTTTAATTTTTACTCGATACTACATAAATTTGCCCAAAAAAGTTAAAGAAAAAAAAAAAAAACTATGACATTCAAGATCATTTATAAATCTAAAGAGAATTAGAAATATTTCATGAATAATAAATTTTATCTTTGATAAAGAGGGGTAAATAATTTTAGTATCATGAAATATAACCTGTACAGTTATGAATGAACACGCATGGGCTTAGATCAAAGAACCATCCTCAATTTATCAGAATTAAGAAAACTTTAGGGGCCCTCTCAATAACACCCACAGCTTGTTTGAGCACGGCCCTGGCGGGCGGTAGTTCGAAAAGTCAACGCGTAGTGGCGCAGCGGTCAACTATCGAAATGGCCGGATCCCCTCGGACAGCCTTAAATTGAGAATGAGCAGGAGTGGGGCGTTCGGCACCCCGCAGTAGCAGCTAAGGGTTAGGATTTTTTTTGAGTTTGTTGAGTCTTGTATCTTTCTAGAATTTGCGAAGCTGAGTGTGATTCCGCTGCGTCGCTGAGTCCCCGCCGAGTCCCCCGCCTGAGTACCCGCCGTAGTAACCTTGCGAGTCCGTCACGACACTCCGTCTTTCCGTTGGCAGTTTGTACTTTAGGCATCGAGCCGGACTCCTTTTGAGACATCCACGGCCAGCCTGGCTTGATTTTTATTGGTTTTTGTCTTTTGTTTGCTGAGGGGTGGTCGTGGCGTTCTGGTTTTGAGTTAGTATGGGTCAAGTTAAGGCATTTAGTTAAGGGGACCAGTACAGCTTGGTTTTGGAAATTCGGAGTACTCCAAAATGCATTTATTTCTCAGCCAAAGTTTATTTGACATCGAAAAAAAAAATTTTCTTCGAAAACCTTTGTCGTAAGGTTTCAGGCACATCGTTGTTCCGATCAAGGTCTTTAAGGGCTCATTTTGTTCAGAAAAGAAATCCTCATCGTGTGAACGAGGGAATTTTTTTACAATTTCGTTTTGGCCAAGTTATTTGGAAATTAGTAGCCTAAATATTAGAAATTTTTGATAATTCGCCGTAACTTTTCACATAAATTTTTTTTCACCAATCCCTACGTTCATACGCTGTAGAATTGCTGTCTGAAGAAAGCAAGACCTTGAGAGGTTGAATTGGACCAACGATGTGCCTGAAACCTTACGACAAAGTTTTTCGAGGAAAATTTTGTTTCGATGTGAAATAAACTTTGGTTGACAAATAAATGAAGTTTGGAGTACTACAAATCTCCCAAACCAAGCTGTACTGGTCGCCTTAAGTGATTTCCGGTTTATATCGTTCTGTGGAAGATTTCTCCGTTATCGCGTATCTTCGTATTGCCGTTTAGTTTCACGTATCAGCATGTATCTGACCTCCCTAGACTAGCTGTGTGCGTCACCAGCGGTCTAGTTTGCGTGTGTCGATATATATCTATTTTCCGATTTTTGTTTGTATTGCTGCTGTGTCTAGCACACATATTCAGCATTAGGTCCTCTATCCTTCGCCTGATGGTTTCGGTGTTTGAGGTGACCCAGCCTACTTAATATAACTTCGCATTATTATTCCTCATTTTTCGGATGATTTTGTATTACTTATCGTATTCAGTGTTGCGGGCCTGTACCCTGGCACGTATCGCCAGGACAGGACAGTGTGACATTCGTAGTGTCTGAGAAAATACATATTTTTTATCCTTCGATGCTTAATTGTTTTTCGAAGTCCCTGTTAGTTGTACCCGAAGACATTTGAGTTTGATTGGAACAAGCAATGTTTTGAATTGATGTAAAAAAAAGCTGTATGTGCATTTACGACAATATAAAACGTGGCACAAGTAACCTCACTCTTTCAGTGACCGGGTTTACCCGACTCTACTCTATGGTGGTTTCTTTTCTTTTACACAAATGTATATTTCGAATAATACATACGATGAAACACATTTTTTAAAGAAACTAGACTCAGCCGGATTAACCGTAACACCCTTCAATAATCATTTCATTAACAGTATAGGCATACTATTTTCAATCTCAATAGGCGATTAAGGCGGCACGCTCGTGTTCAACTATACTTATGATTACCTATTCCTTAATTGAATGGGTTGTAACAAAAAGGGTACAAGTGACAAATGTGAGAATCGATTAGGAGTACAATTCCTTTAACCTTTCAACCTTCTCAACTTCCAAAACTATACCCACATAGCACACAATATTTTCGATAAATATTTGTAAATATTGATCAAATATAATGCTGATAAATATTCTGTGAATAACTATGAAATGCATATTTCAAGGTTTAAAAAAGAATATTCATACATTTTTTCAATGATATTTGTGCAACATTATGTAAATATCTCCTCAAACATTTTCGTAATGATTTACATAAATATGTGGATAAATATTTATGTGTCATATAAGCAATTTTCCTGAAAACAAGTACTTTTAGTTTCGCAAGCTGATTTTCAATCCATTTCGTAAAGATTTATAAAATAATACCTGAAATATTTTCAAAACATGGAGCCTAAATATTTCTCCTAATATTTAAGTCATATTTGAATAATCTTTATGAGTAGATAATGTTTCGAACTTTACGAAGTTTGATAAGGCTATTTTCGAATCGCTTTCGGAATAATTTATATATGTTCAAGAAATATTCATAATAATTTTACCTTCAAGATTACAATAAAGATTTCGGTAAATATATCATGCTTGATCGTTAGCGACAAAAGCTATTGCGATATACAGAGCGCAGCGTGAAGATAAATGTTTCTCAGTTGGAAGGACTGAAAAGTTGCAAGTACAAACCCCACAAATAACTTCTTTACCTCAAGTCTATTCTGTTACGTATTCTACTACCACGAAAAAGCCACACCATGCCGGTCATAGATCAGGCTCATCACTGAGGTGTTTTTTAGTACTATTCCATTGGATCTATTTCCCACGATACAATCTCTTGATTTGATCATTCGAGATGAATCGAGTAATATTAGAAGTGCGATTGATATGATTAATTCATAAAATAATGTCCCTGTACAAGTTTTCGGAAAAGAAAACGAGAGTACCGAGCATAAGCTTCAAATTGAGAGGTCACAGAAATTGTTACCTTAATTCATTGACAAGGTAAAAGTAATTGATCGATCGCCAAAATGAAATATAAATACAAAGGGTGAGGCAGAAATGGCATAACTGAGACAATGGAATCAGACTCAACAGTTTCATTCAGATTGGGTAACTGGTTTAAAAACCGCTGCGTTATTTTCGACCAGTTACCCAAACTGTATGAAACGACAATCAAATTCTAAATTTCTACTACTACCTTTACACGAAGAAAATTCTCTATTGAAAACTACCGTGTAAGTCACTGCAAGTACGGAGCACCCCAACATTTGGTAAGATATTAATTATTACCAAGCAGTGTTACAAAAATCTATTTTGATGTACTGGAATTCAGAATAGAATCTAGATATAGGTATATTTGACTAATACTGGTTACTTGGTAATATTTCACAAAATGCTTTAGTGGAACCACACTTGTAGTGACATACACGGTGATTTTTAAAAGATAATTCTCCCCGTGTACATGACGAATCATTAATAAATATTACATAAAGGTTTCGATAAAGTTTTTAACGATATTTTATAAAATATTCTACATACATATTCATGCAATAATTATCAGCAAAATTTATTGAAAATGTTCATGAAATATTTGATAAAATCTTTTTGATCCTTCAAAATCGCGGACATATCAATATTTATGAATTATTCATGATAAATATTTGAACAATATTAAAACCTTTATTATAAATATTTCGTCAATTTTTCATAAATATTCTGTGCTGTGTGGGTATTTATTTAGAAATGTCAAATTTCGTCACTGCTTATAACACTTGTTATAATTTGATCTAACCCCTTAATCAATTACATTGACAGTATACAAGAAATAATAGTTTAAAATTTCAATGGCATTTTTTTCAAAATTTGAAAATCGTTTTCTGTTGTCTGACAGGGAGATGGAGTTGAAATCTCAATTCTCCCATACGTTGAATCAGAAATTATATTTTAATTGGCTCACCAATTTCATTGTTGACCCAACAAATAAATTTTTGAATAGGCAACCGTTTTCAATGAGACCGCAAAATATCATTCTAGTCGAGCTTGCATACGGAACGATGTTCGTCCCTCAGATTCCGGTTTAAATCATATTGCTGCGGTTCTTTAAGTTATTCTGACGGAATTGGATTTTATATCACTAGATGTGAACTAGTGGTTACTAATTGATAGCAACCCTGAGAAAGTAAGTTATGGTTGAACTTACCCATCAATGAGAGGCACTTCCGTTAATAACCTCCTGATCACGTCTAGCCTTTGTTGGTGAGTGATGGGAGCAGTTTGAAATAAAAGAGGCAAGCATAGTCCTCCGAGTAAAAGCGAAGACACTAGTAAAAGAATGGGTGCCAAAACGCGACACTTTTTTCTAGGACTTTGTTCACGACGTTCCTTGCTGCTGCCACTACTCGGTGAATCCTCGCAGGGTGGTGGAAGGCGAACGATGCCGTTGCAAGGTGCTACATCTGGTAGTTCTGTTAAGCATGTCGTCTGGGAAATAACAAACAATACAATCAGTATATCGCATAAAACCGACCCAGCTATTTACCCATCATTATGATAAAACGTCAAATGAACTACCTGAAACAAGCCCGCCCGACGATAAGCTGTTTGAGTTCAGTTTAACACATGTATACGTATCATCAACGGCTAATCATTATTGTGGTTAAAGAAACTTAAGGAAATGGTCGATTCGATTTTTACTGACATAATTACTTCCTCCAATATCTCCGAAGCAGAGCTTTCCATCGGATTGTCCTTCTAGTAGCCGATGATTGATGAGGAATGAGTTCAAACTAGCATAAAAATCAATGAAATCGATATTTTTTTCCGTAATTTACATTGTAATGTGTTGGCGTGACACCTATCTTGATTATTATCAGAGTCTACGCATCATTGACGCAAAAATGCCAGTGTGAGCGCCATTCTACACGGAATTACGAACTCACCCATTGAAAAACATCTTTGTTTATGCAGAAATAAAGTCCCAATCTAAAAACTCGCAATTTATTGCAATTAGCGATTGTATTATAATTGTTTTATATTTATAATTAATATATGTAATTGTTGGGAAGCCATGATAATCCCCCAAAAGCACCTCAGGTGCAAAAACTCTGCGCCTAGTACATTAAAACGTAACTATCAACAAAAACTCGTTACCAAAATATTCGACGAAGTAGCAGCTGATCTAAAAAAGTATTGAAATCAATAGACGTCACCAAGTACAATTAAATTTTTCCACAATTAATTTCTGAATGTAACCTAGTGTTAGCTGTCGCTAGTTATTTACCTTTCAATATACATACCGTGAGGATCTCTTGAAACTATACGGCTGAAAAGCATAGGCGCAGAATAATACAAATTTTATGGGGATAGCCAACTCGCCGAATATCTCCCTAGAGTCACTGCTGGTATAGCCACCCGAATACCCTAGGGATTTTTTAGTGTGACGAGTTGGCTGTCCCCATAAAATTCGTCTTATTCACGTATTATTCTGCGCCTATGCTTTTCAGCCGTATAGTTTCAAGAGATCCTCACGGTAAAATGCAACACACGTTCTCATGAGAAAAGATCAATTTAACTTGAAGTTGAGAAAAAAAGAAGAAACGAAAAAAAAAATTGAAGACGTGATATTTGGCGGGCTGATGTTTAAATGATTATAAGAGCTTCAAGATAGTTCAATTCATATTTGTAATTTCCACAAAAACGCCCGCCAAGTACCACTACCTCCAATTTTTTTTTTTCGTTTCTTTTTTTTTCTCAACTTCAAGTTAAATTGATCTTTTCTTATGAGAACGTGTGTTGCATGTTATGTATATTGAAATGTAAATAACTAGCGACAACTAATACTAGGTTACATTCAGAAATTAATTGTGGTGAAATTTGATTGTACTTGGTGACGTCTATTGATTTCAATACTTTTGTAGATCAGATGCTACTTCGTTGAATATTTTGGTAACGAATTTTTGTTGATAGTTACGTTTTAATGTACTAGGCGCAAGGTTTTTCCACCTGAGGTGCTTTTGGGGGATTTCAAGTAATTTTTGTACACGTTTTGATTTTCTTGGCTGTTTCTGTTAGATGTTATTTTTCTAATGATGTTATTCTCAATCTAACTGTTATGAGTTCTATTGGAAGAGTTTTACTGATGAGGCTGTGTTGTTATCGATGACTGAAAAATGTACTGTAATAAGAAGCCTCGACCCCTATTAGCATTACTCTTACTGTAGATATCGTAGACTTACTTTTGATATAAATTCAAAGTCATGTTGACGTAATTATGTATTTGATAGACAAACAAGGAGAATATCAGACCTTCAAGTTATAGATTTGGATAAAACTTCTAGGGTTTTTTTTTCGAATGAAACCATGAAATCAGTGCTGTTCCATTCATTCTAATGAACTTTAGTCTTCTTCAGCTCAAAGTTCTGATCTTACTAAGCAATTCTTGAATTTGTCTGACATTCGAAAAATCTGAAAGAATTAAGCACCTCAAGAGTTGAAGATGTAATTTGGCTGCCTAATTGTGATTATTTTGGTAATTTGAGCTTGATCAGCATTCGAGCCGACGACGATGAAATTATAGACCTTTGTAGCTGATAATTCTGACTTTGAAAGGATCACTGCCTACCAAGAGTTGTCCACAGAGCTACAAACTGACAGAATAAAGTTGAAAGAATGTTGAAAAAACATCCATAAAGAAGATTTTGTAAAAACCAATTTAAAAAATTTTTCACATAATTTACTGTAATTTTCAGTTGTTGAATAATCAGACACAAAAGTGGACACTATTCTTCAGATTGCGTTACATTGATGCTTTTTTTAACATCATTTCAAATTAGTACTGTCAAGTTACACTCACTAGGAGTGCATCGCACCCCCAGACCATGGATCTTGACCAAACTTATTAAGTTGTTTACTTGAGCCAAAATATGAATTACCTGCTGAAAAACTCTCCGGACTTGGCCTTTACTCTATCAATTTACTTAAATGTACAATAGAAATCAGCGTAACCTGGGTTTTGCAAATTGCTATGAAATAATCAGTTTTTGTGCAGCGTTATGAGATACTTCATTGCACTGAATATTTATTCATTGAATACAGTCATTATTGTACAGCAGATTTTTTAAATTTAACATCCCAGCTATAGAAAAGCACTTTATTCTGCGCCTATCGACACATTGCTTCTCATCGTTTATTACTTGTACAATATTCACTTGGTGAATCGGAAGATCTCTTCCGACTTGAAAAATGTTGAATACGTAGTCTCAATACTCTCATTGACAGCATACGAAATCCTGTAAATAACCTCATAATGTCGGTTTCATTGCAATATTATATTTATTATTTCCGAAGAATGCGTATACCTATATACTTATCTCGTGGAATGGCATTATGTCATTATAAGTGAGGTTAAGTTGTCTGATTGAACGTCTATAGGCGACAGCCCGATTCAGGAACAAACTGCTACGAAAAAACCTTCCCTTATAAGAATTCGCAATTACTCTTCACTACACGATATTTTTTGATTTGTTTGATCTAATGATTTTCTGTATGGATTGACGTATTGACGTCGATCGTCGCGCATGCCAGCCATATCTGCCAAACTGCCTTTGTAAAAGCATCGTCTGCTCGTTCGCTTAGAAACACGTCTTTGCAATTCCTACGTCCATGGTCTTTGCTCCTAGCAGACGACGATTTCGCAAAGGCAGTTTCGCATATGGGTAGCATGCGCGTCAATTGAGGTCGATACGTCAATCCATACAGAAAATCATTAAATCCAAGAAATCAAAAATTATCGTGAAGTGAAAAATAATCGCCAATTTTTATTAGGGAAGGTCTTTTCGCAGCAGTTTGTTCCTGAATCGGGCTGTCGCTTATAAACGTTCAATCGGACGACTTAACCTCACTTATAATGACATAATGCCATTCCACGAGATAAGTATATAGGTATACGCATTCTTCTGAAATAATAAATAAAATATTGCAATGAAACCGACATTATGTGGTAATTTACAGGATTTCGTATGCCGTCAGTGGGAGTATTGAGACTACGTATTCAACATTTTTCAAGTCGGAAGAGATCTTCAGATTCACCAAGTGAATATTGTACAAGTAATAAACGATGAGAAGCAATGTGTCGATAAACGCAGAATAAAGTGCTATTCTATAGCTGGGATGTTAAATTTTGACAATCTGATGTACAATAATGACTGTATTCAATAAATAATTATTCAGTGCAATAAAGAATCTCATAACGCTGCACAAAAACTGATTATTTCATGACAATTTGCAAAACCCAGGTTACGCTGATTTCTATTGTACATTTAAGTAAATTGATAGAGTAAAGGCCAAGTCCGGAGAGTTTTTTAGCAGATAATTCATATTTTGGCTTAAGCAAACACCCCTATAAGTTTGGTCAAGATCCATGGTCCGGGGGTGCGATACTCTCCTAGTCAGTCAACTTTTGGTATACCGTGAGCGCCAGGTGAAATGGTTCAGTGAAACGACGATGGCCAATGCACTAAAAATATCCCTAGTTCAGTTGCAATTTCATATGCTTGCTCCATGGTCCGCGGCGGCGGCCATTATATTTGGTTGACAGATGTCAGAAGTTTTTTTAGGGTTATGATAATGTGAAGTTGTACACGAAATAGAGTGAAAGTACGTGATGAATGTTTTAGAAATTTAATAAACAAGTTATAACAATGAATTAGCGGACTACAGGGTTTTAGTTAATCGTTAGTTATTGTAATGAATATGTAGTTGAATTTTCTTAATTTCACATTAACTTTAACTTAGGAGAGTTGTCTTCGGAGACAGGTCAATTAGACAAAACGATTTGGTTAACGACGTTTCGGCTGGGCCCAGCCAGCCATCTTCAGGCTACAATTTATCGATTATTCATCAATTTATATAGAATTATACATGTGTTTACAGATTATATCTAGTATATGCAATTCATTCTTAACAAAAAATGTATCTAATTTTTTAGTAATTAATGTATCTAATTTGTACATGAAATGTTCCGATATATGACTAGATCACGTGTGCACGTGGCCGAACAAGGTTAGAATTTTTTTTATTTTTTTGTTTTAATGGATAGTTATTTGGAAATTTTAAGATTTAATAATAGATTTAGATTAAGTGTCAAAAGAAACAATAAACGAACGAGAGTATGATGTTTTATATCTTAATCACTTACTATTAGTGACTATCCTTAGCGCTTAGGTGTTCATAGTAAGGCTCGTAGAGAGGAAGTGATCAGAACTACATTTGTATAGATCTACGATAGATCGATATGTGTGTTTAGGTTGTGTTGTATCAGGAATCGATACTGTGTTAGTTTGAATTTGACCGCGTGTTTTTAAATCATGTCTGAGAATAGATGACTGAGGTTTTGTATGTCAGTTCTTCGGTCGACAGTATTATGTTTGGAAATGTGTATTATTTCTTTTATAAGTCTTTTATACATGTTATTTTCAGAATCTATTATTGTTGTATTATCAAAATCAAATTTGTGTGCATTGGTAAGAGCATGTGACACTAGCGCAGATTTATCCGGATCACCTGATTTATTATCATGTTTGTGTAAGTTTAATCGTTTTTTTAGATGTTGAGATGATTGTCCAATATAGCATTTTTGGCAGTTGATGCAATCTATTTTGTAAATTGAGTTAATAGACCCCATGGTAGGTGTTTTAGTATTTAATTTAGTGAACAAGTTACCTAATGTGTTGGTTATCTTATATACTACATGGATATCCTCCTTATGTAGGATGCGTTTTATGCTATGTGATAACCCTTCAACATACGGTAGTGCGGAAGTTATTATATTTGTGTCGTCAGTATGGAGATCGTCCCATTTAATGTTGTTATATGTTTTATGGACCCGTTGTTTTTTGATTGATGAAATTGGCCATTTCGTTAACTTTAACGAAATAAACATCACATAACCCAATGGCACCTCTCGCTGATTGGAAAAGAATGCTGGTCAATAAAATACTCGTCTCGACTATTCTTACCATCTTAATTCAGTTTTTTCATTCATTTCAAATTCATTTCACATCAGTCAATTCCAAATCTTTGTAACCTATGAAACATAACCTGAACAAATATTTCGACAGTCGACTAGCATATTGAATGGCGGTCTACGTCTACGCTTCGGCAGGCCTAGAAATATTTTTGCTATGAGAGTTAGTTCCCTTTATAAATTTCAAGAAAGCTAGCGCCATCGTCGTTTTACTGACCCGTTTCACCTGGCGCTCACGGTATGCAGTGAACTTTTCGAAGACAAAATCATGGGCTACGGAGGACTATAATTTTATCATTGCAGGGTCGAATGCTGATCAAATTAACTTGAAATAGTAAAATGATCACAATTACATAGCAAAATTACATCTTTAGTCTTTTCAAGTGCTCGAACATTTTTTCCTCATTATTTTCAGACAAGTTCAAAAATTGCTCGGTGGTATCAGAACTTTGAGCCCAGAAAAAGAACGCAAGCTCATTACAATAAATCGTCCAGCATGGGTTTCAAATTCTTACCCAAGGATACCACGTAGTGAGGAGTACATAATCCAAATAGGGTCATAGTGCGAGTGGACAACCAATATTAATCTAGTATCTGGCCACGACAATTCAATCACTGAAATTTATCAATCGTTCATTAAGACGGTAATAATTGAGCTCATAGAAATAAGAATTCAGAATCTTATTTGCTGTTGGTATTATTAGGATTCTAGTACAATTATATTCCCAGATTTCAAGAATTATTTATGAAAAAATGTCATCTAATTTTAATGATCTACCTAGGACTGCATAATGTAAATAAATCATAAACATTTCTTCATCAGCTTCGTATATTCATTTCAAAAATTAGTAATATATGTATATGCAAATTTTACAAATATAAAATATGCTACGAATGAATAGCTTCGATAATCATGATCGACGTGACATCATGTAAATCTCTCATAACCTCAATCTCGATAACCTCAGCGACCTGACATCAACTCTTATAACCTCGAAATCTGGGGAACCCGACGTGAACGATTGAATGGATATCTTTTATAGTCTAGTCAACAAGTTCAAAATCGTGTTAATTCTTGATAAAGGTCCTAAAAATATGTGCGATAGCTCATTGGATTCGGAATGACGTCTAGAAAAATGGGTCGGAAGGATTTTACTGCATGATAAAAATTGCGAAAGTTATTAACAAATTAAGATGAAAAAAAAAGTCATTTCGTTTTTTGGCAATAACTCAAAAACTATTAATATTTAAGAAATTTTAAAAAAAGATTCATAAAGAGGAGAAAATTTCCAAAAAAAAGTCCTACCTCCCGGAACTCTACCTCCATTATTTATAATTTTAATTTAGTGCTGAAAATAGGGCCCCGCGCGGCCGATACAGCATGGCCGCGCTACCGCTCAACAGAGTCTATTAAATAAAATAATTTTTTTATAGAACTAAATATCGATAGAAAAATTTAAAAAAATTATGGTGTCATCAGAACACTTTGAAGAATAAAATCACGTTGGAAAAAAAATTTTTTGTTGATTTTTCAAAAAGTTATACTCTTGTTAACTAAGTAATTTTTCGTGGGCTTCCATTTTTACAAAAGACAGTATAAAAGTTTAAATAATTGGCCTAAAAATTTTTGGCTTCGTGGAGCTCTTCTTATATATATACTCAATAAGACACGTTATAAAAGCATCTTAAATTTGTGTATTTTGTTTATTATAATTTTTTTAAGTCAACAAAAGATGAAAATCGTCGGAAATGTTGTTAAAAAATTTTTTTTATCAAATATTGAATTATGGCTATTTTTGCATTTCATCGACGCATTGTTCAACGTTGAAAAAAAAATTTTTACGGCATTTGTTAATAAATTGTTTATAAACAAACAGACTAGTTTAATATTTTCAAAAAAAATTTTTTACAATTTTGTTGGCGTGGGTAAACAATGATTTTTGAAAAAAAAAAATTTTCTTAAAAAAATTTTTTAACCGTTTAAAACCAGTAGATATAATATGGGGATTCTGGAACAGCCGCCAGAGGCGCTGCAGTCGTGGGTTACCGACAGTCGGTAACTTGCCGATTGTTGAGTGGGTAAGTTACCATCCGATTTTCTGTATTACCGGTCTCGCCGATCTGCCGCCAGAGGCGCTGCGGTGGTGTTACCATCCGATTTTCTGCATTACCGATCTCAGACTGCCGATTTTCTGCAATACCGATCTCAGAATTCCGATTTTCTGCACTACCGATCTGAGAGCGGATATGTTATCTGTCGATTTTGCGTCATGCGGGGGCGCCACTGCCGATTCGCGGGCAGGTATGTTACCATCCGATTGCCGATTATCCGATTTTTCGACCTTACCGATCAGTGAGCAGGTATGTTATCATCAGCTTGCCGATCAGCCGATTTTCCGACCTTACCGATCCGCGAGCTGGTCTGAACTTATCCGATTTTCTGCAACCTTACCGATCTACGGCCTTAGAAACCACGCCTCAAAATTGAGCCAAACCCCTCCAAAAAAAAAAACGCAGCTATAAATGTCGCTCATAATGAATGTGAACTATGCGGCGAAACGCTTTTTGTACAACCACTGAATCTTTTGTGCAACCAGCATGGTGCGCGGTCAGCCCCAATGAATAGAATAATAAATACTATCTAGATCTTAAGATTTCCGCAATACCTTAAGGTGATGGATGTGGGATGGTTCAAATCTTGCGTGGGACGATCTTCACCCCATTTTCCATCATGCATCCACCTGATGCCAAACTTGTCGGAACGCGCATCAAAGTCAAGCCGAACTTGTCGGTACATGCCTCAAAGTCAGGCCAAACTCATCGAAAAACGAAACTATAAATGTTGTTCACAATGACAGTGAAATATGCCTTGAACCCCTTTTTCTTTTTTTTTTTGTCCAACCGCTAAATCTTTCGCGCACCCAGCATGGTGCGCGGTCAGCTCCAATGAATAGGACAATGAATATCATTCGGAGTGTTAGAATTTTTCACAATCTTAGTCTATACTTGGAGTCATACACACGCCCGTTAACATGGAGCTAATCTTGGATCTGCAAGGTTTCGGACGTTTCGGGGAAAAATTTGTTGTCAAAGAGCTAGCTGCAATAAGCATTCACAGACATGAAGAATATAAGCAATGTATCACGCGCATCCTTTTCAAAGCACCATGCTCTTGGGTGATTCTCTCGAGCGAGTATAAGAATCTCAATTCGTGGCTAACACGGTTCCACCATGGAATACCCTGGAATGTTGGGGAAACGGCGTATAGGGATGTGGTGAAAATCGTGAAAGAAGTTGTGCATGATGCAACTTCCATTTATGTGAAGGGATTGGAGAAGAAACGCTGGGTGGAAAAAATCTTCACTGAAGATGATGCAATACCTGCGATAGTTGATCTAGACGAGCTGGGATGTCCAAACTTTCGAATACTACGATTGGAATCAAAAATATTTCACTGGCATGGCGACTGTCATGGGGATGTGCCTGGAGGGTACCATTGCGCATTCGAGAACGTTCAGCGGTTAAAAAACTGGTATTTGGGGGATTATAAAAAATCGCCTATATTTCTCGAGGATCGTAGTGGGGATGATGGTTTAAAAGCGCAGAGCTCGCGGGGCGCTGCACTCGTGCGTCTCGACTCTTCAGCGTTGATACAACCCCCACATATAGTTGAACACGTAGCAGTTGCAAAACTCGTTTGATAAAGGTAAGAATATTGTCACACGTCAATAATATTCAATTCTATTATAAAAACTAATTTCAAATTATTCATTCATGTGCAGATGGACTTCAGCAAAATCAACAACACCAGCCGTCTGCAGAATGATATGCTGACGAAAAAGATGTCTGATTTGGAGATTAAACAGAAATATGACATCACTGAACTGAAGCTAGTGAAGACGAAATTCGGCCCCAGAGTCTTGGCTACAATCGATGACGAATACGTCATCTTCCTACCAGCGAGAATCGGCAAGATCTTGGAGGAGGAGCCTGCTCAACTCGCCGATTTAAACAAAGAGGCAGCTGGAAAACGTCTTCAGATCCTCTACCTTGGCGGTCAATTTAATAAATTTGAATTTTGTAGTAAAATTTGAACATACATACAAAAAATCACTTATGTAATGGGATGGGTTGGGTTGAATAAATAAATAAATACTTATGACACGTGTATATATATATATAAATTGTGAATACATTTATTCATTGATCCTTTTGGTTTATAATAAGCTTATTCTAGTTCTCAAGCATGCAGAATTCTTAAAATGTGGTTAATTTTTTTACGGTCCCACTGATGGGGTTATATTCAACAATGCGATGGTGTATGATCATACAGTATGCTGACGTGTTTGCTGGAAATGCAACACTAGTTTCAAATTCTAACCGAATATCCACCGGTCCACTCTTTAACGATTCATTCTGCTTGGAACAATCTATAGCAATAAGCGGAGCCTGTTTCAAAAAATTACTCTTTGACAAAAGCGGCTCGGGTTCTTTATCATAGTATGAAAATTGAAAGTTAGTATACATATCATAAAGAATGGCATATTGATTATTGGTAATATCGAGATTCAAATTCCCATAAGGATAGCACTGTGAGTTTAGGAAAAGTTTAACATCTCTGATGTTGCAGTGATCAAATTCGCTAGCATTTTTCTTCGAATCGTTTCGTCGTGCTGTTTGGAATCCTAGTATAACTTGTCTTGGCTTCTCTAGCTGTGTCGACGTCTTGACAACCCATACGTGCCTCGTTGTTGCAGGCAGCATTGGATACTCGTACATTTCCCACGAGCGGAAGCTCATAGATATAGCAGGATCTGCGGCTATATAATTGAGGATCTTGATTTTTGCAGGATCCGAGAGTCTGATGTATGGTAACAGCCACACAATTTTCTGGAGCGAAACTTTGATCTCATCCGCAGCAGTTTGACGTATAGCATTCAAATCATTGTTCGATCGAGTCAAAATCAACTCATGCTTTGCGTTGACGATAATCCGATTATAATCCTCAGCAAATCCAAGCAGAAAATTCATTGGTATAACAACGTCAAAGTATCCCTGGGTGTTAGTCAGCTTGTTATTGCCAACCAGCCAGCCGTTGTTTTCCAGAAGATGTTGCTGTCCGGGTGTGAATGATAAATATCCCTTCATAACGCTCATGATGCCCGGATTCTTATTTTGATCAATCTCTTGACCATTCAACTCGTAACGCATCTCGCTAAACATATGACACACAGCCATATTGACCAATTCCGTGGTTGCACCAACGTCGGTGCCATCTGCTTTTGTAATCCTGCCGTAGATATGGAGTGAACTTTTGCTTGGTAATACACACGAGTCTTGATTCTGCACAGTGATGCGAATCTCGTCATTATTCTTGAATGTAGACGATCCATATGGATGATGTGCATGCACTTCACAGTGAGCAATCGACTCATCGAATGTCACAGGTGTTTGGATTTTTATCATTTTCGAGATGGGCATATGCAGATATAACAACGAATTCTTATTTTCCACCGCGAAGTCGAAGTCCTAGGCTCTGGAGAAACTGAGCGTTCTGATGTGTCACTCGAATCAGAGATGCTCGATGACTGATGATGCTTGGACATATTGTCGGACTTTTATAGCTACCACCAGACTTTCTTATGCGCTCAAACACTATACCCATATTATCTTAAAGATTTCACATGCAATCGTATAGTCACGGTTTCGCCTCGGAAATTGACCAAGTCTCCGCTCTGATCAACTATTCTCAATTGTATATCGTGTATTGACCGCACGGTGATTGGATGGTAAATGACGTTTGTTGGCACTTCCACAATCTTATATCCAGGCGGGACGGTTGGGAAAAATTGATGAATCGTGTGTACTTGATGTTCGTTTATGTATGCACCCGTGGTAATATTACACTCAACACGCAAGGCGTTGACTTTGAGTATGCGAACAGGTAACTCAGACTTATGGACAATACCGCCCGGGAGAATATTTGATTTGAATCCAAGCAGTCGGCCTATGGAATTTTCTGATTCAAAGTTTACCGCATGATTACACGCGATTTCACTATGCAGCTCATTATTGTTAGCTTTTAGATTGACTGTAATATCCTTGGGTAGTGACTTTTTCAAATAACTTGCAATATCGTCGATTTCATAGCTACCTGTGGGTATTGTAATTATTGTGTCGGGTGTTTGAATACCATTCACGGATCTCTGCGGATGTGATATGTGAAACTTATTAAATCCTTCATCAATATTAGGAATTGAGTTGAATGTCAAGAGCTCTATGAGCCCGAGAACATATTCCTTTGTTGCTGATAACTCGATAGGCGGAAAATATTGAGTCCCCAATATAGATGATTCTCCGGAGAGTGTCAACGTGAACGATTGAGCCATGACTAATATCATATCCTCGATATGCACCTGTTTTATAGCTGTCCACTGAGAAACTTGAGGCACAAGTGACCACAAATTACTGTGTTATATTCTTGATATCTCTTATGGTTGTATTTTACGCTGCCAACACCGAGATATTTCATAAGATCTCCAGGTGGTTGTAAATCACCAAAACTATCGAAATACACCGCATCGTTGCCGTTTTTGACATATGCAACCCAATGCGTCCCCGGACCGTTTTTATCATCAAGATTGATAATTGCAGATTCACGCGTCCTAGGTCCCGAATTGGGTAAATCATTCCGCATAAAAACTCCCCGAAAATGTGGAATTTTCATAGCTCTGGCATAGTTGAGCAAGTCGATATCGGTGAGAGCTCGGTGTGGCAGCTTTATTAGTTTTTTGCCTGTTTCAAATACAGTCCCATACCTTTTCTATAGGGTTTCAGGTATAATCCCTTTCCCAACGCAATTGCCTCCATGGATGCATTGTGGCGTTTAGCCTCTGTTAATTGATGCTTGTTAGCACTAACCTCATTTACGGCTTTTGCTATACCTGCCGCACCACCCGCTAAGGCACCTGTAGCGCTGAGAGCCGCGAAAATGGGGATAAGGAATGGCAGGAAACCGCCGATTTTATTAGGGACGGGTAAAATACGAGGCACGTTGACTTTCCCTTTGGACAATGCCATACGTGCACCTTCTAACGCCGACAGAATGGCTCTAGGACCCGGCCTCATAGATTTCTTCGCAGCCCGAATAATAGATTTCAATGTTTTTTTCTTGGTCTTGACAGATATTTGCGGGTTGCTCCTCCGCATACCCATACCCAGTTTAGATTTTGCTTTCATTGTGTTGGTGATTGCCCAGGCGATAGCTTTTTCGGTTACACTTGAGTCTTTAGCCAAAACACGATTCCACGCTCTCTCGGCCAGCACTTTGTCGGCCTTATTACGCTCCGCAATATTACTATGATTCTTTGAGTATGCAATATCGTGTTCCTTGCATGCGGCATCTAGAGGATTAACACCTCGATCACCACGAGTTAACCTCTGCGTTAATTTTGTACCAGGCCCACAGTATTGATAACCAGGAACATGTAATTCAACCGGAAGATTGTTTATGATTTTATTTATTAATCCACAACCACTCCTTTGCCTACGTGTGTATCCAACCATAGTTAAGCATGAACTAACGTGAATTCTATAAAAGCATGTATTTTATACACGAATATATCAGTTCCCAGTGTGATGTTTACCAAGCATCATGAAATTCCACAATCAAACAACAAAACTACCCATCGTCAATTTCGATAAATTGGTCGAGCGGCGAAAGAAGAAGAATGGAAAACGACATGGGCCTCTACTACCAAATAGTGTGAGGGCTGTTTTCTGTGGTCCTTCTAATTGCGGTAAAACTAATGCTCTTCTCACGCTGCTTACCCATGCTAATGGTCTACGATTTGGAAATGTGTACGTCTATTCGAAATCCCTCAATCAACCCAAATATGAGTTCTTGAAGAGGTTACTGGAACCGGTCGAGGGGATGGGCTATTTTCCATTCGATGAACACAAGGAGGTTGTAGAGCCGAAAGATGCACAACCCAACTCGATTATGATTTTCGATGACGTAGCATGCGAGAAGCAAGATAATATCAGAGCCTATTTCTGTATGGGTCGACACAGAGATGTCGATAGTTTTTATCTATGTCAAACGTATGCTCGGATTCCAAAACATCTGGTTCGTGATAATGCAAACTTGTTGGTCCTTTTCCGTCAAGATGAAATGAATTTGAAACACATCTACGCTGATCATGTGAATACGGACATGACCTATCAACAATTTAAAGATTTGTGCTTGGCTTGTTGGAATGACGGCAGATACAGTTTTGTAACCATCGACAAAGACAGCGAGATCAATGAGGGACGATATAGGAGAGGTTTTGACTGCTTTATAAGTCTAAATCATCAATAAATGACATACAGTCACACAGCATCGATCAAGCTAGCAACATGGAGAGCGCCAAGATACGTAAGAAGAATGATGTGCTGCAGGAATTAGCGAGAGCTAGCGATATTATTCGACGTAAACACAAAATGATCAAAATGGAGAAAGACACCAGTGAGCAGGCTATTGGCGAAATGTTTAAACCTTTGGTAACACCACTGCATGAATTGGTGAATTCATCGAAGCAGCAGCAGCGATTAATAAAACAAGAAGTAAAGATGGAGCAGGGTTCGATGAAGCCTGAGAAAACTGAAGATTTTGTGAAAACTGAGAATTATGATTATGATGTTGACAATGATGATTATGATGCGTATCAAAGTGCGAATGAGGATACCCTTGTAGCTAACACAGCTATTGAAGACAATAATGGTGCATCAGCTACCGCTATGGATGCATCAAATGATATCAACCAGGAAGATGATGATGAAGTTCCACCCGCCTCTACAAGCACGCCGAATCCGAAAAAAGGGGTCAAGACAGCGCATTATTTAAACATGTTTGCCTCCACCAAACAGCGTAAGAACTTGGATGAGAAATATGGTGTTCGAAAGTTGGTGCGCGGAATGAAGATCGGCAATTCGGATATCGAATTTAGCGATGATCTGATATATGTAGGCGATAAAAGCTATGAGAACACACCGGGATTGCTTGAATTGTTATTCAAAAAGTCACCCGATCCCGCGATTGTGAATAAAAGTGACAGACAAAATTATATCAAAATTGTGAAAAAAACGAATGCATACCGAAAATATTACAACCCCGAAAGAAGCCCCCACGAAGATAGGGAAAAAAGCGCCAAATATAGAGATTACATTGCTCCATACATGAGCCCACCGACGAAAAAGGACGAGGAAAGATTCGGTAAAGGTTTACCCACTCATAAGATTGCACAAGGACGAAGAATGGATTATGTATACTGGAATGATCCTAATGAACTTGTTGATCGTCTTCGGTTATTAACGGCATCTCAAGCCGCGGGTAATACCAGTCATACCAACGAAATATCCTCCATTATTGAAGAACTGCGCGAGGCAAGGATTATTTATTAGCAACAAATCATCTTTAAACCACCATTCACCCAGTGACCGTTGAGCAATGAGCATAGACATATTCGGGCGGCAGCTGGCGAGCAAAAAAAAATTCAAACGCTTGGGTAGTTGGGGACCGCCAGGTATAGGATACAAAACTACCACCGATGGTCAGTACGATATAGAAAACAAACGATTGTGTAATATCGCAGATCCTCAGGATGCGAACGATGCCATTTCTCTAAAACGTGTTACGGATATTACACAGCAGTCATTAGCGGTTTTTGAGTATGCTATGATAAAGGCATTTGCACAATCTACGTTGCAAGCAGTTCATGCTTTCGAATCCAAACTCAATGCGCGCATAGATCAAGAACATACCAACCATTTCGAGGAGGGTCAACATATTTGGTCTCTTGCGACGAAAAAAATTGATGCTCTTACGGAAGATAATGAAGATCTAAATATGCGATTGGCTGGGGTGGAAAGTGTTCTTGAAAGATTCAGCCACAACGGGATGCTCCGAGGAATTCGCTTTAATTCAGACTGAATTATTCTGCAATGAGCATAGATATATTCGGTCGTCAGTTGACTGACGGAAAAATTAAAAGTGTGGGTATTCGGGGTCCTCCTGGTGTCGGATTCAAGACTACCACAGATAAACAGTATGACATAGGCAACAAACGATTGTGTAATATCGCAGATCCGCAGCAGCCAAACGACGCTGCGTCTCTGAAAAGTCTTGAGACTATTACGCGCAACTCGTTTAATGCTCTTGAGAATGCGATCAAAACCGAATTTGAGCGCTCCATGAAATTGGCACTCGATGCTCTGGAATCTAGACTTGTTGCACGCCTAGATCAAGAACATAGCTGCAATTTTGATGAAACAGGTCAGCATCTTTGGTCTCTAACGAAAGTAAAGATTGAGGCTCTGAAGGAGGGAAACGAAGCTCTGGAGAATCGATTGACGGTGATCGCAAAAAACGTTCAAACGCTTAGCCAACACGACTATATCCGTGGAATTCCCTTAATCAAACATGGAGCAGACGATAGCCGACGAGCTCCATAGACCCGCTAGACGCAGATACTCCAGGCGTTATGTTGATATACGCGGCTTGGATGAGACTTGGCAAGCTGATCTTGTCGATATGTCTGCATACTCACGATTCAACAATGGACATAAATTTTTACTCACAATTATCGATATATTTTCCAAGTTTGCGTGGGGTGTGCCCCTCAAGACTAAGAATGCCGATGATGTGACGACCGCAATGAAATTCGTGTTGACTCAAGGACGTATTCCGAAGCATCTACATGTGGACCGGGGTACTGAGTTTTATAACAGCAAATTCAAAGCTCTCATGGATCAGTATGGTATTAACATGTACTCGACATTCAGCAACCTGAAGGCATCGATATGCGAACGCTTCAATCGGACGTTGAAAAATAAGATGTGGGTGCAGTTCACTCGCCGCGGGAATCATAAGTGGATTGATATTTTATCCGATACAATTAAATCCTACAACGACACCAAGCATCGAACAATACGAATGAGGCCGAACGACGTCACTGTGGCCAATGAAAAGCAACTATATCGAGATGTGTATAAACCTCGACAGATCAAGAGAAGTCAACGAAAGCGAAAGTTTAAAGTAGGCGATAAAGTTCGAATTAGTATATATAAGCATGTTTTCGAAAAGGGCTATACACCAAATTGGACAACGGAAATATTCACCGTGACTGAGGTGATGAATACGAACCCACCGACATACAAACTTACCGACTACCTGAACAATCCCATCTCCGGGGGTTTTTATGAGGAGGAACTCGGTAAGGTGAAATATCCTGATGGTTATCTTGTGGAGAAGGTCCTGCGGAAACGTGGTGATGAGCTATATGTCAAATGGTTGGGAATGGACAATATACACAATAGTTGGATAAATAAATCAAACATGTAATCATTTTTTAATAAAAGAATTTATTATGTATCAAGCATTGTTTTTTCCATTCACCCAATCCTACCGATAGTTTTACAAAATCTTCAGAGAAAAAAATTCTCAAACGTGTGGAAAAAGTTTTCTCACATTTGAAAAAAGTTTTCTCACATTTGGAAAAAGTTTTCTCACATTTGGAAAAAGTTTTCTCACATTTGGTAAAATTTTCTCACATTTGCATGTAAAGTAAATTGAGGATTATTTTATTTATTTATTTTTTTTATTTTTTTTTTTCTTTTACAGAAAACCTTAAAACAATCAGAATTTTTTACAAGATTGCATCATCCTGGAAACCCCAGGGTAGAGTGTCGGTTTCACCAGGTATCAGCTGTCTTTTGTCATCACCCCAGCTTAAGGCTAACTTATTCTGTACAATAGTGCTAACTATATGCCGACTACTTTTTATCATGCACTGTTTCTCAACTAAATTCTTATGATCAATAAGACATCGTTTGTAATCATCGAACGTGATAGATTTCAAGGTCGACCCTTTTACACCCTTTGCACGCTTTTTATCGGTATTCCCGCGAGTTCTGAATGTATATAATTTCGCCCGCAGACCGATAAATTCAGTCATAATTTTCCCATTATTCTCATCCTTCATCAGACCAAGACGTTTTTTATTCATCTGGGGAATACCGTAGACATTGTCTAGTGGGTAGTCTGATGTATCGAACATTGTCGCAACATCACGTTTGATGATTTCGTAGATGTTTGGTACGGTAAAGTGATATATCAGGCTATCTGTATCGGTATACATTAATTTTGCTTCACCACTTGAAAAATTCTTCTTTACATAATCATAGTGAAAGTTGTACAAAAATATTTTCGAAAGATCGAGAATTGCAGCACCAATGTATATAGGCTTGTTGAAATATACCTTGGTGCGATTTAGCTCAATAATCACCATGTCTCGATCGAATACGGTACAGCTATGAAAAGTTGGTCTTGCAATGAGAGCGCGCGCACCACCCCTACCGCCCCATTTTGTGATTAGTTTTACAGTCCTATGATTACGCACATTCTCCATAGTCTTGCCGAATACCGCATTATTCATAAGCTTGTAGAAATTTTTCTCAAACTCGTTTTTCGACTGCTTCCGCATATTTGTATTGAGATCGATATATGGCTTCAACCACGGTGATTGTGCGAACCTGAGAATTCTGTGCACTTTCACCACCTTTAAACCCAATTTTACGCATTGTTTCAAATTTCGATAGTGTAGAACATATTTTCTTTTGGGTAGAAGCGTCATTGCCAGTTTTCTAATTTTGCTACCCGGTGGTATGAAATGTTCGGGGCAGAGGGGTAAATCTGCATGTTGCTTATGTAACATGGTTGGATAATCCAAGTCCACCTCGAGAATGTAGCCGATCGGTGAGTCATCAGGATGGGACATTACATCGGTGTTATTATCAAGTTCCCACTCGAATGAGCCGCTCGGTAAATTCTCACTCATAGCCGCGCCGTAAAGATTATTCACGTCGAAATACATTAAATATGATTCCGCTTTGCTTGAATCGAAATCTTCGCCCATGAATCTATTGTTTGCTCTAGCTTGTCGATTGGAGCATTGAGCCACACCGCCACGAATGCTTTTCTCAATGAATAGAATCATTTCAGGATCATCTAAAAGTTGCAGATTAATTTTCGTATGCTTTAGCATCGCATCGAAAGCAAGCCCCGGCGCTGTATAATAATGCAATGGATCCAAGTTGTACGTTTTGACACAGCTATCACGGAAATTTTGAAATATATCGGCTAATAAAAGTACATCTGTTTTTAGGTATAAATCGGAATATTCACCCAGAGTTTTCAGGTCGAACTTGGCCCAAACATTCTTAGCATGCTCATAATCGGCATTGTTAATACCCGAGGCGCTCAACTTTGAATAGAAATCTTGTTTGCTGGGTAATTTCGCTTCATTGAGTTTTTCCCAAGAATCAATATATTCGTATGGAAAGACGCCTTTACGAATCATCAAGCTAAATTTATCCTGATCTTTGTAAAATTTTCGCGTGATTTGCTTATCCGAGTCGTCGACGTACGATGCTAGCTTCTCTATACCACTAGCCATGAATCTGAGCGAATCTATGAATCTCAAACTAATTATGGTACCATCCACTTTCTTCGTGAACGATATGTATTTTTCCTTATTGATAGGTAGTAGGGTAATATCGCCTGGAAAAGTTGTGGCTAGAGATTTTATGATAAAATGAGAATCATAGCCTGATAAATTGTGAAAAACCACCGGAATCGTGTGCGACTCTTGAAAATTAAGATTGCAGCGATTGTGTGCGGCCCCGCGATATTTTCCCGTAAAATGACAATGATCGCGACATTTTTTCTCCTCAGGTAGAAACGGCTTCTCGCATATGTAACAATTTTTCGCTCGCATGTGACGATCGCGCTGCACTTGATTCAACGCTTCCATCGGTATTATATTCTTTACACGCGACTCTACTTTCACGGATAATTCGCGAAGCTCTGTGATCAGCCATTCAATGCAATCGGATCCGCGATGACTCTTAAATTCTGACAATGTGTCATCGTAGGCGCAGTGCATATAATACGCTGCACTATGTGGGATATGCTCTTGAGCTTCTTTCACCCCCGGCTGCATCATACATTCAAGATCGGCATATACGACAAACGACACGGTACCCTGATTTTGAAAATTGGAAAATTCCAAGATTTTCTCCGTGGGAAACTCCATGCGGACTTTATTCATTCGCAGACAATCTTGCCGATGATTTTCATAGGCATTTTGTATGCTAAAGTGGCACAGACATCTATCACATAAAAATTGTGCACATTTATGGCCTGACAATTGTTTGTCAACTAAACGCGAAAGATTCTTAATCCAAGCAAAGTGAAATCGGGGTTCAAAATTATTTAAATCATTATCATTCGGTTCGCTCTTACTTTCAATCATTAGCAGGTGGATTGCATCGCTCTCAGTTACATTTTTACTTAAATAAAGAGGGGTGATAACGCTATTTTCAGACTCTTTCTTTCTCTGAAAAGTTTCCGATTCGATTCCGTATACATTAATGCTCAAATTGTTTAACTTTTCAAATTTTTCCACACAACGCAGGGTGGTGGGAAACTTTATACCTGTACAGTTGAAGTTGGAAATGTATCGTTTATAGCTCTGCGTCCTGCTCACACCGATGTTGACGGGATGTAGGGCGGCAGTGACGGACCACAAGAAGCATCGGTTGTCATCATTCTGCACGTTGACCACGGCTTTCTTCAGTTGAATGTCCCGAGGCAGCACGACGAACGTTGAGAGTCCGCCGCAAAGAGGCTCGTATCGGTTGATACAGACCACGGCGTTGATTATCTCAATCATACTCCAGCCAGAGTCACGTTGCTCAAAATCCTCCACCTTAACCAGCAGAGGATTCGTTACGTTATCGATGAACCAGGTTTCCAGCCCCGTCGATGGAAGAATCGTGGCGTTGCGCGTATTGAAGGTCTTTACCTCCAGACTAACCTCGTCGCCTTTGACGTTCTCAAATTTACATGAAATGCTCACGTTCACCTTAATACTTCCTTCATCGCGTAGAGTATCTTTCAAGCGTTCCATCGTAACAGCCTCAGCATCGCTCAAAAATCTTGCCAAATCCTTGTGTTGGAGATTTGTCACAGCTCCGGTGCGTATACGGCAGTTGAAGGCACTCTCCATATCATCCCATCGAACACGATTATGGATGTCATCGCCAATATTACCCCCAACAATACCCCCGCATTGTCGTTCAAATTTCACCAAGTATGATTGCAGCATGGAAATTGTATGTTGAATCTGTTGTTTTTCGGCAACGCTCAGGTGTGGACGTTTGAGAATATCGCACAAAAATCCGATATTTTGAAGACCGATATCGCACCAACGGGAAATAATATCTTTGCTGATCGGTCCAGGGCTCAGTGTGCGTAGCAAGGCGTAAGCATTTTCCATCATCTCAAGAAGTTCCGCATACATTTTACCGTCCATGACTTTTTTTTCTTCACCCTTCTAATGTTGCAGTTTCGTATACACTAGATCGTTGTGGAATGCAAACTGATCATTGGCTCAATATACACCCCCACTGTGGGTCAGTTTCTTGAAATCCTCCCCCTACCCCACAATTTTTTCTCAGTCGAATATCCAACCCATTGGCTGTTACGCTAACAGCATGGTGTCAAAATCTTTCTTCAAAAGAAAAGACCCTCACGCTATTGGCCGAACCTTTTACGACACGGTGGGTGTGAGAAATTTCATTGGTCGACCACTATGCATCGGGTGTAAGCTTTCGAGTTTCCACAGGTATAAAATGAGGAATCGACCCGTTTTTACTCATCACTTGTGCTCTCTAGTGAACATCGAGCTATAAGACGAAGAACCGTAAATATAAAATATAAATTAAATTTACAAAAAAAAAGAAGCAAAAAAAATGGCAAACGGTTATAGACTGAACTTGATCGCATACTTCAGGGCGATGATGGTGAGTATCCATATTGGTGTTTATCGATAAGTGATCGAGTTATCTGAAAGTGATTCTGTGGTTAGATGTTATAATAATTTTAATCATTTTCCATTATAGCTCCACTACATGAGGATTGAGCGGGAGGCTGGTGAGCCGAATCGGGACCGAATTCGCCGCGAAGCGGCATTCTTCGAAGCTGCCGTAGAGCTGGAATGCGGCAGCGAGGAAGACTTCGACCTCTTCGGCATCAGATGGATGCAGGATGGACGCTGGGGCGAAGATCACCCGGTGCAAGATTGGGGCCATCCTGCATGGCAGATGCCGGGAGGATTATTGTCAATATATAATCTTTAGGTTATTAGTTTACGTTTTAGTTTTTAAGATTAGTTAAGTTTAATAATAAGTTTAATTTTTGTATATTTACCAGAATATATACATATAATATCGAATTTGATTTAGAATTTGCATCTACTTATTTCATCCCCATGATTTGAGAAGTTTTTCATGAAATTTATATTCTCATTATTATTATTATTATTATTATTACACAATTATTAATATTATTAGAATCAAAATGCTAAAAATTAACCCCCGCTTTGTCGATACGAGAAAGTCTTTTGCCGTGACCAGGATTCGAACCTGGGTTACTACGGCCACAACATAGGGTCCTAACCACTAGACGATCACGGCTGACAGAGGAATTGTTTATAACAAATGATGATTATGTACCAGGGTAACTGATATATTCATGTATAAAATGAATGCTTTTATAGAATTCACGTTGGTTCATGCTTAACTATGGCTGGCAGAAAATCGGCTGATAACAGACCAGCTCGCAGTTCGGTATGGTCGAGAAATCGGCTGATCGGCAAGCTGATGATAACATACCTGCTCACTGATCGGTAAGGTCGAAAAATCGGATAATCGGCAATCGGATGGTAACATACCTGCCCGCGAATCGGCAGTGGCGCCCCCGCATGACGCAAAATCGACAGATAACATATCCGCTCTCAGATCGGTAGTGCAGAAAATCGGAATTCTGAGATCGGTATTGCAGAAAATCGGCAGTCTGAGATCGGTAATGCAGAAAATCGGATGGTAACACCACCGCAGCGCCTCTGGCGGCAGATCGGCGAGACCGGTAATACAGAAAATCGGATGGTAACTTACCCACTCAACAATCGGCAAGTTACCGACTGTCGGTAACCCACGACTGCAGCGCCTCTGGCGGCTGTTCCAGAATCCCCATATTATATCTACTAAAACCGTTTTTTACAGTTTTTTACTGTTTAAATAATTAGTTAAGAAATGATTTCTTCTTTAAAAATCATAATTGCTATTTCTCAATAGAGTAACCAAAACAAATGTTTTTTCTGTAAATAATTTAATTGTTTATTAACTTGACAATTGTTTATAAACAAATTTAGATGACCATAGTATTTTTTTTTTAAACTAAAAAAAATTACGAAAACAACCATGTATAACAAAGTGGAAAACAAAATTTTTTTGTACTTCTGTAAGGAAAGAGCAAAAATAAACAACAAAAAAACGGGTTAAATTTTCCAATAATAGCCGCAAAAGTATGAAAAATTTGAGTGAGGTCCATAACTAAACAAAAAATCAATTCATTTATAAATAAACAATAGCAAAATTTAAAGATTAAAGCCAATATAACAAATTATTATAAGTAGAATGTAAAGTCATAGCAAAATATAAATAATGTATGCAAAAAAGAAAGGAATTTCAAATCTAATGGGACACTAGTTTGATAAAAAATAATAAAAATATGTCAATAATTAGAACCATAAGAGATATTGATATAATCAAAAGATCATGTGGTAGATATTTTATCGATAAACGAAATTGTCTTGAAGGTACATAAGCGTATTTACGTTATTTAACAAGTTACAAGTCATAAAAGAGACAAAAATATCAAAAAAATCTTCAATGTTTTTAAACAAAAGCATGTAATAGCTAATCAACAATAGTTACGAACTACGTTTCCAGCTCATTTTGAAGAGTAATTAATCCTTAATAAAAATGACCTGAATGTTGATAATCGTATCTCTGATAGTTTATGATTTATGGTAATTTGTTACTTGAAAAATTATATGAGCGATCAAACTTTGGTATCGTGGAGTATTAGAAATTATTGTAAAAAATAAAAGAAAATTTTGTTTTCCACTTTGTTATACATGGTTGTTTTCGTAATTTTTTTTAGTTTAAAAAAAAAAATACTATGGTCATCTAAATTTGTTTATAAACAATTGTCAAGTTAATAAACAATTAAATTATTTACAGAAAAAACATTTGTTTTGGTTACTCTATTGAGAAATAGCAATTATGATTTTTAAAGAAGAAATCATTTCTTAACTAATTATTTAAACTATAAAAAACTGTAAAAAACGGTTTTAAACGGTTAAAAAATTTTTTAAAGAAAAATTTTTTTTTTCAAAAATCATTGTTTACCCACGCCAACAAAATTGTAAAAAAATTTTTTTGAAAATATTAAACTAGTCTGTTTGTTTATAAACAATTTATTAACAAATGCCGTAAAATTTTTTTTTTCAACGTTGAACAATGCGTCTATGAAATGCAAAAATAGCCATAATTCAATATTTAATAAAAAAAAATTTTTTAACAACATTTCCGACGATTTTCATCTTTTGTTGACTTAAAAAAATTATAATAAACAAAATACACAAATTTAAGATGCTTTTATAACGTGGTATTATTGAGTATATATATAAGAAGAGCTCCACGAAGCCAAAAATTTTTAGGCCAATTATTTAAACTTTTATACTGTCTTTTGTAAAAATGGAAGCCCACGAAAAATTACTTAGTTAACAAGAGTATAACTTTTTGAAAAATCAACAAAAAATTTTTTTTCCAACGTGATTTTATTCTTTAAAGTGTTCTGATGACACCATAATTTTTTTAAATTTTTCTATCGATATTTAGTTCTATAAAAAAATTATTTTATTTAATAGACTCTGTTGAGCGGTAGCGCAGCCATGCTGTATCGGCCGCGCGGGGCCCTATTTTCAGCACTAAATTAAAATTATAAATAATGGAGGTAGAGTTCCGGGAGGTAGGACTTTTTTTTGGAAATTTTCTCCTCTTTATGAATCTTTTTTTAAAATTTCTTAAATATTAATAGTTTTTGAGTTATTGCCAAAAAACGAAATACCTTTTTTTTTCATCTTAATTTGTTAATAACTGTTGCAATTTTTATCATGCAGTAAAATCCTTCCGACCCATTTTTCTAGACGTCATTCCGAATCCAATGAGCTATCGCACATATTTTTAGGACCTTTATCAAGAATTAACACGATTTTGAACTTGTTGACTAGACTATTAGAAGACATCGAGACTAATATTAAATGACAATTTTTTGCTCCGCACTTTCTCCATATTTTCCAGCAAGCGTAATAAGAAATCATTTGATGGTTTGACAAGGTTTTCAGCTACTCGTAATATTTTTCTCATCTATCCAAGCAGTCAGCTGTCGTTCAAGAGTGCGTATAATCATTTCGATTATGTGCACGCGCATGCGCAGTAGGAGTGTTTTTCGTTACACCATGAAACATATGCAACTTGTAATTATAGTCTAGAGCGACAGCTCCCACTATATTTTTATCCATGTAATTCTCATCTCGGTGATGGACTTTTTATGTTGATTATTGCGTTCTGCCGACAGAGAAAAATAGAGTGGTCGACGACGGAGGAGACGAAAAATTATCGTGAAACCAACCCATCCGATTTCAGAAATTATTATTTCTTAGCTGTTGTCGCACCGATTGCCCAGATTTTGGTCACAAATGGAAGTTCTTTCGACCTTTATTACAAAAGTAAAACGTCAATCCCCGATATATTACCAATTCGGTGTAATATATAAAAACATCATCCCCCCACTCCGCTCAGAGCTGCCTCTACGGTAAAAAGACTCGGGCGAGTCGCGCTTGAAGAAAAAACTTTTTTTTTAATGTACTTGGCGCGAGACGCTACCGCGTCTCTTGATCTTCAGTTACCGCGTTGCCCGCGAGAGAAAGAGAGCACAGCGCGCGAATTGTTGGATCTTCGTCTGGACAAAGAATCAGAAGAAGAAAACCAAGATGCAACGAGTCGCCCGCTGAGCTCTCTCTCTGTCAGGCAACGCGGTAACTCAGGATTATCATGGCTTTCCAACAACTTACAATCGCTAAAAAATTGCGAGTTTACAGATTGAAACTTCATTTTTGCATAAAACAATGATGTTTTTTGATGGGTGGGTTTGTAATTCTGTGTATGGCGCTCACACTGGCATTTTTGTGTCAAGGATGCGTAGACTCTGATAATGGTCGAAATTAGTGACACGGCAACACTCTACAATATAAATTAGAAAAAAAAATCTCGATTTCATTGAATTTCCATGCTGGCCCGAACTTATTCCTTGCCATTCATCGACTGCCCTAAGGACAATCTGATCAAAAGCTCCGTTTCGGAGATATTCGTGAAAGTATTTATATCGGTAAAAATCGGCTTGACCATCCCTTCAACCATATAGATTCCAATAATAACACAGGTCTGCGATGAAAAAGTTTTCTGAATACTTTTACATGATACATATTGATTTTGGTTTGCTGATTCAGAATATAAACTCCGTGTTTACGCATCACGTCATTATTTTTTCTTTTATCCATACATACATGTAGATATTTTGCTAAAATAATTGAATGTTTTCATCAGTTTCAAAGAAGTAGTCTAGTACATTCATGTTCAGATTGTTGATATGTATAGTTCATTCTATGATATCCCTCACTATTCCCACTACACATACGCATAGTATAGCTTTTTTTCCCGAAGTCAAGTCAAAAAGTACCTATTCTCCATTCAAACACTGTGTCATCTAAATCTGCTGAATGTGGTGTAGTATATATATCATATTATGAATGTCGTTTTATATTAAATTCAGGATTATTATCACGAATATTAACAGTCTAGTACAAAAACTTGGAAAAAATAAAATTCGCAGAACTGTGTGATCAATATGACATGAAAAGGCGTAGCGCAAAGTAACGATAAACAACGCCGTGCGAAGAAAAACTTGCGCCCGGGGCGAAACCTAAATTTGGCGTCCCTCACAAAATAAAATTTGAAATTGAGCATTCATGTACACCCAACGAGGTTGATTCTGGTCCCTTCCGGTTTGGGCGATTTTCATTTTACGTTGGCAACGGTAATGTCTTGCAGTACGCCGTTCCGGCGCGGGGTGCTGCATGACGTTACCGTTGCCAACGTAAAATAAGAATCGCTCAAACCGGAAGGGATCAGAATCAACCTCGTTGGGTGTACGTATATCATACGTGCAAATTTCGACAGCGACTAATAACGTACAAATTTTGTGTTTATCCTTTATCAGTGATTGGGTAGATAAAATGATGAAAAAAAAAAGTCTGAAATTTTTTTTTATTAAAATTGAACAATTACAAAACAATTGAGTCCTAAAAAATAAGAAGAAGACCTTGTTTTTTTAAATTATTGTTCAGGTGATACGTGCAGAAATAGATGAATATTGAATCAACTTTACTTTCCTAGCTCTTAAGGAGGCAAAATCATTGATAATTTTCTGCGTATCCAATAAATGGGTCAAATCGTATTCGATGGAAAGTAAACCTAAACTGCTCAGTCTCTCCTGGCCCATTGAAGACCTTAAATAGTTTTTTATCAGTTTCAGTTTACTGAAGGATCTTTCCGCTGATGCGGAGGTTACAGGAATACTTAGAAAAATCCTATATGCTGTTTCCATATTTTTGTGATTTGCTGTCAAATCAAAATTATGAATTAATTGAAGCATTTCCAAATGGCCCATTTTTTCAAAATCTTCGTCCAAGGCTGGGAACAATTTCTCAGCGCTCAATATTTCACCTGAAAGTCCAGATCCATTCGAGTTAGCAGCATATTTGATGGTCAGGTCCATACAATGCTTACTTAAAGTCCTTTCATGCATTGATACTGAACTCGAGCCGGTAAGAAAATCAAGATCTTGTACCACTTTTCGAAGTTCTTCAAATCTCCAGTTGAGTTGCCCGATTATTGTGTCAATAGCCTCTATGTATGTAATGCGGAATCTCTCAGCTTCATCCAAATCTGCACCCTCATCTGAAGCTTCATAGTCAAATTGTTTTCGAACCTTCCGTTTCCTATTCTCGTTGAATGTGAGGTCGATATTCATAGACTTAGCGAGATCTATACTCTGCTGTTGAAAAATCGGAAACTTTTCATCTTTTATATCAACCATTGTGTTTCTTAGACTTTCAATCAATTTGCTGGCAATCGCCACAGTGATCGTTTTTTTCTGAAGGATAATATTAACCTGATCTATTTCCTCCAAGATGTTGTTCCATACTACCAAACTGCAATTGAAGTGGAAATTTTTGATTTGATTTATGAAATTTTCAGCTCCTGAATATGTTTCCGGGTTCTTCCTGATGTGTAAAATGTCTTTCAGAGCTTTTAAGATCTTCGGCAACTGTTTGTACACTGCCGATACAGCTTATTTTCTCGATGACCACCGGGTATCGCAATATTTCTTCAAAGAAACTGTTAAATTTGACATGAGGATATCCCACCTTTCGGGTGAAGTGGAGAAAAAAACAAACAAATTTTGTATGCTACCAAAAAATGTCATCATTTTTGGCGATACGCTGGCGGTGTGTACATCAACTAAGTTCAAAAAGTGTGCCGAACATGGTAAAAAATACGCGAATTCATTCACCTCGATGATTCGAGCTTGTACTCCTTTATATTTAGCAGCCGTATTCGCACCATTGTCATAACACTGACCTCTACAATTTTTAATGTCGATGTTATCGGCCTGCAATTTTTCCAAAATTTCTTGTGCCAGTCCTTTCCCTGTTTTTTGTTTCAATTTAATGAAATCAAGAAACCTTTCTTCAATAGAACATAGTCCCTTCTTGGTAACTTTACGTACCTTATGATTTGAGTCATTTGCTCTTTGTGAGCTATATCTGGAGTACAGTCGAACGAAATGGAAAAGTACTTTGCTTTTGAAATTTCATTCACAATGATTTTCCGCACTTCATCGCCAAGTAGGTTTATCACTTCATTCTGAATATTATTTGAGAGGTAAGAGATATGTCTTCCTGGTTGTTTCACGGCCTGTATGTGGCAGCGTATTCCTGGGTCATATTTTGCGATCAACCTAATAGTTTTTAAAAAAATTCCGCAATCTTTACTGTCAATATCATTCGATGAACCTCTCAATGCTAAATTATTCTCAGCGCAATAAAGAATAGCGTTTATCACAGGCTTTGAGGCCCATCCCTAGTCGCCCACCTCCTTTTTGTCGAAAAAGGGGTGGGAAGGGCACATTTCGATTATTATCTGGGCCCAGGTGTCGAAGACGCAAAAATAAAATGCAGAGCGGCGATTCTATTTCAATTCCGAACACGTACGTCCGAAAATATGTTCGTTTCATGCGAAAATAGAGCTGCAATAGTATATTACGATACTAGTGCGTAAAGTGTCACTTTTCGGCACGGCGTGAAGTTAGCACCCGAGCGCAGCGAGGGTGCTGACACGCCGTGCCAAAGAGTGACATATTACGCACGAGTATCGTATACTATTTTTTAGCACTGCGTGCTCTAAATTCGCACTTTAGCCACGCTTTTTCGTGGCTAAAGTAGCACATTTTTTGACCGTGTAGACGGCTATTTACTTTAGCCACTGCCCGTAATTGCCGGAACCTAATAAGAAAAACACTCAAATGTGTTTCTAAACATGAATAGTAACAATTACAAAAGTGGAATCTATGAATATCCGGAAAAAGTAACACTAGAGAGAGAATCTTCAATAATAATACTTCTGAATCTTGGGTTAGTTTTTCAACTCAACTGTACAGCATGAAATTTGTCGTCTAAAGAATTTGGCGCGCTTTTTTAATCTCATATTGAAATAAGTATAGGAAAAAAAAATATAAAAATATAACTTGCATGAAATATTCAACTTCATTATCAAATAAACATATTTTAGAAATATAAAAAGACAGAGTCGTACATAAAGAAAATTTTAGAAATACACTTTTATGCTATATTTATATCAACTGCTTATTTCTAATTATTCTTAATGATGCAGTTATTCAACACCATGGAGTCTTGTGAATTATTAACAATTGTAACATTGTAGTGAGGAAATTCTATTGTTTGGTTCGTAATTTTATTTTTATCATCAATATATAATCCCATATCAGGATCATAATAAACTGGAAAGTTTGGTTCTGTTACAATCACTTTGCGCATTCCGTTGCTTGAAACCTCCAAAACAGAATTTCCATTCACAATGAAGTGTGAATCTGACGCCTGAGGTTGTTGCAATTGAGTATCTTTCAATGGCTGGACTTGTTGAATTTTATCAAATTTAGAAGCAGTTGATTCAGGAACAGCAGAATCAGTTTTACCGTGGGAAGCAGTAGTAGAAGTTCTGGCTACTTTTTTATTACTATTCCAGAACTTATTTGGTCGTATATTCTTTTTTTGTTATTCAACGAGTCAGCTATGTATCCTTCAGCCACTAAAGAGGACTTCCATCCTCCATGTCTCTTCAGGGTAGTAATATCTGCCCCAACATCTACTAATAATGTTGCACTAGTTCTTCTGAAACTATGGCCAGTAAACTGCTCTGCATTGGGTAGATTTAAATAACAAGCGACATCCTTTGGCATAGCACCAAATTTGTTGATGCCAATAGGTTGTGATGTACACTTTCCCTTTAAACACTTCAAAAAAAATCTGTTTGTTGGACATGAAGGTGGCCGAGCTTGCATATACTGATTGCAAATATTTCTCAGTTCACCAGTGATTGTAAAAGATCTGGGAACTTTATTTTTAGTTACTTTGATACTAACGAGAAGCAAATCATCAGTAGTTGTGATGTCATGGGTTGATAAATCAGTGAGCTCTTTTCTCCTCAGTGCCCCAGCTATTCCAAAAATGAGAGCTACCTGGAAGATAATTGAAGAAGGAATGAAATAAATACAAATAATAATTACGAATACACTAAAAAAAAATTTCTCAATTTTATTATTATTTAAGAAATCAAATTTCATTTCTTATGGATAAGAAAGGTCTTCTTTTATGTCAAAAAACAAAATAACTATTTGGAGAATGAAACAAATTTTCTTCTCAGTTCAAGGAAATTTAATTCTCAAATGGAAATTATTTACTTCTTATCAATATGTATGAACTGATAGGCATATTTTAAATATTTCAAATAGTACTTTGACATGAAGACCTCACTTACACCTTGAAATAAAACTCACTACAAAAATATACTATATATAATGTTTTTGTATGAATCAATTCTTTTCATAGTGTATATCTGAATTCAACTTACTTTGGTAGAGAGATACAAATCATCTGGTGCTTCATTCAGAAATCTGGAAATATTCTCTTTTGTGAAAATTGCAGATTTTTTTGGATGGTAGCCTGAACTAAGTTTCTTCAAGAGAGATAACAATTTCTTGTAATTACTAATATCAACTTGATTATATGCGTTGAGTGTAGTCTTCAGCATTGAATAATTGGACCATAAAGTTGGTGGTGCATATTTTTTTGAAAGGTCGTCAATGTATGCAAGCAGAACTATTTCAGAGAATGAATTTGTGCCATTTACTTTGCACCATTTCTTGAATTCATTATAAGCGGCTGTGTATAGAATTCTTGATTTATCTGGCAGAAGATTCAACGAAATATTCTTTGCTGCTTCTCTAATTTTCTCAGAAATAATCCCCTCACTCTCGTTGTCACTACTATCGGAACTCATTGTGGCAAACTTAAATTCAAAACAGATTGAAAGCTCGAATCCTTGTACCAATAAAAGTGTAATCACGAACTAAGTAGAAGACAGCGCCGCAATGATCAAACGCTACAATAATATCGAAATGTACGAATTTCGACACTCCGTGTGCAGAGCTCGATTATGCGCTCGCTTGATTCGAGAAAACTTGTATATTATTCTTGTGTAAGAGGTACAACTATCAGAATGCCCTCGTCGATTGCTCTGAGGCAACTGAACTGACGCCGTGCGACAGCTACATGTAAACATAATTTTTTCAATAGAAAATGCTGAACAGAAAACACTAATCCTCGCTGTAATCTCTTTGTGGCCCTATAGGCGCCAAGTGTCGCAAAGTTGCCGGGCGGATGCCCAGAGTCGTAAAATGTATTGATACTCAGATTTCTTTGGATTCGTGATTACAAACTAAAAATAGAATGACTATAATGTTGATACGAACAGTTGTCGTGTAATTTTTAAATTCTGCACCATGTACAAGAACAGTCTAACGTATCACTCTTAGAGCGCTAATTTTAATGATGATAATAATGTTTATTAATAAAATTGTTTTATGACAGAGGGTGGCGAATTTATGTTACACGTGCTAAAAAACCATTTTTAGATTTGTCAAATGTCAATTTCCTCGGCGGCCATTATTATGTAGCTGTCCGCCGAGTTTAGCTGGCACACGAGGTAAGTGGCGCCACGAATATATGCTCCGACGCAAGGATAGTACACTAAGAGAGTGATATCCTTGATATTCGTGGCGCCACTTACCTTGTGTGCCAGCTAAACTTGGCGGACAGCTTCATAATAATGGCCGCCGAGGAAATTGACATTTGACAAATCTAAAAACGGTTTTGCAGCTCTATTTTCGCATGAAACGAACATATTTTCGGACGTATGTGTTCGAAATTGAAATAGAATCGCCGCTCTGCATTTTATTTTTGCGTCGTCGACGCCTGGGCCCGGATAATAATCGAGATGTGCCTCCCTCGGCCCTTCTTCGGCAAAAAGGAGGTGGGCGACTAGGGATGGGCCTTAATATGTTTCACCATTTGATTATTTCTGTCTGGATATTTTTCTCCAATCCAGAGTCAATTACTTGGCCTGACTTCAATCGTTTCTCAAGCTCTTTCCAACGGATGTATGAATTCCGATGCTCCTGAGAATTCTCGTGGTCATAAATTTTAGGATTTAATTCTTTCCAGTTAGAAAATCCGCAATCTGGATCGGCCAACTTTGGAGGGTGATCATAAAATCTTCCAAACAATAAACATGCAAAGCAAAATAATGATCCCTTCTTCATGCTGTACATAAGCCAATCGCGTTTTACCGTTTCTCCATTCGGCATAATTTTATGGAACCATTTTATAGAAAACTGCCGTCCTTCGTTATCCACAAATTTTGAATAATCAGCAGCTTTGTCCTGTTCAGGACCTCTCTCTACGAGGGTACTAATCAAAGAATGGCTGTAAGGACGCTCCCATGTGGCTGGATCAGAAAAATTCGGTAATTTTGGTTCTTCGGTAAGTAATTCTTCTTCTAAAATGTATGCTTCCTGAGTAGTCTCTGAATGAGTAAGTGATTTCTGTTCTTTAACTCCCAGTTCAACCCCATTATCATTTTCTTGTTGATTTACAGTTTTTTCTACTTCTGCAGAAAAAGTAGTCGAAGAAGAGCACTCAGCCTCTGCATTTGTCCCTTTTTTTCGCCACTTTTGCCAAATGCTGGCAAGTTGTTTTGTTTCCTCCTCTCGCTTCTTTTTGAGCTTTCGATTTTCTGCCTCTGATTTTTTTGGCATGATATAATGACGAAGACTACACATGATCCTGAGAACATCAAATACCTCAGGGTATGCAGTCCGGGACTTGTACTTTGGATCGTACCGCTACGAGAGAAAGAAGGGCGATTACTCTAGTAAAAAACGGCGCAGCTACGGTTGAAAAGGGCCTGCATACGGCCTCCCTATCGCTGACGTCTCTTACCGCAAGGCAACGAGCCTGCAAAACGGCGTACAGGGCTGCTCGGCGGACACGCCACAGCCTCCCATGCCGCAAGGCGTAACGTCTACCGATCCTGTTATCATTATCGATGCCAAGGACGGCGTAACGTTATCTCTAGAAGATGAGTCATGTGAGAGGGGGTGAGGGGGTGAGGGTGGCACCCCGCGATGCTTCTGGTGGACCGAAAGGGAGCCTATCCCGTTAGGGACCTCCCTGAAGTCTATCCTGTCGAGGAACTCTCAGGTGCCTATCCTGTTGGGGACCCCCCGAGTCCAACCAGGAGGTTACGGCACCGTGAACTTCGTAGAGTTCACCGCTGTGGTGCGAGTCTAGAAGAGGCTGATAACGCAGGGACGGTACCGCATCTAAGAGCCAAAGTAACGCCTTCCTCCAGGCGTCCCGCGAGGAGTTTTACCGATGCCGCTGGATAAGGAAAGTCCTACGCGTCTGAATCTACCGCATCCCGCTACCCCGCGCGCGACGGCTGACTCGAGTCGTCCGTGCGGAACGACGAAACAACGTAGTGAAATTTGATGACACCAATGAAGTCATGAGATGCGCCTCATAGATTCCCCACCCCTAGGGTGTAAGGAACTATGAAGAGACAACCGAACATCATGAAGAGGCTCTGCGCTTCTACGTTCAGCATTAGAAGAAACACACGTGTCTGCTAATATACCGCATTACCGCATTATTGTCTGATACCGCTCTCGCTCTACCGCTATAGTTTAAGTTTTCGCTGATCAATTTTGTAATATAGCTAAGTTGAGTTCATTTAGTATCTTCAAAGTTTAATATGGTTTATTGATAGAGTCAGTGTAAGTGAGTGCCTTGTGCAGCTCTTCGTTAAGGTCAGACCTTTTGTCTTTGTAAGCCACGAACTCGATGAGTAAGACCTGTATGTAGAGTTTCATAGTCTGTTAGATATCGTTCTGTGTAGCGTGTAGCCTTTGGGCCACGTGAGTTGATGATTTTGCTAGTTTTTGAGGAAAAGATCTGGAAAGTGATTTCGTGACTGGCTACGGTCATTTTGTCTTGCTAATTTTTTAGTAGTTTGATTGAATGATTCAGTCTGCTTATTAATATTTGATAGCTTGTTCTATGAGTTTCAGGTTTTGCTTATCTCCTGATTTTCTATATGATTTTTGCTTGATATAATTCATGTGATTTTTGCTATGTTTGATCTGTATTTCTGGTATTGCTTGAATATTGTATATTATCATATGGTGTGTCGCTAATTAATTTCCAACCTCCCGAGGGTTGGCTGAATGTAGAAGTCACTAGGTTAAGTTGTTTAGTTGTAAGATTTATTTAATTATTTCCTTCGAAGAATATTTTCGATCACTTTCTGTATAAATTGCCGTTTTGCTGATAATTTCGAGTCAAAGTAAAATATAGCTTGCTTTTTGTAAATTTAGTATGATATTTCTGAGTTCTTTATATCGCTGATTAATATTTGATACTGCTAGCGTGTCGTCTGTATTAGTTAATTTGCCTGAGTATCGTATTGCTCGGTGATACGTCACCTGAAGAGTAGTATAGTAGTTTGTGTTATATCGCTTCAAAGCAGCGACCGCTAGCAAAGTCGTGCATATTTTCTAACTTATACCGCTGCGTAGTAAGTAAGAATTCTGAGTATTTTGTCTTTGTAGAGTATTCATTTTATATTACATCTTAGATTTAAAATCTTTAATTTTGTCTGTTTTCGCTCGATCTTTATTACTACCTGAAACTGTTATAATAAATCGAATATTCATTCCGCTGAAGGAAATATCTGGTGTTCGAAACGTTATTTTATAAAATAGGTGAACCCTTGCACTCTACCATTACCCGCGCTTAGTAAAATATCGCTGGGCTAACTATGCTTTAAGGCCCATCCCTAGTCGCCCACCTCCTTTTTGCCGAAACAGGGGTGGGGGTGACACATTTTGATTATTATTCGGGCCCAGGCGTCGAAGACGCAAAAATGAAATGCAGAGTGGTGATTATATTTCAATTCCGAACACATACGTCCAAAAACATATTCATTTCATGCGAAAATAGAGCTGGAGTACCGTTTTTAGATTTGTCAAATGTCAATTTCCTCGGCGGCCATTACAGGTCTCCCTCTCAATAAGTTCCCTCCGAATAAGTTCACTTTCCCTCATTTTTATTCGCACGCTTACCCCACCTCGACGCGCTTGAGTTCGCCGAGGAATTGATTCGCTTACCTCCGAATAAGTTCAAGCGGAAACAATTAGATAATTCTTTAATATACTCACCCAAGACAAATTACGACAAAATACATATTTCAATCTATCATTTATGTATGTATATCATGCCCGACTTTCCATGATTAATCATACCTATGTATTGGGTAACATGCAGAGGCAACGTGACCGAACTTAAGGAACGCGATCTTTTGACTCGAGCGGCGAGCAGGCTGTGAGTGGGGGTTTATAGTTTCTCGGAAAAATATCCCCCTATAGCCCTAAAGTTGAACTTATTGAGAGGAAGACCTGTATTATATAGCTAACTGGCGTCTCTTAGTGTACTATTCTTGCGTCGGAGCATTATATTCGTGGCGCCACTTACCTCCCAGGCTAGCTAAACTCGGCGGACTACTATATAATAATGGCCGTCGAGGAAATTGACATTTGACAAATGTAAAAACGGTATTCCAGCTCTATTTTCGCATGAAACGAATATGATTTTGGACGTACGTGTTCGAAATTGAAATAGAATCACCGCTCTGCATTTTATTTTTGCGTCTTCTATACCTGGGCCCGGATAATAATCGCAATGTGTCACCCCCACCTTTTTTTCGGCAAAAAGGAGGTGGGCGACTAGGGATGGGCCTTAAGGCCGCCGTTCCGCTTAAATTATTTCTTGTGATTATTTTCTTGCTAATTTCGTACGTATTAAGTATCTCGGACCAAAAAAAGCACCTCTGGTGCAAAAACCTTTATGGTGCAAAAAGTACATTAATGTGTAGATCATTCCACCAAAAAATAAAAAACGTTGTGCTCGTTCGCTCGCTGCGCTCGCTCACTCGATTAGTTTATGATTATCAACATATACCTACAAGCATTGAAATCAGATAAAACTGCCAAGTACCGCCCACACAGCACAAGATATATCCATGGGATATCCTAATCATGTCCTGCATATCCCACAGATATCTCAAATATCATGGGGACATCCATGGGATATCGCATAAGACTTTACACTGCATCGGACGTCCTCGACACGTCCTACGATATGTCAAATATCACCAGTGATATTCAGGACATCCCACGGATATCGTAAGATATCACATACAATTTGTATCGCAAAATATTGTGTATACTAATTATTGAATACAAATCGATTTTTAAAACTATTTCACGTTTTTTGCAACCTTTTGCGAATTATAGTCAGCCCATTATGAGACATAATTTATTTTTTGATGTCTTATGATATTCTGGATATTCAAAGATTTCCATTATATAGTGCACCGATATTGTTCATAATAACCACCAGGTGGCGACCAGACCGAATTTCTCTCGCTACAAGATCGCCCTCACGATTTGGTATGCTCGAGTCGTGAGCCACTTTATCATACATATTTTTATATTTTATATCCCGTGAGGATCTCTTGAAACTATAAGGCCGAGAAGCATGGGCGCAGAATAATACGTGAATAATACGAATTTTATGGGGACAGCCAACTCGTCACACTAAAAAATCCCTAGGGTATTCGGGTGGCTAGACCAGCAGTGACTCTAGGGAGATTCTCGGCGAGTTGGCTATCCCCATAAAATTTGTATTATTCTGCGCCCATGCTTTTCAGCCTTATAGTTTCAAGAGATCCTCACGGTATTCTTATGCTACAGCCAAAGTTTGCATAAACACGGTTCTCTCACGGAGTCTCGTGAAGGTTACGTCCTTTACTTCGCTAGCATCCGATGAATTGGGAAATATCGAAGTGATATCGGGCATACATCCTGGGATATGCAGATGATATCCTGCATGTATCGAGGGATATCCAGATGATATCCACCGGATAGCTATATGCTGCGTAAGATGTACTGACAACGTCATTGAGAGTTCCTGAGGAGATCGTGAGATATCGCACAAAGACATCCTCGGGATATTGTGGGACCGGCCCTTTGTACATCCTAGGGATATCCATAAAATATCTAATGTATGTCACGGGATAATCCATGGATATCCGGTAGTTTCTGAAGTGATATCCAGAGGATATTCTCAGGATGTCTCTGTGCTGTGTGGGCGGTATAATAATAAAAGTTTGGAATTGAAAAATTTGTTCAAACTAAATAATCAGTAGTTTCTCGCAATCATAAGAGGACGGTAGTTAACTGATCCTCTTAACCAACAATGATCTACCACGGACATTGGGTTTTTGCACCACGGCATTAATTAGCCTAAGCCTCTGATGAGGGCAGTACATTACTGCTGAAACGTCAGGCAAATTTGAACACGTTGACTCGGCTTGATTGATAAGACCTTCTCCTCAATAACTATAATCCGAGTGACAACTTCAACATGTCTAAACCGAATAATGTTGTATCGATTGCAGGTTTATATTTGTGTTGATTGGTTTATAATTATTGGTTGAAGAAACAGTTTGGATTAATAAATTGGAGATAACCACATTTATAAAAAATATTCATAACAAACAAATTGTAGAGCAAAAAAAAAAAAAAAAAATGTTGAGGTAGTGGTACGTTCGCGGGCCAATGTTTAAATGACTATCAGAGGACATTGACATGGCAATTCATATTACATAGTTCTTTTTTCCCGTCTGACGGTTACCTCTCAAAAAGTCCGAGTCTGTGTCAGGCTTGACTTAACAGTCCGGCTCTGAAAGAGGCAGCCTTGAGAATATCAACAACAGATGAGTCTTGATCAGCTAGCTTTGTTAAGATAAATTCTCCGGGTCTGCGAAAGAGGAAGGTGATCTTGATTTCATAATCCAGATTCATGAGCAGGAATTTAAATTTTGATTAGAACATTTTTTTTTTGATAATAAATTGCGAGGGGCTCTAAATTTCATTTAGACTCGAACTCACGCTAACTTGAGGAATTTTTACAACCTCCGATTCATAAAAATTCCTGCAAAAAGTTACAGTATATGTTGATAATCATAAACTAATCGAGTCAGCAAACACAGCGAGCGAACGAGCACAACGTTTTTTATTTTTTGGCGGAGTGATTTACACATTGAGGGGACATGTCAGTATAGTCGCACTAAAATGAGGACAAAATTTACGAATTTTTGTCTCCAGTACAGATTTTTTTTTTCACAAACAGTTTTCACCATTGTTTAGTACAATACTTAATATACAGTGTATAGTTTTTTTTAGTCAAATTTTCGAAAACTCGAAGTATGGCGGCTGTTAGCGTACTGCATGGCGACTGCCGTTATCGTTTGCTGTGGAGAAGATATCGCGGAGCTCGAACATGTCATTCAATTTTTTCCTGACAAAATAATAGTCGAAGCTGTCCCTGACCATCTGACTTTTTGGAAAGAATCATTATTCACGAAACTAGTGCCATTTAAAACAAGAAAAATAAATTTTAGTACATTTCTTGACCTTCCATGTAGCGTTATAATAAAGGAATTTCAAAATTCGAAAAATGAAGATCGTCAGGGACAGGTTCGATTATTATTTTTTCGGGAAAAAATTAAATGACATGTTTTAGATAACCGAGCTTCGTGACATCTTATCCACAGCAAACAATAACGGCAGCCGCCATGCACAGCCGCCATATACTTCCAGTTTTCAGAAATTTGACTTGAAAAACACGTATAGTGAAATGAGACGGATTGATATTAATTTGTTGACAATGAGAATCAGAATAAATTTCCATATTATCAACCCTTTTTCAACTAAGTGCCGTTGTTATAATTTTATACGTAATAAGCTTATAATATTATTGATTCGTTGCAGTGAATCGAAAAACAGTTAAAATCATTGCACAGGTTAACCTCCTCAGCGGCGTCTTTTTCCCGGCGTTACATTTATGGGTTGTGAAATGTTCCGGGCATTATGATCTCCGTGATATGCTAGCCTATATAAATAACCCCGCAAAAACATTGTGAATGTAAAAAATACCGCCAAGTACAAAAAGAATGCCACTCGGACAAGATACAAAAACCTATCAAATCTGGAAACAATGCCAAGCACCACGAACTTCTTGCAATTATGCGTCGTAAAGTCGGACCCCACTGATTCGTGTAGAGATATCGAAAAATCATTTCAAGAGTTACATACTTGGCGGACACATTCCTTTCTCCTACTCTGCTACATTTATTCGCACCTTTTGTAGTATATTTCTTTCAGCCTCCAACTGCCAGAATGAACAGGTGTTCGAATGGAATTTGTGAATGAGAAGTAATTCACTCTCAAAATTTTAATATCATGAAAACCTAGATCATTTGCATCGATTCAACTCTCAACTGATTATTAGTCTATGGAAGAATTTGAGATATCTTTCGGTCTGAATGAATTATGCCTATTTGTATTACGTTACTCAATAGGAGGGTCTACTCCGAAAGGGGTATGTAGACTGAATCCAAATGAAATCATGCAGGCCAGCGGACGTGATGTTCCAGAATCGATCGGCGTTCAAATATGTTATTTCTCATACAAAATGAGCCGACACGTATTTTGTTGTTTACCCCAAAAAAATTATCCAAGCCCGATATCGATTTTTTAAGATTTAAAGGCGAAAAACTTTCTTCGCCAATTTGAGGAACCAAATATTCGAAAAATAGCCGCCGAATCCGTAATTCTCGAGCTTTTTCGACGATTCTTGTTTTATGTGATCCGGAATTTCGTACTCCATCGCGAAAAACAAAAAAATCCCCAAAATTTTGAAAATTGCCAACAATATCGACGTTTTTTGGAAAACATAAGAATTCACTTTTCTCAAAAACCCCATTTTTTTTTTTCTTCAAAATTCGATGTTTTTCTGGGTGATATTGACTACTTACCCTATTGATGGCGACTGGTATTTTTTCTTGCTTTCCAAGTAATTGACTATTTTATTTTCTGAATTCCTGCAGGGCCGTATTTTCACTGTTTTCATGTGTATACTCGCGAGCTTGTATTCTCTGTGGAATCCCATTCGTATATTGTTCGGGCTGCGGAATATCTTGTTGTTTAATTTTCTACGCGGTGTTTCTCTTACACAATACTTCAAATTACTTGTATCATGAACAAAAAGTAATGAAATCCCCCCCAAAAAGCACCTTTGGTGCAAAAACCTTTCGCCAAGTAGGTACATTAATGCGATATTTTCCACAAAAATAGATTTGCAGCCATTTAATCTACAAAAGTATTGAAATTAATGGACGTTACCAAGTACAAATAAATTTGCTCCCAATTAATTGCTTAATGTGATCCAGTTTTAGATTTTGGTAGCAGTTTACATTTCGATGTATACCTATAATGTGCGTAACACGTAATAACATGCGACATACGAACTCGGAAGAGAATATCAGTTGAAATTAGAATGAGAAAAAAACAAAGAAAAGAAAAAAAAATTTGGAGGTAGTGGTACTTGGCGGGCATTTTTGTAAAAATTACACGAAAATATAAACGCCCAGCAAGTACCACTACCTCCAATTTTTTTTTCTTTTCTTTGTTTTTTCCTCATTTTAATTTTAACTGATCTTTTCCTATGAGTTCGTATGTCGCATGTTATTACATGTTAGCCACATTATATAGGTATACATCGAAATGTAAATTGCCACCAAAATCTAAAACTGGATCACGTTGAGAAATTAATTGGGAGCAAATTTATTTCTACTTGGTAACGTCCATTAATTTCAATACTTTTGAAGTTTAAATGGCTGCAAAACTATTTTTGTGGGAAATATCGCATCAATGTACTTGGCGGAAGGTTTTTGCACCAGAGGTGCTTTTTGGGGGGGATTTCATTACTTTTTGTTCATGATACAAGTAATTTGAAGTATTGTGTAAGCGAAACACCGAGTAGAAACTTGAACAACAAGATATTCGGCAGCCCGAACAATATACAAATGGGATTCTACAGAAAATACAAGCTCGCGAGTATATAGCATGGAAACAGTGAAAATACGGCCGAGCAGGAATTCAGAGAATAAAATAGTCAATTACTCGGAAAGCAAGAAAAAATACCAGTCGCCATTCATAGGGTAAGTAGTCAATATCACCCCGAAAAACATATCAAATTTTGAGAAAAAAAAAAAATGGGGTTTTTGAGAAAAGTGAATTCTTATGTTTTCCAAAAAACATCGATATTTTCGGCAATTTTCAAATTTTTTTGGATTTTTTTGTTTTTCTCGATGGAGTACGAAATTCCGAATCACATAAAACAAGAATCGTCAAAAAAGCTCGAGAATTACGGATTTGGCGGCTATTTTTCGAATATTTGGTTCCTCAAATTGGCGAAGAAAGTTTTTCGCCTTTAAATCTTAAAGAATCGATATCGGGCTTGGATAATTTTTTTGGGGTAAACAACAAAATACGTGTCGGCTCATTTTGTATGAGGAACAACATATTTGAACGCCGATCGATTGTGGAACATCACGTCCGCTGGCCTGCATGATGTCATTTGGATTCAGTCTGTACTCGTATTAGTTCAATGTCGTTATTATCTCCGTATCAGGATTTACTGACCCAGCGAACCGAAATGGATTGAGGAATACTTTTTTTTAAAGATTTCAGTAACCGAAATCGTCAGAAAAAAGTATTCCCCAATCCATTTTGGTTCGCTGGGAAGATAGTGTTTGCAATTAACAATTCACGGTTTTCTAATTATTAACGATAATTTATACGCACTTGATGATTTCCTAATTATTCCCGACAGTTTTAATGCCTCTGAGTCCCTTAATAATCAAGTAGGACTAAAGATGATAGGTATGAAATTGTCCAGCAGGAGATTTCAATATTTTTCACTGATGAAATAATTATGAACTTGTATAATGAATATATTGAATATTAACTATTGATTTAAAGCGAATTGCATCTGGAAAAGCACCTTATACTTTCACCTAGCGAGACAATTAATAACCGTGTCAAACACATCAGATATGATATTGAAAACTGAAAATTGCATTTCAAGAGAATGTGATCTCGAATTATTATTCAGGTGTCCGTCACGATAAGTAAAAGAAATTCTTTATCTATAATGCGACAAGCTAGATCATTCAAATTGTTCCGAATCATTTAAATCAGTGTACACAATTTTATCAGAACATCAACGCAGGTTCATCTAGCTCTATTCACATAGGCTGTATACCTACAATATGCACTCAATAAAATATCAGAGCTCGCGAACCTCAACTGTCAATAGACTCAGAACTGTCTCTGAAGAAAGCGAGGACATTAAATTTTTATGAATCAATAATTTTGGAAATTATTCGTGCAAATCATGTACAGTAACTCAATCGTTTTCACTAATGTTTTGTTTATAACAACGAGACTGATGTTAGGAAGCTGGGAGTGGGAGAAAGGAATGTGCCCGCCAAGTATGTAGCTCTTGAAGTGATTTTTCGATATCTCTACACGAATCAGTGGGGTCCGACTTTATGACGTATAATTGCAAGAAGTTCGCGGTGCTTGGCATTATCTCCGGATTTGATAGGTTTTTGTATCTTGTCCGAGTGGCATTCTTTTTGTACTTGGCGATATTTTTTACATTTACAATGTGTTTGAGAATGAGAGAAACAGGTGGAATAATTGAACAGAACACAGAACACTAAATATTTTACTGTAGATTTATTTGCACTGCACAAACGGTTCAACGTGGTGTTGGGTGTATGAGTGTCGGTTTGTATTTGAGTGAGTAGTCTGGTTACAATTAATACTTGAGCTGTCCTTGTGATTCTATTAATCGAGTGAGCTGCGCGTAATTATATTAATTACATGAGAAGACGAAGAATCGTTATTACATCAACCAAAGAAAAGCCTACGTTGCGATGAGACACGTGTTGTCAGCGAGACCGTTAAACTTGAGTGTCGCCATGATGGTTTGACGCGTCTTCAGGGGTACGTTCCGATTAAACGTCCGGGCGACAACTTTTTGTCTAAAGTCGTTCTGATTCCCTAGATCTTTTGTCCGACAATTAGCATCACGGCGTTCTGATTCAATTTGGACGAACGTCTGGTGCGACAACTTTTCGTCGTACTCTTGACTGCGGCGTTTAACGTCGCGCATGCGTACAACACAATTTTAAAATTCAAACCGTTTCAAACAAATACATGAAATTACCGAAATATCCGTCATTTCTTATTGAGGTTAGAAAACGTGTAACAGGATAGTCCGCGATACCGATTGAATTGCGATTAATGAATGTAGATGGTGTTTGGTAAGTAGGATGCTTATAACTAGTCAAAATGATTACAGTCTGTAAGTATAATTGTTAACATGCTTATGTGTTTCAGAAAACTAGTTTCCCACAACCAAAACTTTCAATTATGGATGTGATATTATATGGCATCCAGAACGTAGTTACGCTGTGCCGAATAATATTTTTTGATCAGCCTGAGCCAGAAGACGAAGACTCCGAAGATGATGATCATATTGAATTGTTTGTTCATAGACTTGCCAATAGAGTCAATCGAGAAAGGAACATACCACATCGGATTGAACTATTTGTTGAACGTACAGTAGAGTTGAGTACTGACAGGGAATTCCAAAGCCATTTCCGTATCTCAAGGCAAGCTTTCGAGTGGCTCTTGGAGACTATTTCTCCATTATTGCAAAGTGGCCGTTGTGCTGGTCGACAAACACTGGACACAAAAAAACAGTTACTAGCTGTACTTTGGCTGTTAGCAACACCAGACAGTTATAGGTATACTAAGAAGAGATGCTACTTCACCAAATTACAAAATTGTTTCAATTTAGAATTTTTTTTTCAGATCTGTGGGTTCTCGGTTCAACTTGGGCAAGTCAACTTTGTCTGCGGCATTTGTGAGAGTGATTGGAGCACTTAACAATATTGCACCTCAGCTGATATCATGGCCATCTGAAGAACGAAGGATGATCATCAAAGAAGCATTTTCCAGAATGGCTGGTATTCACGGTGTCATTGGTGCTATTGATGGAACCTATGTTCCTATCAAAGCACCAAAGGAAAATCCAGAAGCATATATTAACCGGAAATGTTTCCATGGTATAACCCTTCAAGGAATTTGTGACAATTCGTTAAACTTCATAGATTGCTTTGCAGGATATCCAAGTTCAGTCTCTGATATCCGTATTTTTAGAAATTCTGACATTTACGATTCTTTCATGAATCTGCCAAACAACTATTTTGGACCAGAACAATTCATCATTGGTGATAAAGCCTATCCCATTATGAAGTGGTGCATACCTCCTTACATAGAACGAAGAAATGTAACCCGTTGTCAAAAAAATTTTAACACGGCCCATGCGAAAACACGTCAAGTTATTGAAAGATGTTTTTCTTTATTATTTGGGAGATTTCGTCGTCTACGCTACATTGATATGAATCGAGTTGATTTGATTCCTGCAACCATAATTGCTGCATGTGTTCTACATAATATTTGTTTGAATCATCAGGATGACTTTATCGAAGTTTATGTAGAAGAGGGTGCTCAATTCGTGCAAGTCGATGATGAATATGATAATGATGTACGAAACCCAGGTGATCTTCGTAATGTTATTGACGAAGGTGTAGCATTAAGAGACAGAATCGCACGATTGCTACATTGAATAACTGAATCATGTATAGAATAGTGGCATTCCAAAAATGTGTAACCCATATTTGTATGTAAAATATTTTCTTATAACATTTTCATCAAATCGAAGATATAAAATAGTGTATTCACTTTTCGCAAATTGTAAATAACGACTCATCGATGGATAATTGAACCTCGTAATAGGGTATTATTCTTAAATGTAAATGAAAGCAGAGGAAGTATGTGTGAATAAAATTGGCTAATTTGAAAATACATGTTCAGTTCATATTTTATTTGTAGTCAACTTAATATAATAATATTTAGTATATATTTTTGATCACATATGTCACTCTTAGATTATAAAAAACAACAAAACAATATATGTTATAATAAGTATCTATAACAGGAATATAATTTTTAGCAAAGGTAACAACTTAACGCTATGGAAAACTGTGGCAGTATACGTTCTTAGAATACTATATGGCCAGTATGTAAGTATTATTTAAAAAGTTATAATATCCTTATAATTCCTTATCAAAACTAAAAAATTGACATATATATTACTTTGGTACACTATATTATTATACATAGTAACGTTAAAATTAAGGTATGTAGCAAAGGCAGGTAAGTGAAGATATTCTTGTATCGCTATCTTCATCAGTTTTCTTATGGTTTTTTAGCTGTCATTTTCGAGAACGAATCTGCAATGACTTTTAGGAGTTCAAGTGCTGCATCTTGTCTTTGCATTAGTTCGTTGTGTCGTGTCTGTTTAGCTATTTCTTTTGATTTAACATTTTCTTCATACGTAGACAATTGCGCACCCAACTGACTTTTCTTTCGTTTTTTTGGCCTCTCGAGATTCTGTTGAATATGATCATCATCATTCACTGTCGACGAATTGTCACTGTCGTCGACCTCAATGTTACTAAGGTTTTGTGATCCCCTGGAGGATGAAGCTGTGCTCGGAGGACAAATATTTGCATCTTTCCCAAAGATTTCATCCATTTCATCGAAGTAGGCAAATTTGATGGCTGCTGCTCCACTGCTTTTACTCTTCATGTTATCTTTTTTGTCAGTATATTTTTGCTTCAAATACTTGAATTTATTTTTAATCTGTTCCACTGTATGGTTTGGGAGATGATCGCCAATCATTTGCCATACTTTTTCATTTTTTAAGGTCGTACTTTTGAACTGTGGGAGGTGGGACTTGTACAGCCGAATTAACTCTGTTATCTCTGATTTGTCCCATGAACAGCGACCTTCTGAGCTTTGTGATGGTTTATCCAATCCACTCGGAAGAGGTGAATCGATCTGGAGGTCCGGAGGAGGTAACGTTTGCGAGGCCAAACAGTCTGCATTTGCACCGTGCAAACTTGGAAAAAGTACAACTGCTGTTGCATACTCCATGAACCCTACATCACCGTCTGGGGAATGAATTGTACATACATTATTAATTTTCAGATAGATTGTACCTGAGAAAAGTAAACAGATTAGTTGCAGACTATTATATATTTTACCGAGTATTTTACGTATTTTGTTAAGTATGATGCCAAATTACATACCTGATTCTCTAAGGGTCAGTACATTTCCATCGTCGTCAAATGCCGGATTACCGTGCGCATCAACGACGAGAGAATATGTTTCGCTATTCATATTCAGTATGAATACACAATGGAAAGCAAGAACCAAACAAAGAACGAAAAACGCGCGTTTTAAGTTAGTATGGTTATGGTAGGTTGCGCGTTTTCATGAAGTTTCTAAGACGCACCACGGCGTTCGGATTCATGTCGGATTCGTGGACAAAAAACGGGGTGTGACGTCACGCCTTGACATATTTCGCACGGATTAAAACAACTTGATTCGGAACGTACCCCAGTGGTCGCGAGCATTTACGGCGCGTTTTCGCTGAGCGACAGCGCAGATGGCGCCAGCCTTCTTTGAGAAGTCTACTTCTCGAACACAATGTTTTTGCGGGGTATTTTACTATTTTTTGTAAGTTGCGGTTGAGATTATACAGAAACAGATAAAAGGAACAGATCAATAATATAAATGTATGAACGGATGAATACTAATAATATGGTTGTTTGTGGTAGTGGTGGTAAAAGCATTATCAATACAAAAACGAGGCAGCGTCTTTTCTCATCTGCAGTGATGCAAAGCATGTGCTATCTTGCAAGGAATCTGAAAAAATTTTCAAAAATCTGGAGTAACATATGAAAATGGTTCGGCAACATCCATAGCTTCTAGACTATAGACTAAAGACTAAAGACTAAAGACTAAAGACTAAAGACTAAAGACTAAAGACTAAAGACTAAAGACTAAAGACTAAAGACTAAAGACTAAAGACTAAAGACTAAAGACTAAAGACTAAAGACTAAAGACTAAAGACTAAAGACTAAAGACTAAAGACTAAAGACTAAAGACTAAAGACTAAAGACTAAAGACTAAAGACTAAAGACTAAAGACTAAAGACTAAAGACTAAAGACTAAAGACTAAAGACTAAAGACTAAAGACTAAAGACTAAAGACTAAAGACTAAAGACTAAAGACTAAAGACTAAAGACTAAAGACTAAAGACTAAAGACTAAAGACTAAAGACTAAAGACTAAAGACTAAAGACTAAAGACTAAAGACTAAAGACTAAAGACTAAAGACTAAAGACTAAAGACTAAAGACTAAAGACTAAAGACTAAAGACTAAAGACTAAAGACTAAAGACTAAAGACTAAAGACTAAAGACTAAAGACTAAAGACTAAAGACTAAAGACTAAAGACTAAAGACTAAAGACTAAAGACTAAAGACTAAAGACTAAAGACTAAAGACTAAAGACTAAAGACTAAAGACTAAAGACTAAAGACTAAAGACTAAAGACTAAAGACTAAAGACTAAAGACTAAAGACTAAAGACTAAAGACTAAAGACTAAAGACTAAAGACTAAAGACTAAAGACTAAAGACTAAAGACTAAAGACTAAAGACTAAAGACTAAAGACTAAAGACTAAAGACTAAAGACTAAAGACTAAAGACTAAAGACTAAAGACTAAAGACTAAAGACTAAAGACTAAAGACTAAAGACTAAAGACTAAAGACTAAAGACTAAAGACTAAAGACTAAAGACTAAAGACTAAAGACTAAAGACTAAAGACTAAAGACTAAAGACTAAAGACTAAAGACTAAAGACTAAAGACTAAAGACTAAAGACTAAAGACTAAAGACTAAAGACTAAAGACTAAAGACTAAAGACTAAAGACTAAAGACTAAAGACTAAAGACTAAAGACTAAAGACTAAAGACTAAAGACTAAAGACTAAAGACTAAAGACTAAAGACTAAAGACTAAAGACTAAAGACTAAAGACTAAAGACTAAAGACTAAAGACTAAAGACTAAAGACTAAAGACTAAAGACTAAAGACTAAAGACTAAAGACTAAAGACTAAAGACTAAAGACTAAAGACTAAAGACTAAAGACTAAAGACTAAAGACTAAAGACTAAAGACTAAAGACTAAAGACTAAAGACTAAAGACTAAAGACTAAAGACTAAAGACTAAAGACTAAAGACTAAAGACTAAAGACTAAAGACTAAAGACTAAAGACTAAAGACAAAAGACTAAAGACTAAAGACTAAAGACTAAAGACTAAAGACTAAAGACTAAAGACTCAGGACCCAGGATCCAGGACCCAGGACCAAGGACCAAGTAGTTAGGAGTTAGGACTTAGGACTTGGGACTTAAGGCCCATCCCTAGTCGCCCACCTCCTTTTTGCCGAAAAAGGGGTGGGGGAGGCACATTTCGGTTATTATCCGGGGCCAGGCGTCGAAGACGCAAAAATAAAATGCAGAGCGGCGATTCTATTTCAATTCCGAACACATGCGTCCGAAAATATGTTCGTTTCATGCGAAAATAGAGCTGCAAAACCGTTTTTAGATTTGTCAAATGTCAATTTCCTCGGCGGCCATTATTACGTAGCTGTCCGCCGAGTTTAGCTGGCACACGAGGTAAGTGGCACCACGAATATCAAGGATATCACTAGCTTAGTGTACTATCCTTACGTCGGAGCATATATTCGTAACGCCACTTACCTCGTGTGCCAGCTAAACTCGGCGGACAGCTACATAATAATGGCCGCCGAGGAAATTGACATTTGACAAATCTAAAAACGGTTTTGCAGCTCTATTTTCGCATGAAACGAACATATTTTCGGACGTATGTGTTCAGAATTTAAATAGAATCGCCGCTCTGCATTTTATTTTTAGTTAATTCAGACTTGGTCAAAGCCAGGACGAATTGACATGGAATGCCCGATAGAGATATATAGATACATAGGTATATAGATATAATGATATGGATGTAGATATATAGGTATAAAGATATATTAATATATACGTATATAGGAATGAATGTATATAAATATATTGATGATACTAATAATAATAATAATATACTTATATATGCCTATTTATATATATATATATATATATATATATATATATATATATATATATATATATATATATATATATATATATATATATATATATATATATATATATATACGTGATCCTGCGTGTACAAAATATACAGTCATGTATATACTCAATGCATGCGTATATGCAAAACAAATACATACGAAATTTGGTAATGATACTAATAATAATAATAATATACTTATATATGCCTATATATATATATATATATATATATATATATATATATATATATATATATATATATATATATATATATATATATATATATATATATATATATATATATATATATATATATATATATATTGTAACGCGATTTCCTTTTTGGAAGGGAGGAAGAAGAGAAAACTCCTCGCGCTACCCTACGGCGCTTATCTCTAGTATCGGTACGATAATGAGGAAAATTAATTCACACACAATATTTAAATTTTCGTTGGGCGCCAGACGCAACTCGCGTCAGTTAATAATAAGTTTTAGAATTTTCTAGAGATCAACGACGGTTAACCTCGGCTAAGTCAGAATGAAAATTAGATGGTAGAGGGGATGGGAAGCCAGGTAGATTGAAGCAGATATTGCCAGACTTGTCCAGATTTGATGTTTATTAAAATAGTCAAAATTAGTTCGAGATGACACATTGGTTCGGTACGATAGCAAAATAATATTACAAAATTCAGAGAGAATCTAAACGTTCGCTATCCAGCGAGAATTAACCAAAAGAATGAGATAGGACAAGAAATGCTTAGGTTACTAGGAACTAATTAATTAACTTAATCTTTTCAAGAAAGAAAATGTACGGGACGAGACTATTTCTCTCCCGGCTACAACTACGTTCGTATTACCCAGGTTTGATAAGACAGAATAGAAAATCACTTATCTCGTATACTGAAGAAAAATCAAGCGAGAAAGTAGTAATAATAGTAATAGTAGCTCAACTACAAAGAATAGGACGCTAAGGTCCGCAAGCATTAATTATTAGATAACATGCCAATAAAATAGGACTTGCCTCAGATCATGCTAAACCAAAAAAAGGGACAGCCAGTCACGAAATAGTTCAATAATTAAGTTAAAGAAAAATGATAGAAAGATCGGTACGAGACGATATTAGTAAATTAGACAAAAGTAACTAAGAATTACACAGCAAGACGAGACCTCGTGGCCCAACGCCTGCGTAGAAAAATACTCGATATCTTCGCACTCGGTACCATACGATTTAATGAGAATTATTTCGTGACTTTACAGTAGGTTAAACAGGCTTACCTTAAAGTTGAATAATGGCCTCAAGGCACTACACTAAACTAAAAACTGAAGCTAATATTATTTCCAAAAGGTGATTCTAATTTAGACAAAAAAACAACTCGGTACGATAATTGAAGAGCGTGCGTCGCAGTCGGCAGTCGAACGTAGAAGAGGTGGGTGCTTGGTGGTTTGCTAGGCTCGCTAGGTGATGGGTTGCGGAATCCAGAATTCCAGAACGAAACGTCTTCACGGGTGCCGGTGATTGGCCTAATTGCTCGTCATAAGTGGTGCAGATCTAGCGGACAATTGTTGCGCGTCACGCTCAAGTCCTGCCGACAGAATTATGTTTTCCCCTGGATCATCGCGTTCTAGTCAGCCGCATCCTGGCAGCGTACCGACTGTTGGCGACGTATTACTACGCGCCAATTTTCAAATTCGTATCCCACAGCGACTAGCTGATTGTAGGTTGTAGTTAGAGGTGGATTTCTTTCTACCGTCGTGCTCCTTACTCCCTGACTATGGTCGACTAGGAGGGGTTCTCCAGTTGTCCACTCACCAGAAGTTTTCATAACTGAAGACCCCGCTGACATCGTGGAAGGTTACCAGAACCTCCTCACACGAGGCGTTTTCTCTTCGTCGCAGCGATACTCGTGGGCTTTCCTGGCCAACACGGTAACGGTACGATAATCAGGAGGGTAGATGTTATTTTTCTGGTTCGGCTCCAGGCCAAGTAGTCGTCGATGAAGGAGGCTTTTAATGAGTTACTCAATTCGCTCAGCCCTGTACTCTGTCATCGCGGCATCCATTTCCTGCACTTTTCCGGTAGTTTCGGAACCCAACTCTCGCGTGACCTTGGCGGGTTGTTCCCTCGGTGGTAGATCAGCTCGTTGTACGCCGGGGCGTGGAGTACACGTTTCATAAAGAGAAAAGGAATGTAAAAATACAAGAAAATTAGAATTAATGTTATTCTGCCTAATTCTGTCTTATCAAAATCCTGGGTATCTTGCCGACCGCGCACACTCGCTACTTCTTTCTTTACAACGGGACGCTTGCACAGAGTGCAACGTCACAATATATATATATATATATATATGGGGCATTCCAAGTGAAACCGGCGAGCTATCTCCCTCACCCCCTACGATTTTTGTCGCTTATTTTTTTTTGGCTTCTATGTCACCCTAAATGAGCCCCAATTTTTTTCCAGATTTTTCCTCGCCTGCTTGTCGTCGCGCCATGTGTTTTTTTTTGTTGATGCAAGAGGAAACATCAAAAACGACCTTTTTCAAAATAATGATTTTTTTTCTACAAATCCCGCACCTGAAAACAGTAACTTTTTTTATGATTTGAAAGTGGGCCGAAGTCTGCCAATATTTTTTTTTATCAATTTTGATTTTTCGAAAAATCGAAAATTTTGAAAATTTTGAATTACAATCATCACATCTTGTATTAAAAAAAAAAATAAAAAAGAAATACCTCTTGCGAAAATGTCATATCTTGCTTAGTTTCAGATTAAATTTTAAAAAATCACGGAATTTCGCCGCTAGAGGACACAAGTAATATGAAACTAAGCGAGATATGACATTTTTGCAAGAGATGATTCTTTTTTCTTTTTTTTTTTTAATACGAGATGTGATGATTGTAATTCAAAATTTTCAAAATTTTCAATTTTTCGAAAAATTAAAATTGATAAAAAAAAATATTGGCAGGCTTCGGCCCACTTTCAAATCATGAAAAAAGTTACTGTTTTCAGATGCGGGATTTGTAGAAAAAAAATCATTATTTTGAAAAAGGTCGTTTTTGATGTTTCCTCTTGCATCAACAAAAAAAAACACATGGCGCGACGACAAGGAGGGGAGGAAAAATCTGGAAAAAATTGGGGCTCATTTGGGGTGACATAGAAACCAAAAAAAAAAATAAGCGACAAAAATCGTAGGGGGTGAGGGAGATAACTCGCCGGTTTCACTTGGAATGCCCCATATATATATATATATATATATATGTATATATATATATATATATATGTAAGTTTAAACGCTTAGCGCCAAAACTTAGTCGTACGTGGCGAGCACACATACGACCAAGAGAGAGCTGTCTCTCTGTCAGCAGAGAGGTAGTACGTCAAGTGACTCCGAGCAGTTCGCATCGTGAAAAGTCTTACTCACTTGTAAACAACATTTGCGAAGTAACGACAATAGTATAGATTCAGGTTAGTATTAAGTTTTATGTTTAGTGTAAGTCATGGTAACTAATGTACATATTTTATCAATACAGTGTTGTCAACTGCATCTCTACTGGTCGACTTCTTTTCCCGTCCTTACAAATCTATACTATGGAGGTTAAGGCAAAGTTTCAATTCGTCTCAGAGGCAGGCGCTGATTCAAAGAGCACTGTGATTAAAGTGAAAACAATTCAACTTGTGGGTCAAGAAGAAATTTTTTTATTCCCACAAGACAAGAGAACCAGTGCATATCACACACAACTCTTCAACACAGCTGTTGTTAAAAATGTAGCGAAGAGTTTGAAAATCAGAAATAAGTTTAGAAATGTGCTACTGACCTTGACGCAGGAGCTTCAAAATATTTACTTGGATGGAGAAGGAAACGTCGTGCTGGGGGAAGAATATTTGGAAGAAGTCACCACAACACATACGGACACCACAAACGCTAGCGTAGCGGAGAGAAGTAGCCGTAGCTTAGCTAAGGACATTGTTTTGGAAAAATTTAACGGCGAAAATTTTAAAGCGACCACCTGGCTATCGATGTTCATCCAGGAATGTAACCGAGTAGGGATAAATCAAAACAAATACGCTGAAACACTAAGATTGTTTTTAGAAAAATCTGCATTAGACTGGTTTAATGTCACTTTAAAACAAAGTAGCCTAAATAATAATTGGGAAACTTGGAATAACGCGTTTATAGAAACCTTTTCAGTGCAATCCTGGACGGACATCGCCTATGCGTACGATTTCAAATATCTAAATGGCTCTTTATTAGAATATGCTCTAAAGAAAAGGAATTTATTATTAGAGGTTAATGATACAATGACTCTCAATACTCAAATTGACTTAATAGTCATTAAATTGCCAAAATTTTTACAAAATAGATTGGAGAGAAAATCAATTCTAAATATGGAAGATTTAATGTCTAAATTAAAACATTTTGGAAATTTGAGTGTTAAGAACATTGAAAAAGAAAGTGCAGATAAAACCTCAAAACAAAAACAAATAAAACCATGTACAATATGCGAAAAGTCAGGTTACAAAGATAGATACCACCCAGAACAGAGGTGTAGATTAAAAGATAAACAAATAACAAATATAAAGAATGATAAAATTAAAATTGTAAACAATGTAGATTGTGAACATTATGTAGCAAGCACAGATGAGGCAAAAAACGAGTAGTCGCCCCACTTATAAGATTAAAAATTTTTGCAAACAATACTCCAGCTATAGGTCTATACGATTCCGGAGCAAATGTTTCCTTAATTAGCCAAAAATTTTTAAACAAAATAAAGAATGTAGATAAAATTATGAGTGGGGAAATTAACGTTAAAGGTATAAATGGAGTAACAAAGGCTGAGGGCATTGTAAAACTAAAAGTTAAAATCGGTAACATAAAAGAAAACTTTCCATTTTTTATAATAAAAAATAATTTTTTTAATGAGGACATATTAATGGGTTTAGATTTGATTCAAAAATTTAAACTGTGCCAAGATGAAAGTCTAAAAATTACTCAAAAATACTCACATAGTAAGAATGAAGAAAAAGTGGAAAACAATTACACAAAATTCATGGTCCAGAGTTTAGTTATAGAGGATAATAATACAAATAATATCCAAGTTATACTTAAAAAAAATAATGATATTTTTGCAACTTCAAAGTTTGACATCGGAGAAACAAAAAATTATGAAGCCGCAATCACACTGACAGAATACAAATACATTTCAAGGAAGCCTTACAGATGCTCATTTCAAGATAAAGTTGAAATTGAAAAGCAAGTAAGTGAATTGTTAAAAGCAGGATTGATTGAGGAATCGTGCAGCCCATACGCAGCCCCAGTCACTATGGTTTTTAAAAAAGAAGAAGGAAAAAGATCTCGTTTCTGCATAGACTTTAAAGAACTAAATAAAATTGTTGTGCCAGAAAGTCAACCCTTCCCAAGGATTGATGATCTGACATTGCGTGCTAGAAATTGTGAGTTTTTCACGAAGCTTGATGTGAATTCGGCTTTCTGGTCAATACCGGTACGTAAAAAGGACAGACACAAACTAGCATTTGTGACACATCATGGTCACTGGCAATGGAACTGCCTACCATATGGATTAAAGTCGGCCCCAGCAATATTTCAAAGAGTTCTGTCTAGCGTTTTGAGAAAGAAGGAACTAGATGAGTTCGCAGTAAACTACATAGACGACATACTAGTATACTCAAAAACATATGAAGAGCATATAAAACATGTCGAGCAAACATTAATAGCACTAAGAGATGAAGGATTTAAACTGAATAAAAACAAATGTCAATTTGCTTTAAATGAAGTCATATACTTAGGTCACAAAATTGGTAACAATCACATCAAACCAATGAAGGATAATTTAATCGCGATAAAGAAATTCCCCGTACCTCAGACAAGAAAACAGGTGAGACAATTTCTGGGAAAAATAAACTTTTATTTAGCGTATATACCACAGCACACTATTCTGCTGGATCCGTTGCATAATCTGTTAAGAAAAAATATAGAATTTCTTTGGTCAAAACAATGTAATAACAGTTTTGAAAAAGTAAAAGAATATTTATGCTCTGCTCCAGCGTTAGCAATATTTAGCGAAGAAGCACCAATATATTTGTTCACTGATGCCAGTATAAACGGAATAGGCGCAATTCTAAAACAACCCCAAAAAGATAATTCACTAAAAACAGTCTTTTATTTTTCAAAAAAACTAAATAAAACACAAAAAACAAAAAAAGCTATTTACATTGAATGTTTAGCAATAAAAGAAGCAATCCTCTATTGGCAATACTACCTGATTGGAAAAAAATTTGTAATCTTCACAGATCATAGGCCATTAGAGAATTTTAATATCAAAAAAAGTATAGATCCTCAATTAATAGAAATTTTAAATTATATCTCTCAATTTGATTTCGATATTGTGTATAACCCAGGAAAAGATAATATAGAGGCGGATTGCCTATCAAGAAATCCTGTTCTGGAACCACATGAAAATTCAGACGATGAATCTGTGATAAAGACAGCAAATTTCTTACGAGTTGAAGAGATAAAAAAAGATCAAAAATCGATTGAAATAGATCACACGTGTGACATCAAAGATGAGATCATCTATAAATTATTGAAAAATAAAAAGAAGATTTGGATTACAGAACAATTAGGTGTCTCAATTATAAAAAAAGTACACATAGATCAAGGACACATCGGAACAAAACAACTAACGTTGACTATATGCCAAAAATTTTATTTTAAAAATATGCACAGACACATTAAAATAATATGCAAAAATTGTGAAACTTGCATTAAAAATAAAACCAGAATTGAATGTTTCAAGGCTCCGTTGTCCCAGCTAGGGCCACCTAAAGAACCTTTTGAAATAATGTCTTTGGACACCATCGGAGGGTTAAAAGGAATAAGTACTAAAAGATACTTACACTTAATGATAGACCATTTTACTAGATTTGCATATATTAGCACGTCAAAAACACAAGTTGCAAGAGACTTTATTAGTTTAGTAAAAAAAGTAGGAAAAAACGGGAAAATACAAACTATACTAACAGATCAATACGCAGGAATAAACTCTGCACAATTTAAACAATTCACAAAGAAAGAAAACATATCATTAATCTTTACAGCAGTAGACTGTGCCTTTTCAAACGGATTGAATGAAAGAACAAACCAGACTTTAGTAAATAGGATTAGATGTAAAATTTATGAAAATAAAAACAAATCTTGGCCAACTATAGCAGAAGATTGTGTAAAAGAGTATAACAACACTATACACAGTTCAACTGGTTTTACTCCAAATTATTTGCAAACAGGAATAGATAATAATTTTATGCCAAATGAATTGAAAGACAACAACATAAACAACTTACAAAATAACAGAAAACTTGCATTAGAAAACTCAAAAAAAATACATATAAAGAATAAGTTCTATTACGATAAACACGTTAAAAAAATTGATTATAAGATAGGTGACTTAGTTTATATTCAGCAGGGAAACAAGCTAAACAGAGACAAGTTAGACGTAATAAGGTCAGGACCTTACAAAATAAAAGAAAAAATATCCGACACCATTTATTTAATAGATAGCAGATACAGAAAAAATGAATCAAACCTCTTTCACGCCAGCAAGCTCGTTCCTTACTCATAGGGCTTCACCCTTCGGCTTAAAAGGGGGGGATGTAAGTTTAAACGCTTAGCGCCAAAACTTAGTCGTACGTGGCGAGCACACATACGACCAAGAGAGAGCTGTCTCTCTGTCAGCAGAGAGGTAGTACGTCAAGTGACTCCGAGCAGTTCGCATCGTGAAAAGTCTTACTCACTTGTAAACAACATTTGCGAAGTAACGACAATAGTATAGATTCAGGTTAGTATTAAGTTTTATGTTTAGTGTAAGTCATGGTAACTAATGTACATATTTTATCAATACAGTGTTGTCAACTGCATCTCTACTGGTCGACTTCTTTTCCCGTCCTTACATATATATATATATATATATATATATATATATATATATATATATATATATATATATATATATATATATATATATATATATATATATATATATATATATATATATATATATATATATATATATATATATATATATATATATATATATATATATATATATATATATATATATATATATATATATATATATATATATATATATATATATATATATATATATATATATATATATATATATATATATATATATATATATATATATATATATATATATATATATATATATACAGGGTGAGTCTTCCTCGGGGTCCTGAGAGGGTGTGGCTTAAAACGGCTGAGACTCCGCCTCTTCCTATTCGTACTCGTCATTATCCGAAGAACACTGATTGTGATTACTATTTATTTGGCTCTTGCCGTGTATCTACAATATACGGAGATGTGTGTAGCCTTGTCAAAACAATGAGATAATATTATTCACCTCAATTTCTGAATAGATTGTCTACCATATGAGCTAGCTTGCTCAGAATAATGAATCGATTTGGAGACAACGGTACCTGTATCTAAATGAAAACTATCATCCTGACAATTGACAATAACAAGTATGAATAAAAGCAGGCGGCGTCTCAGCCGATTTAAGCCACACCCTCTCAGGACGCCAGAGAAAACTCACCCTGTATATATATATATATACATTAGGGTGGCAATATTTTTCCGACTTTTTTTATTTTTTCGAGCTCACATGAAAATTTTTTAGTTTGATCCATTTTAAGAGCCCTCTCCAAATTTTAGCTGAATTAAAAATTTCGTAGAGGTCGCTCAAGAATTTTGAAAATGTCGAAATTCAACGAAATCGATTTTTTTTTTTTTATATTCTTCACTTGCTCACCAACTCAATCTTTCCTAGGTAGATTGTAGAGGAACATACTGAAATTTCAAGTAAAAATATTAATATTTAAAGCTCGTTCAAGAATTAAATAAAAAAAATTTCAACAAATTTCAATGGTCTTGAGCGACCTCTAAATCTCAATATTAAGACTTGATCTTTTCACAACTACTAATTTGTAGTAAAATGATTATGAAATCAAAAGCATATGATAATTGAAATAAATAGTCACAAATTACATTTTTTATAATTTTTTTTTTTTTTTTTTTTTTTCACTTGCTCAGTGATTCAATCTTTTCTAGGTGGATTGTAGAGGATCATACTGAAATTTTTAGTCAAAATATCAATACTTAAAGGTCGCAAGACCATTGAAATTTGTTGAAATTTTTTTTGATTAATTCTTGAACGAGCTTTAAATATTAATATTTTTACTTGAAATTTCAGTATGTTCCTCTACAATCTACCCAGGAAAGATTGAGTTGGTGAGCAAGTAAAGAATATAAAAATAAAAAAAATCGATTTCGTTGAATTTCGACATTTTCAAAATTCTTGAGCGACCTCTACGAAATTTTTAATTCAGCTGAAATTTGGAGAGGGCTCTTAAAATGGATCAAACTAACAAATTTTCATGTGAGCTCGGAAAAATAAAAAAAGTCGGAAAAATATTGCCACCCTAATATACATGTATATATATGTGCTTCGATACATTCCAACCCAAAGGTTATAGAAATCAATTTATGTAATGACTATTTCAGGGACACCTGATTACTTCCGGGACTGTCCTGGAAGTTTTTTTTTATCCAATGACTAGATTAGGACATCGACTTCTTGATACAATGTTGAGGCCCTCCAAAATTCTCCATATACCAACCCCACACAACCCAACAACGTGCTAGTACGCACCCGGGTGCTATGACAAACGGAGTATAAGCAGAATCGTAACTAGGGGCCCCAAAATGGTAGTGTCCCCAAACTTGACGTTCCACACATTTATATATACCTATAGATACATATATATATACCTATATACAGGGTGAGTCACGAGAAACTCCGAGAATGGGAGGAGCCTCATTGCCGAATAAGCCCCCGCCCTTGAACCAATCAAACAAATAGCAGGTAATGATAATAGGAACTGTGTAAGCATAACATCTATTGTTGATGCGTACAGCCTTCACAATTGGGCTATCCAACTTTGACACAATATGACAGTCATGTTTGATAGCAAATTTAACGATGCTTATCATCAACCATCTCTGCCAGTTATATCAGAGCAGTCGACACAATCAGTACCCTTAACACATTCAGTGTAAAGTTCAAAAGTAAAGTCGATTACTAGCTGATCTTGTTTTGATTATTATTCCTTGCTGTGTACCTTGATTCTGATGTTATGCTTACACAGTTCCTATTATCATTACCTGCTATTTGTTTGATTGATTAAAGGGCGGGGGCTTATTCCGCCATGAGGCTCCTCCCATTCTCGGAGTTTCTCGTGACTCACCCTGTATATTAGACTGCATCAAAAAAAAACTTATTTTATTTTTTCGATCTCCCACATCATGAAACCATAGTTAATAACATAATATTTAACCCCCTTGAAGGAAATCGCCATGCGATTTTTTTAAGCGGTGTCGCATCGAGATTTTGTATTTGCCATTTAATTAACACGTAAGAAATCCAAATCTGACGGTTGGAGGGTAGTAATCATTTTTCTATACAACAGACGAAACTCTGTATGGTAGCACTTGACAACTTACATGTTTTCTTCGAATCGAGGCGTCGTAGAAAATTTTTAACCGCACGATCTTCGAGATATTCAAGATTGCGATTTCCATCTTTTCGAAAAATGGGTCAAAAATTTGTGCGGTTGAAAATTTTCTACCACGCCTTGATTCGAAGAAAACATATAAGTTGTCAAATGCTACCATACAGAGTTCCGTCTGTAGTATAGAAAAATTATTATCTCCCTCCAACCCTTAGAATTGGATTTCTTACGTGTTTATCAAATAATGAATACGAAAACCCAATGCGGCACCACTAAAAAAAATCGCACGGCGATTTCCTTTCAGGAGGTTCAATATTATGTTAAGGTAAATGCCCCAATTATGAGAAACAGCAATAGTACATTATGATACTAGTGCGGAAAGTTGGTGATTCCCGATGAGTGTGCGGTTTGCAGCACGAGCCGGAGGCGAGTGCTGCAACTCACACGAATGGGGAATCACCAACTCGCACGTGTATCATATACTATTTTTCGTAACATCTGTGAATGGAAAGTTCGCAACACGAGCCGAAGGCGAGTGTTAAAAGAAGAAATTAGACGGTGTCCAGGGGCGGAGCCCCGGTGGGGGGTTGGGGGGGCGAAGCCCCGCCAAAGAATTGAGGAACGAATTTATATAGGATTGTAAAAATTAAGTTTAGTAATGTAACAAAGAGTTTCACTTACTTCTTTATTTGATATTTATTTATAATATATAATTTTTGGTTATTTCAGTACGGATTTATAAAAAGGATCTGCTTATTTTATAAAATCAAAAACATTTGTATCACAGGTATTCATCTACCTCGCTAATTATAATATATACATTTCGGCTCTGATTGGACTAGGTAACTATACTTTAGAGCGACTTAAACAAAACTTCCATCACAGCTTTTCAGCTTTATCTTTCTCATACATAATCGTTACGTGACCATAGTTGATAAGTTGAAAAGAAACATCCCTCGGAACTTCAATATTTGACGATGGCAATGAATTTTCATCATTTACAGCAGGATCTGAGTTCGTGGACGTTGATTTAGAAGATAATGGGTTTAATCTTGGTGTTTTGAAACATTGGCCAACGCTCTTAGAACTTGATGCACCGACATTTAGATCCTGAGCAATCTTTGCTTTTTTTTGTAACCCAGTCTTGGAAAAAGATTGATCCGACGACATAACTGATCCTATTATTTATTGACAAGTTCTCTTTTTTCTTGCATCACAGTCGTCAATATAACTTTCCACAACTTGATTAGACTTCCAACCTCCAAGTCGCTTAATATCAGAAAATTTACCTCCGGAATCAGCCAGTGTTGTTGCTGCAGTACGGCGAAAGCTATGCCCTGTGTACCTTTCTGGCTCAGGCAACTTTAAATATGTAGCAATTTCTTTTGGCATGGCCCCAAATTTGTTAAGTCCGATAGTTTGTCGAGTACACTTTACTTTCTGGTAGCTTGCAAAAAACTTATCGCCGTTGACATTTTCTGGACGCAAAGATACGTATTTCTTGTACATATCGTAGAATTCGTCCATACTTGTGAATTCTCTTACAACACCGGTTTTTGTTTTTGGAAGTTTTACGAACAGCACACGATTGCCACGGTCGTCAAGGTCCCTCATAGTCATTTCGCAAAGTTCTGATCTCCTGCATACGCCTGCAATCCCAAAAACGCAAGCAACCTGCAAACAACATAGAAAATGTAGTCAAAGACGATACAGGATAATTTTTAGTAGATATGGGTACGTGAATGTCTTGGCCTTCTGACTTTTGAAATTTTTAGAGTTTTTTTTCAAAAAATTAGTCAGCCTTGAGTAAGTGCCAATATTAATCTTATTATAAGCATTGATAGTACATTTTAGCATTGAGTATCGAGCCCACATTGTTGAAGGTGCCATTGTCTCCGCCTGTTTCTTGAAATAGACTAATAGTACTTCCTCACAGAACGAGTTTGTGTTTCTGCTTTTTCTCCAGGCTTCGAATTCATTATAAGCTTTCGTGTATTTCAGTCTCGAAACGGTTGGCAACGTATCCAAGCTTGGATCTTCAGCTTCCTCGAGAATATCTGGTGGCACATATTCCGCTACGGATGTACACTCATCTGGATCACTTTCCGACATCATTTGTATTTTATAGTCCTCAGTTTTACACAATTTACGAGACTTGCACCAGGCACGTGTTTACAACAGAAAATGGCGAACTAATCTAAGTTCAGTTGACGTGTCGTAGTTGCTGTTCTTGGCGCCAGATAGCGTCAGCTCCGCTGAGCTCCGCTGGGAAAACAAGTCGTCCGCCCGATGGCTCTCATTCCCGCATGGATAAATCGTGCGGGAATGTGGATTTCCGCACACTTTTTAGGATTATCGGGAATCTGTCATTTTGCGTACAATTTTCTGTACGCAAAGTGCGAACTTTCCACACAGTGTTACAAAAAATCTTGATACTATTATGGATCTGTAAAATAATTCCAGAAATTAAAATAGAAAATATGTAAATGAGAAGACGAAAAAATCCTTGCTGAAAGATTACACATTGAATTTCATTATTAACGCAATTTGGAAATGAATCACAGTAAAATATCCCGTAAAAAAAAGTTTATGTGAGTGGTAGCCAGTGACGTGAAAAGCTTCAGAGAGATGACGAGCGTACAGGGGGCCATACTGCAAATCTACGACTTTACAACTATCCTGTTTATTATCTATTCAGAAGACCATATTCAACAAAAATCAATTCTTTAGATAATTATAGGTTCAAAGATTAATATGCAAAATGAGATTTTTCTAATTTCATCGATTTTATATTTTTAAAATAGGTGTTTCATAATAGGTACACGGATTTTGGAATTGCCCCTATGTGTGGATCAGCCGATCCATAGTTACATCCCATTATTTTTTAGTTGCTCGTGTTTATGGAACGTATTCCGGTGTACAGTGTTTATCAGTGTTTGGATGGAATTCATCGCATTTTCAAAGTTTTTTCGGTTTGATTAGGGACATAATTGGATAAATTACAATAATTTTGTAAATGTGCAAGTGAGTATCTAGTTTACAGATTCATATGACAGCTTTATCTAACCTAACCTCAAAATTGCGAATAAACACTAACCTCTTCTTCGAGTGTCGATGAATTATTTATGTAATTATCGTGAGTGAGTATCTAGTTTACAGATTCATATGACAGCTTTATCTAACCTGACCTCAAAATTGCGAATGAACACTAACCTCTTCTTCGAGTGTCGATGAATTATTTATGTAATTATCAAATATTTCTTTCAGGAATGGCATCCAACAAAAGTAAAAGTGAAACTAATGATGAAGCTGCAAAGAAAAAACAAGCAAAAATAAAATCTAGAAGTATCAAAAAAGTAGAGAGCAGCGTTAATCCTCGACAAGCAAAGTATGCTACATTGAAAAAAGTGGTAGTTCCTGTTAAAATGTATATGAAAACATTGCAAAAAAGAAAGTGCAGAGAAAAAATTATTCCAGAGAATCTTTGGGATCTGCAATTGCTGCTGTCAATAACGGTATATCTCTAAGAAAAGCTGCTAATAATTTTGGAGTACCGTTGTCTACTTCATGTAGGAAAATCAATAGCCCAGACAAAATTGATGCAAAATCAGGTCCATCTGCAGTTTTATCACAAGCTGACGAAAAAAAGATAGCGAACTGGATGATACACCGTGCAAAAATAGGTTCTCCTGTTGATAAAGCTGAATTATTAGATTCCGTTCAAAATTATTTGAATAGTGAAAGGAAAGAAACTGTATTCTCAAATAATAGACCAGGACGTAGATGGTACGAAAACTTTATGAAGCGATACCCAAATGTGTCAATAAGAAAAGCACAAAATCTGACAGCCACTCGAGCCAATGTCACTGAAGAAGATTTGAGAGATTGGCTTAAAGAAATAGAGTTGTACTTAAATCAGCATGATCTTCTGAAACTTCCACCAGGTCGCATATATTCAACTGCGACGAAACAAGTGTACAGTTGTGTCCATCAACAGCTGAAACTTTCCACGAGTACATGACATTGGTGTTCTACCCTTGGCTTCTATCAGAGCATATAGAGTTCCCAGTTCTATTATACATGGATGGTCATTCATCGCACATGTCGATGCCACTAGTTTCTTTTTGCAGAGAAAAGCAGATGCATCTGATTTTATTATTTCCCAATTCGACACACATAGTACAGCCATTGGACATAGCATATTTTCGCCCTATGAAAGACTGTTGGAAGAAAGTAGTTCCTATCTGGAAAAGGAATACTAACAGTACTGAAGTAACGCGAGTAACTTTTCCGGAAGTATTAAAATTAGCTATCGATTCATACGTAGATGAAGCTAAAACAGTTGCACATGGTTTTGAGAAAGCAGGACTGTATCCTTTCGATGCTGATGCTGTTGAATATAATGTTTTGGATGAGGATAAGAAGAAAGGATTGAAACGAAAAAGTCAGGATCAAACTGAGATTGGTCAAGTTTCTTCAGATGAAATGAACCTTCTAGAACTCTTTGAGGAGAATTTAGATACTGGACTGGAAGTAATGTTTGAAATCAGTGAAAGCCAACAATCCTGGATTGGTCCTATTGAATCAAAAGGATTGTATGAATATTGGTTAAAGATTAAGAAAGCTGCTAGTGGTATATAGATATTAAGTATTCTTCTTTACTTTTTTTAAAATATTATTCTTGATAACAAATGCTTAATCATAAATGTCAAATCTTATTCAATTTTTCAATTAGTCCACGGGAGATTTTTTTAAGTTTATCTTGAGCTTTTTATTGAGACAGAATTAAGTATGAAATTTCTGCGTGGTCGATTTTATAGAACTGATTTTTTTAACACACTTATTTGAAGTCATTCTTCCCTTTCGATATCAATGATGTTATGATGTTACGTAGATTCGAATACAATAGTAGATAGGCTAGGGGGCTCCGGAGGCCCCGAAATTTTTCTAAGTCCCGCAACCGACCTACTGCGCATGCGTGAGGGCGGGAAATTTGAAATGTGCGCAGATGGGGTTGCGCAGAATCACGGCAGGGGTGGGACACCTGGAGGTTAATATGTACAGGTATTAGTGACAACCCTCAGAATGACGTTAGACACCCTTTATATGATGCCACACACCCTTAATATGACGTCACACTCCGTTAATATGACGGCACACACCCTTGATATGACGCCACACTCTTGATCCTCAGACCTTCTTTCTCGAACCTTCGATGATGACGTCACTGGCATCAACTTCTAGAAACTTCCTCAAGGTTATTCCGCGATTCTCGGGATTTCCGGCAGATAAACAGTTCTTAGAATTATTCGGCACCCTGTGAGAATTTTTTCGAGATCAAGTTACTTCATGTCTGAACATGATTTCGCTAACGATTCTGAGAATATATTTTGTCTAGAAATCTCAACGATAACCCTTTCGTGGAATTATTCGGCACCCTGTGAGATTTGAGAAGTTTCGCTGTACGAATTTCACACGAAAAATATTCCCGGAAGATTCTAGATGTTTCGCTACAGCATTTCGTCGGCATTTCTCCAGGGGAAGATTCGAGAAGCTTGTGCAATAACACAAAGGATTTCAAGACCTCCCTCTCTATGAACGAGTTTAAATTAAAGTAAACAATTTGATGGGGTTATAAAAATCGGAGAGCGTGGTTTGACCGTCAGTCTTGTGCAAGTTTCCTGGCAATGCGAATCATCAAAAAGCGAAGGGAGGTAAAAGTGCGAGTCGAGCTGCTATTGAAGAATCTTGCAGAAGTTAAAAAATTAAGCAAAGTCAGATCAGACCTCAATCGACTTACGAAGCAATTGAAAAATATAAAGGCTATTGCCGGATAAGAATAGTGATTTGGCCCACTCAAGCTTTTGGGCTAATTATTGTTTTATTATCTTGGTACGGTCAAAAAAAAGTGCTCGACGCGAATTTTGGCCCACTCCCCCCTGCTGCTGGCCTTACCACCCTCAAAAAACCCAGTTTTTCGGCTGTATTTCTTACCTTATCGCCAAGTCAACGAATCCTTATGAAAAAAATACGGTGTATAGAGAAGGTAGAGTTCTTTCAACTTGTTTTTTTTTTAGATTTTTTTTCACCCCTTCACCCCTTTCAAAAAAATTCCCAAATTGTTTAGACATTTTTTTCTCGACAACTAAGGTAGACGCAATCGTCAAATTTCTACTTTAAGTGTATTTTGACTCGAAAAACACGCTCTATTTTTTTCAACTTTTACAAAGTGGTGGAACACACCGAAAATTACGAAAAACCATTACTTTCGTCATCGTCGGCTGTTTCTACATTTCGTTTTACTCTGAATAATGAATAACTGAAAAACATGTAACCAAATATTTTCTTTCAAATATAATACTCTTGCGATGAATCGCACACAAATATATATTTTGAAATACATGACAAGGGATTGTTGCATATAGAAAGGTTTGCGTGCCAATTCACAATGTTTTTCTCAATTTCACACACACACGTACACTTGAACTCACTCACTAATCCTCTACACACACACACATGTATATGTCAACAGTTCTACACGAAAAGAAATATGGCGTCATGGTTCGGTGTCGTCCCCTACCCGCCATAGTCATCCGCCGCCCGGTATCGGTCAACCATCAGTGCCCCCAGCCCTATGTCCCACTTTGGATAGGAAGTAAAACACGGGACCCAACGTCCCATACGGACGTTTCTCCCCCTGATTAGCTTCGAACAAACTAACACTGTGAGATCGTGCGTTGCACAAAAAAGCGAAGAGCTTTTCGGAAAATTCCTGCTAGTTACATACTGAAAACTAGGATTAATCTCACCTGATAGTCCATGTAGTTTCCATAGCCCATGTGATTACAGGTGCAGGCGCAGGTTTGTATATGTCTGCGCATATCTAATTCAACCTCCTCGCCACAGACACCCCTAGTAGTCGCCGACATCGTATCCTTCATGCAGTTTCCTCCCGTACAGTACATCCTGTGATCAGTTTGATCAATGTAGCTGCCCCCTGTATCCTCGTATCCTACTCTACTAGGACATCGGGAATCGGTAGCAAAGCCAATCCGCGATTGACTTCGTATGGAAGGATCTTCGAACCCAATCCGTGATTGGGGACGATGGAACGTTGAAGGTACTTCCTGCAACAGATTAGAAAAACCGCATCACAACCAATTGTCTGCGAATAAATCTAAGAAAGAAAGTAGTCTTCGGACATCTTCGACTTCCCACGGAAAAAAATCATTATAAAGTACGGGAGAATATATACTGTAACGCGTACGGCTGTTACACGGCAGCCGTCCTGCGCACCATCTTGCGCGCACCTCACGCGATGTCTGTGAAGTCACACACAGTATAAATACAAGCACGCTAGCCGACTCAGCAGCAATCCTCGACAAAGCGACCGGGTTGACTAATCTTCTTTCTTTGCATAGGAACCGTGCTGAAGTAGCCGGTAACCTTTAGAGTAGCTTCACATTCGAATTTATCAAGTCATAGCGACTGAATAAAATTTCAATGTTCTTATGAAATCTATTTCATTGAAATAAATAAATCCATTGCACTTAGAAGTCCTAGCTCACTAGGAGTGTATCGCACCCCCGGACCATGGATCTTGACCAAACTTATTGAGTTGTTTACTTGAGCCAAAATATGAATTACCTGCTGAAAAACTCTCCGGACTTGGCCTTTACTCTATCAATTTACTTAAATGTACAATAGAAATCAGCGTAACCTGGGTTTTGCAAATTGCTATGAAATAATCAGTTTTTGTGCAGCGTTATGAGATACTTCATTGCACTGAATATTTATTTATTGAATACAGTCATTATTGTACAGCAGATTTTTTAAATTTAACATCCCAGCTATAGAAAAGCACTTTATTCTGCGCCTATCAACACATTGCTTCTCATCGTTTATTACTTGTACAATATTCACTTGGTGAATCGGAAGATCTCTTCCGACTTGAAAAATGTTGAATACGTAGTCTCAATACTCTCATTGACAGCATACGAAATCCTGTAAATAACCACATAATGTCGGTTTCATTGCAATATTATATTTATCATTTCCGAAAAATGCGTATACCTATATACTTATCTCGTGGAATGGCATTATGTCATTATAAGTGAGGTTAAGTTGTCTGATTGAACGTCTATAGGCGACAGCCCGATTCAGGAACAAACTGCTACGAAAAAACCTTCCCTTATAAGAATTCGCAATTACTTTTCACTACACGATATTTTTTGATTTGTTTGATCTAATGATTTTCTGTATGGATTGACGTATTGACGTCAATCGTCGCGCATGCAAGTCATATCTGCGAAACTGCCTTTGTAAAAGCGTCGTCTGCTCGTTCGCTTAGAAACACGTCTTTGCAATTCCTACGTCCATGGTCTTTGCTTCTAGCAGACGACGATTTCGCAAAGGCAGTTTCGCATATGGGTAGCACGCGCGTCAATTGAGGTCGATACGTCAATCCATACAGAAAATCATTAAATCCAAGAAATCAAAAATTATCGTGGAGTGAAAAATAATCGCCAATTTTTATTAGGGAAGGTCTTTTCGCAGCAGTTTGTTCCTGAATCGGGCTGTCGCTTATAAACGTTCAATCGGACGACTTAACCTCACTTATAATGACATAATGCCATTCCACGAGATAAGTATATAGGTATACGCATTCTTCTGAAATAATAAATATAATATTGCAATGAAACCGACATTATGTGGTAATTTACAGGATTTCGTATGCCGTCAGTGGGAGTATTGAGACTACGTATTCAACATTTTTCAAGTCGGAAGAGATCTTCAGATTCACCAAGTGAATATTGTACAAGTAATAAACGATGAGAAGCAATGTGTCGATAAGCGCAGAATAAAGTGCTATTCTATAGCTGGGATGTTAAATTTTGACAATCTGATGTACAATAATGACTGTATTCAATAAATAATTATTCAGCGCAATAAAGAATCTCATAACGCTGCACAAAAACTGATTATTTCATGACAATTTGCAAAACCCAGGTTACGCTGATTTCTATTGTACATTTAAGTAAATTGATAGACTAAAGGCCAAGTCCGGAGAGTTTTTTAGCAGATAATTCATATTTTGGCTTAAGCAAACCACCTCTATAAGTTTGGTCAAGATCCATGGTCCGGGGGTGCGATACTCTCCTAGTCAGTCTAACGACGCAAAATTATCTTGTTTTATCAAGATAATTTTGTTTTCTCTAAATCAACTTACTTTTCTTCTTCCTATTATCAAAATATTATTCTCTAACAGCTATATAAAAATCTAAGACCGTAAACTTAAAAGCTCAGTTATTCATAGCTTCATTTTATATTATTCTTATAATTTCTTTTCTTCATTTCGACCCCCTAGTGGAAAAACATCCTACCCGAGAATTCGCTTGGAAAAGATCCCACCCGAGAATTAGCTTGGAAAACATCTTACCCGACAATTTGCTCCAAAAACATCCTACCCGAGAATTCGCTTGGAAAAGATCCTACCCGAGAATAAGCTTGGAAAACATCCTACTCGAAAACTTGCTCCAAAAAGATCCTACCCGAGAATAACTTTCAAAAACATCCTATCTCACGTTTTTAAATTTTTGAAGGAAAATTAGGTTGGTTACAGTGTTGCGCGAATAAGTTTGAAAAGTAAAACGATCTTCATTTTCATTTCTATACAGAAATATATTAAGTCGCAACGGAAATATTCCCATAAAAAACTTATCAATAGATGCAAGTAACCTCTGGGACTCGCAACGTTGATTTGATTTCCCAAATATGATAATACTTTCTGTAAGAGACTTGCGTAAAGACAATTTACGAAATGTTCCATACCTGATAATAGACAAATAATCAGAATCTGTAATATTTTCAAAACAGTTCATTTTTTAACTTCCCGTTTAACTGATATCAGAGAAAAGAGGAAGTTATTGTATTCACCCCGGAAATGAAAAGTTTAGTTTTCACTAGATCTCGACGTTTTGAAGTCTAGTGAACCATCTCCGATCATTTTCAGATGGACGTCTGTGTGTGTGTATGTATGTATGTATGTATGTACCCACACAGCACAGAATATTTATGAAAAATTGACGAAATGTTTATAATAAAGGTTTTAATATTGTTCAAATATTTATCATGAATAATTCATAAATATTGATATGTCCGCGATTTTGAAGGATCAAAAAGATTTTATCAAATATTTCATGAACATTTTCAATAAATTTTGCTGATAATTATGGCATAAATATGTATGTAGAATATTTTATAAAATATCGTTAAAAACCTTATCGAAACCTTTATGTAATATTTATTAATGATTCGTCATGTACACGGGGAGAATTATCTTTTAAAAATCACCGTGTATGTCACTACAAGGGTGGTTCCACTCCAGCATTTTGTGAAATATTACCAAGTAACCAGTATCACTCAAATATACCTCCATCTTGATTCTATTCTGAATTCCAGTACATCAAAATAGATTTTTGTAACACTGCTTGGTAATGATTAATATTTTACCAAATGTTGGGGTGCTCCGCACTTGCAGTGACTTACACGGTAGTTTTCAATAGAGAATTTTCTTCGTGTAAAGGTAGTAGTAGAAATTTATAATTTGACTGTCGTTTCCTACAGTTTAGGCAAGTCGTCAAAAATAACGCAGCAGTTTTTAAACCAGTTACCCAATGTGAATGAAACTGTTGAGTCTGATTCCATTTCCTCTGCAGTTATGCCATTTCTGCCTCACCCTTTGTATTTATATTTCATTTTGGCGATCGATCAATTACTTTTACCTTGTCAATGAATTAAGGTAACAATTTCTGTGACCTCTCAATTTGAAGCTTATGCTCGGTATAATATTACTCGATTCATCTCAAATGATCAAATCAAGAGATTGTATCGTGGGAAACAGATCCAATGGAATAGTATTAAAAAACACCTCAGTGATGAGCCGGATCTATGACCGGCATGGTATGGCTTTTTCGTGGTAGTAGAATACGTAACGGAATAGACTTGAGGTAAAGGAATTACTTGTGGGGTTTGTACTTGCAACTTTTCAGTCCTTCCAACTGAGAAACATTTATCTTCACGCTGCGCTCCATATATCGCAATAGCTTTTGTCGCTAACGATCAAGCATGATATATTCACCGAAATCTTTATTGTAATCTTGAAGGTAAAATTGTCATGAATATTTCTTGAACATCTATAAGTTATTTCGAAAGCGATTTGAAAATAGCCTTATCAAACTTCGTAAAGTTCGGAACATTATCTACTCATAAAAATTATTCAAATATGACTTAAATATTAGGAGAAATATTTAGGCTCCATGTTTTGAAAATATTTCAGGTATTATTTTATAAATCTTTACGAAATGGATTGAAAATCAGCTTGCGAAACTAAAAGTACTTGTTTTCAGGAAGATTGCTTATATGACACATAAATATTTATCCACATATTTATGTAAATCATTACGAAAATGTTTGAGGAGATATTTGCATAATGTTGCACGAACATCATTGAAAAAATGTATGAATATTCTTTTTTAAACCTTGAAATATGCATTTCATAGTTATTCACAGAATATTTATCAGCATTATATTTGATCAATATTTACAAATATTTATCGAAAATATTGTGTGCTATGTGGGTATGTATGTATGTATGTGATCAATTTTTTTGGCCGACGATATCTCGAGAACGAATGATCAGATTTCTATGAATTTGGTATCAATCGACGCGGATTCTCCGAACTTAGAACTGATTAGATTCTGGATTTGATCGGTCCAGTAGTTTTTGAGATATTCGAAGAACAAAATTTTGAAATAATTAATTCAATCCACGATATCTCGAGAAAGGATCGACGGATTCCAATAAAAATTGTTATCTCAAGGTTTTCTGGACCGTTGATCACGAGTACAAGGACAGATTTTTTTTAACCCCTCTCATCTGAAAATTGCCTACCAATAATTATTTTAGGAAATCGTCATACATCAGTTTTTTTGTTTCCTTGAAAAATTTGGGCGGGAAGTTTTAGGTCTGGCCCATCGTGGTCAGCCGATTTACCTGCTTGTTTTTTCTTTATGACTGACAATAAGGAGAATAATGTAATTCTGGGAATATTTCCGTTGCGACTTGATATATTTCTGTATAGAAATGAAAATAAAGATCGTTTTACTTTTCAAACTTATTCGCGCAACACTTTTACCAACCTAATTTTCCTTCAAAAATTCAAAAACGTGAGATAGGATGTTTTTGAAAGTTATTCTCGGGTAGGATGTTTTTGGAGCAAGTTTTCGGGTAGGATGTTTTCCAAGCTTATTCTCGGGTAGGATCCTCTCCAAGCGAATTCTCGGATAGGATATTTTTGGAGTAAATTTTCGGGTAGGATGTTTTCCAAGCTAATTCTCGGGTAGAATCTTTTCCAAGCGAATTCTCGGGTAGGATGTTTTTCCACTAGGGGGTCGATTTCGAGTCACCTATATTTTTTTGGACCCATTATTTTTGTATTATTATTTTGTAAACTCGTTTAGTTGCAACCAGTATTATTTCTGTTGGTTAAAGTGTAAATTTAAATTGAATTTACCGCGCCTGAAATACTACGCTAGAAAACATACAATATGTACAACGTGAAATGAGGTATGCGGAAACGAATGTGTCAGTTCGTCATGGCCTGACTATCGAGTAAGTCACACCGTGAACATCGGAGTACCTGTATGTAAAGTCAACCTTGTGAAATTAAGAGTCATTTTCAATAAAGCTATTTAGTATATTTAAATAACTAGTTTGATTAACCTAACATAAACCCTCCCAATATTCTAACATGGTAGCTGAGCTTGGTTTTAGACTAAAAGAAACGGCGAGGTTATGTGAGGTTATAAAAGCACGTGTCGGGTAAAAAAACTAATGAGTGAAATAAAGCGAGAAATCGAGCCGAGAGGAAAATTTGTGGAATCTGAAGATAAAGGAAAAATTCTAAAGAAGTTTATGAAAGTGACAAGAGAAGTTTTAATCCTGAAAAGAGGGATATATGCACAAATAAAAAATAGAGAAAACATGGCGGACCATGATAGTGAAATTGTTGTACCAGTGTTTGATGGTCAAGATTACAAAGTCTGGAAAAAGCGTTTATTAGTATTGCTGAAGTGGAAAAAGTGCGACGTAGCAGCAACAAGAGAAAAACTTGCGACCGAAAAACAAGAGGATTACGATGCAAAAGATATAGCAGCCATGAATTACATGTACAGTACACTCTCAAATCGTCAAATGGAGCATATCAACGATGAAGAAACAGCATATCGACGGCTGAGCGGAACAACATCGTATCTCAGAATTTGGTTCAACAATATCGTATCTCAGAATTTGTTCCCAAAACATCGTATCTCAGAATTTGCTCCAAAAACATCGTATCTCAAAATTTGGTCCAACAACATCGTATCTCCTATATCTTATACACAGAGATACGATGTTCTTGAACCAAATTTTGAGATACGATGTTTTTGAAGCAAATTCTGAGATACGATGTTTTTGGAACAAATTCTGAGATACGATATTGTTGAACCAAATTCTGAGATACGATGTTGTTCCGCTCAGCCGTCGATATGCAATAATGAAAAAATTGGACTCGATATACCTAGTTAAATCAACGTTACTACAGATAAGTGTAAGAAATAAGTTAGAAAGAGTAAAATTGAGTGATTATAGTGATTCGAATGATTTTTTTGTCAATTTTGAAAAATTAATAAGTGAATAAAAAATAGCTGGTGCTGCGGTGAGCGAAAAAGAAAAGTTGAACTACCTAATCAGAACCTTGCCGAGTTCGTTGAGTAATATTGGTGACATAATAGACGTACTCAAAGAAGAAGATCAAACGGTAGGATTCGTGAAGAATAAGATAAAATACTATGAAACAAAAGAAGAAGATGAGGATAAAAATAGCAAGAGTCATAAACAAAGTCATTCAAATGCGTTCAAAGCGTTCAAAGCATAAATGTCAGAAAGATGTCGTAATGTTAACTCAAAAATGATTTCTTTTAGAGCTCAGAAAAATGTTATCATTATGACAACTTTTTGTAGAAGTCATTTTATGGAGATCTCAAAGATAGCTAAATGATAACTTTCGTAGATTTCTCTACGACATCAAAAAGATATCTTTCTATCTTGTCTACCATAACCTCAATTTTGTCATCAGCTGATACTTAGCACCTGCAAATACCAATGTTTACTTGGCGAGGTTGATTTTTTTCCGGAAGTGATCATTGGACAACTCCCTTAAATAGGATAACACACGTAAATGAGTTGTTCAATTTTCACTTCCGGACCAGAATCAATACCTCCATGTTTACTCTAACCTGAAATAATCCCACGTATAATCAGTGTATACAATAACGATGTAGAAAAGAAAATTATTTCCCACTTTATCGAGAAGTCAAAAAAATAAACGTTTACGTCGTCTTTTGATTCAATCAGAAAATTCATTAGATGAATCTACTATTGAAATATGTGAAACTAGTGAACCTAATTCATCATGCTTTGTGAGTCATTATAAGAGTCAATTGGATAATTATGATAAAAGCAGCAATATTGAAGACAATCGTGATGACAGTGAAATCAATGACAATAGTGATGATAATGAAATTAATAACAATAGTATAACGACAGTGAATTTAGTGACAATAGTAATGGCAGTAAAATTGATGACAATTTTGATGTACGTAGCTTAGTCATCGATAATCCATCTGGCACAAATTTAAGTTTATTAACAAAATTAGCCCAGTGGGTAAATGATAAAAAAACAATCGAACAGTCTTTTTATATCAACTTGTATTACTTTTAAATATAACCTCAAATTTCTGACATATCTGACTTTATGACCTCTTGAAATTGATCTCTTTCAGACCTCTGCAAAATGTTAATATCATTCTGATATCTTTTCGAAGAGTTCTGAAAGATAGCCGTAGTTGGCTCATAAGAGATTTTTCTGATACCTTTATGTTATCTTTAGGATAACTATTTCGGATGTCAGATCATAAAAATGTTATCCTCAGGAACGCTTTATGATATCTTTTTGCCGAACGGGGAGTATGTTTCAGGTGTGGAAAGCCTGGATATACGCAATATACATGTTTTTCCATTAACTCAAATACGAGAAATTTTGGCCCGTCGTCATGGAGAGGGAATAGCAGAGGTAGAGCGGGTCGCCAAGGGAGAGGTGGCTCACGTGGTCATCACTAACGACAGCGAAATTTCAACGGCGGAAGTTGGGGCAGAGGCTCAGCGCAACGTGGTAGAGGCGGATGACAGCACCGACAGCAACAACAAGGTGATTGGCGAAATAGAGAAGAATCGAGCAGCGGCAACGCAGACGGCCAATGTAACAATATACAATTGCAAGCAGCACGTTCACTACAGAAGTAGTAAGTAGGTTAGACCTTAATGAAGGTAAGGCTTATGCGTGCGAAAACGAAATACAGTGGATATTAGATAGTGGTTGTTCCCACCACATTGTAAATAATGCTTGTTATTTTTCTGATTTTGTTGAATTAAAAACACCTATAAATGTAAAAGCGGGCGATGAAAAATTATTGAAAGCTACAAAAGTAGGTCGCGTTGTTACTAATTTTAGTGTCAAAAAGAAGACAAGCCAAGTAGAAATTAAAAATGTTTTTTATGTAGATAAAATGGATAAAAATTTAATTAGCTATGGAAAAGTTACTGCGTCTCATGTAATTGTATCAAAAGGCGATACGTCAGAAATCTACAATAAAAACAATGAATTGATCGCAATTGCTCAGAAAGTAAACAATATATACAAAATGAGTAGCTACATTATTAAAGAAAACCTCTGGTGCAAAAACCTTTTGCCAAGTACATTAATGTGATATTTCCCACAAAAATAGTTTTGTAGCCATTTAATCTACAAAAGTATTGAAATCAATGGACGTTGCCAAGTACAAATAAACTTGCTCCCACTTAATTTCTGAATGTAATCTAGTCTTAGTTTTCAGTGGGAATTTACATTTCGATATGTATAATGTGCGTAACACGTAATCACATGGAACATACGAACTCATAAGATCAATTAAATTTAAAATTTGGAAGAAACAAAGACAAGAAAGAAAAATTTGGAAGTAGTGGTACTTGGCGGGCATTTTTGTAAAAATTAAAATTAAAAATTAAAAATGCCCGCCAAGTACCACTACCTCCAAATTTTTTTTTCTTGTCTTTGTTTCTTCCAAATTTTAATTTTAATTGATCTTATGAGTTCGTATGTTCCATGTTATTACGTGTTACGCACATTATACATATCGAAATGTAAACCTAAAAAGCACCTCTGGTGCAAAAACCTTTCGCCAAGTACATTAATGCAATCATTACCCACAAAAAACATCCTCCTGCCAAACATCCTCCTGCCAAATATCCTCCTGCAAAACAATATATACAAATATTTTATTATGCAAAAGTTACTTATTCGTTAGAATCAAAAAAATTAATCGTTCATCGACAAATGTATGGAAATCACTAACTATTGCCAAGTACATGCCTCGCGACTTATTTATACAATATCAAGATACTCGGTAGAGTCTCGCGACAAGTACATTAAAAAGAATTACATCGAACTCATGAAATAAGATCAATTGAAATTAAAATTACGAAAAAAGAAAGAAAAAAAAAAAAAAATTTGGAGTACGTGGTACTTGGCGGGCATTTATATTTTCTTGTAATTTCTGCAAAAATGCCCGCCAAGTACCACGTACTCCAAATTTTTTTTTGTTTTCTTTGTTTTTTCGTAATTTTAATTTTAATTGATCTTATTGCATGAGTTCGATGTAATTCTTTTTAATGTACTTGTCGCGAGACTCTACCGAGTATCTTGATATTGTATAAATAAGTCGCGAGCATGTACTTGGCAATAGTTAGTGATTTCCATACATTTGTCGATGAACGATTAATTTTTTTGATTCTAACGAATAAGTAACTTTTGCATAATAAAATATTTGTATATATTGTTTTGCAGGAGGATTTTTGGCAGGAGGATGTTTGGCAGGAGGATGTTTTTTGTGGGTAATGATTGCATTAATGTACTTGGCGAAAGGTTTTTGCACCAGGGGTGCTTTTTGGGGAGATCTCACGACTTTTTGTACAATATTGTTTATTTGTTATCCTGTTCGTAATGAATTGTACGAATTGCCGTGCTATTCTCAATGTGGAAGGTACGGCTAAATCTGTTTTGGCGTACTATTATCCATTAGATTATAACGTATCACAAGACTATATAGACTGAATCCAAATGAAATCATGCAGGCCAGCGGACGTGATGTTCCAGAATCGATCGGCGTTCAAATATGTTGTTCCTCATACAAAACGAGCCGACACCTATTTTGTTGTTTACCCCAAAAAAATTACCCAAGCCCGATATCGATTTTTTAAAATTTAAAGGCGAAAAACTTTCTTCGCCAATTTGAGGAACCAAATATTCGAAAAATAGCCGCCAAATCCGTAATTCTCGAGCTTTTTCGACGATTCTTATTTTATGTGATCCGGAATTTCGTACTCCATCGAGAAAAACAAAAAAATCCGAAAAAATTTGAAAATTGCCGAAAATATCGATGTTTTTTGGAAAACATAAGAATTCACTTTTCTCAAAAACCCCATTTTTTTTTTTTCTCAAAATTTGATATGTTTTCCGGGGTGATATTGACTACTTACCCTATGAATGGCGACTGGTATTTTTTCTTGCTTTCCGAGTAATTGACTATTTTATTCTCTGAATTCCTGTACGGCCGTATTTTCACTGTTTCCATGCTATATGTATACTCGCGAGCTTATATTTTCTGTAGAATCCCATTTGTATATTGTTCGGGCTACCGAATATCTTGATGTTTAATTTTCTACGCGGTGTTTCTCTTACACAATACTTCAAATTACTTGTATCATGAACAACAAGTAATGAAATCCCCCCCCAAAAAGCACCTCTGGTGCAAAAACCCTTTCGCCAAGTACATTGATGCGATATTTCCCACAAAAATAGTTTTGCAGCCATTTAAACTTCAAAAGTATTGAAATTAATGGACGTTACCAAGTAGAAATAAATTTGCTCCCAATTAATTTCTCAACGTGATCCAGTTTTAGATTTTGGTGGCAATTTACATTTCGATGTATACCTATATAATGTGGGTAACATGTAATAACATGCGACATACGAACTCATAGGAAAAGATCAATTAAAATTAAAATTAGGAAAAAACAAAGAAAAGAAAAAAAAATTTGGAGGTAGTGGTACTTGGCGGGCATTTTTGTAAAAATTACACGAAAATATAAACGCCCAGCAAGTACCACTACCTCCAATTTTTTTTTCTTTTCTTTGTTTTTTCCTCATTTTAATTTTAACTGATCTTTTCCTATGAGTTCGTATGTCGCATGTTATTACATGTTAGCCACATTATATAGGTATACATCGAAATGTAAATTGCCACCAAAATCTAAAACTGGATCACGTTGAGAAATTAATTGGGAGCAAATTTATTTCTACTTGGTAACGTCCATTAATTTCAATACTTTTGAAGTTTAAATGGCTGCAAAACTATTTTTGTGGGAAATATCGCATCAATGTACTTGGCGAAAGGGTTTTTGCACCAGAGGTGCTTTTTGGGGGGGATTTCATCACTTTTTGTTCATGATACAAGTAATTTGAAGTATTGTGTAAGAGAAACACCGCGTAGAAAATTAAACATCAAGATATTCGGTAGCCCGAACAATATACAAATGGGATTCTACAGAAAATATAAGCTCGCGAGTATACATATAGCATGGAAACAGTGAAAATACGGCCGTACAGGAATTCAGAGAATAAAATAGTCAATTACTCGGAAAGCAAGAAAAAATACCAGTCGCCATTCATAGGGTAAGTAGTCAATATCACCCCGGAAAACATATCAAATTTTGAGGAAAAAAAAAAATGGGGTTTTTGAGAAAAGTGAATTCTTATGTTTTCCAAAAAACATCGATATTTTCGGCAATTTTCAAATTTTTTCGGATTTTTTTGTTTTTCTCGATGGAGTACGAAATTCCGGATCACATAAAACAAGAATCGTCAACAAAGCTCGAGAATTACGGATTTGGCGGCTATTTTTCGAATATTTGGTTCCTCAAATTGGCGAAGAAAGTTTTTCGCCTTTAAATCTTAAAAAATCGATATCGGGCTTGGATAATTTTTTTGGGGTAAACAACAAAATACGTGTCGGCTCATTTTGTATGAGGAACAACATATTTGAACGCCGATCGATTCTGGAACATCACGTCCGCTGGCCTGCATGATTTCATTTGGATTCAGTCTATAAATGCTATGAAATTTTTTTTTGAGGTCTGATTATTGATAATTCAAGATAAAGTAAATGTCATTTTCTCAAATTCATATCACCTACTTGGCAATAAGATCTGATTTCAATATTTTTTTTGTATGAAAACGACGTTTTTGTATAATGTACTTGGCGAGAGGTTTTTGCACCAGAGGTGCTTTTGGGGGGATTTCATCACTTTTTGTACCATCTAGATTCGTTCCAAGTCTTGTTCATGATGAATTGTATGAAGAATTGTAGAATTCATACATATGAAAAATTAGACATTTTGAATTTGAAAAGGGCAAACGGTCATATGATGGCGCTTAGGACGTTATGCCAGCTACAAACCTGGGCTTGTCGGTTTCATTGCCATGCGTTTTGATAAGCCACGTGTCAATATGAATAAGAAAATCACCATAGTGACAGTTATAATGCGGTACTGGCTAACAGTAGCTTTTCTTTATAAAAAATATGCACTATACTTTTGAACTCTGTGGATTCGAACTCCAGGTAGAATCAATCACTCTGTAACTGTGACGTAGGGAAAATTTGAAGATCAGCCTTATATGAATGTAGAATTGAAAGGAAATTTGACTAAAGATTAATTTGAACATGAAGAAACTACGGCAACGATTCTATATCAAATCAGAAATTGTAATGTGGTTAATAGTCTTAATAAATTCACTCATAAATCTTGGCCTACTGGTAACAATGACAAATTATCTATATTTTTGACATTCATTACATCAAAATATTAAAGACAAAAGATAGTTGATCGCTGGCTCCAATGGAAATAAATAGCACTGAGGATAGCCCCTAGAACCTTGTCGTACTATCGGATCATAATTCACATTTTTGGATTTTTATAAACTATTCTTGTCACTCGATATGAACGGTTCACCTACCACGGTGATGTTATAATAATAGTAAAAAGTGATGTGATTGTAACAGGATCAAACAGTATTATTTTCTGCTTCCTCATTCACTTATCAGTTCTGACTTGTGAAGGGACAATATATCTGTAAACTTAGCAGTTGCAAGTGCAGTGTTCATTGTGTGTCCCATTGATTGGAAGGCAACGTAGACTACAACGGCTCTAGAATTTCGTTACTGAAAAATTACAGAAAACATGCAGTGAAAACGATAGAATAATCAATATAAATCCACGGAAATCTGAACTCATATCAGACCGAGCATCATTAAGCTAAAATGTACTACCTACAACTGAAACGTGAGAAACGGTCTGAAAATAGTGTTTCTTTGATTTGAAGATATAAACATTCCTATCCCAACTCAATTGAATTTTGTGTAGAATATAATTTAGAAAAAATTCTGCTACAACAAATCTATTCATAGTCTTTAAATGAATACACAAATATGTCAGCCCGGTCATCCATCAGAATACCCTTGTTATAAAACTTGGTCAGGTGATAATAACTTATGCCGGCGAAATTATCTTCATCCCATTGCTGTGATCTAGACACATTTACACGGTATTCACAAACCTTGAGGTATGATTTTAGCTGTCTGAAGCACATAAACGCATTCTACGAGGCACGACGTTTGGCACTGTATGTATACATAATGCGATTGTTAACATTTTTGTAAGAGTTAGCTTATTGAGAGAAATAAAAATTAGGAGCAAGTCTACGAAAAGTATCCTACGACACAAGCCGGACTTGTTCATCTGCGTCGTTAATAATCGTGACCAATGTGACAGATAATTCTCATAACCTCGAAAACTCGACGTCGTAAAATAAACAAGTAGAAATAATTATTAAGCAGTACTATAGAAAATACCGGTGCTGATCTCAACAATTTCTGCTTCACAAATTATATCGAAGTTTGCATTAATAATTATTTGAAAAGTTTTCAGCTACTCTTCTTATTCTTCTCTTCTACCGAGCTGTCATCACAAAATATAGGTTATTATTCTTCGCATCGCGCATGCACGACGCGCATAGGACTCGTGCCCATGAACCATAGAATAATAAAAACACATTACAGTATAGGGTAGACCGGCAACTCTGTCTGATTTCATACCCGTGTATTCTCCCCTGTCCCAATGTCCTCTCTATGTCCCTACATACCCAGGCAACTTTACACTTATGTTGACGGAGACGTAGACGAAAATTCTTGATCGAACCGAGTGCTTGTAATTTAATGAAAACAGAAAATAATCAGTTTCTGTGCACCGATCGCATTGATCTTGGTGTTGAATAAAAGCTGCTTAGACCCTCATTCTAAAGATAAATTGATAGTTTACAGGATGATATAGAATACGGTGAAACATTAAAAACATCATACGATTATTACCCCCACTCCGCCGAATCGCGGTCTCTCCGGTATAGAGACTCGGCCCGAGTCTCACGCCGTGCGTTTAAAAATCCTTTGTAATGTACTTGGCGCGAGACTCTACCGAGTCTCTTGATTACAATGTTTCAAAAAATGTTTCTTGTATTATGACTCAGAAAGAAAAATATCATAGAATGCTTGGTCATGTGAACTTCAGGTATTTGGATATATTATCTAAAAATAAATTGATTGCTGGGTTGCCAAACGAATTAGAAAATGATTGGTTAAAATGTGGTACCTGTGTGCAAAATAAAATGCACAACACTAGTTTTGAGAACAATAGGCATAAAGCAAAAGATGTGTTAGAAATTATACATTTTGATATGAATGAACCTCACGCCGAAGGATACAGGGGAGAAAAGTTTTTTCTCACGCTTATCGATGATTTTGGCAAAATAGCTAAAGTTTATGCTCTTCAAGCCAAAAGTGAATTTTTTGATTGTTTAGTCGAATATGTGAAACAAGTCGTAAATATGACGGGAAGAAAGGTCAAAAAACTAAGATGCAATATTGCTAGAGAAATGTTAAGTAAAAATGTACGGCAATTTGCCAGAGAAAAGGGTATTTTAATTTAGCCATGTCCATCATACGTCCATGAGTTGAATGGCACGGCGGAGAGGTACAACCGATCGGTAATGGATACAGCGCGATGCTTAATGTCAGATGCGAAACTCGAGTTGAAATTGTGGCCAGAAATAATCAAAACTGCTGTATATTTAAAAAATAGAACGTTAGCCAATACCATAGAGAAAAAGACACCTTATGAAATCTTTATGGGGGAATAGCCTAGTATTAAAAATTTAGGATTGTGTGGGGGCAAGGTATTCGTGAGGGTACCAGAAGTTAAAAGAGCAAATAAGTGGGATCGTAAGGCTGATATAGGTACTTTAGTGGGATACGAAGATCTAGGTTATAGGGTACTAATCGGAAACGAAGTAATAATTGCCAAACATGTCGATATCATTGATGAGAATGTCAAGTTGGTAGAGTTTTCAGGGGACGATGAAAGCAAAGACAATACTTCTGACTGCAACGATAAGAAAGATTGTATTGAGACAATTCAAAAGAAAACGAAAACAATGACTTTGTTGATATAGAGAAAGATATAGATAAACAAAATGTTCTTACTCCAATTAGGAGGTCTACACAAGAAAACAAACTGATCTGTATCAAGCTGGTAATCAAGCGTATTATATATATGTCAACTACGTTAAAGCAGACAGTCCAGTAAATTATTATGATGCCGTAAATAGTCATGATGGTTCAAATTGGAAATTAGCAATGGACGAAGAGATAGGGAGCATAAATAAAAACAAAACTTATGAACTAGTCGAACCCCCAAAGGACTAAAAAATTTTAGATCCCATATGGATTTATACACAAAAAGACGTAAATACATTTAAAGCTAGACTAGGTGTTAAAGGATTTCAGCAAGTAGATAAAATCGAAGACTTATATTCCCCAGTAGTGAAAACTCAAACGTTGAAACTACTAGTATCATTCTCGATTCAATTTGGTTTTATAATACATCACTTGGATGTAGATTCTGCCTTTTTGAATGCAGATATAATATCAGAAGTCTATGTTAAACAGCCCGAAGGGTATAAGGATGACACAGAAAGAGTGTGGAAATCAAAAAAGGCTCTATATGGGTTGAGTGAGAGCCCCAGAGCATGGTACAATTGTATTGATGAATATTTAAGAAGCTTAGGTTGTATAAGAAGCGAAAACGATTATTGTTTGTATTGTTTGGACTGCGAAGACGGTGCTTCTGTATACGTAGTAATATTCGTTGATGATATACTAGTCTGTTGTAAAGATATGAACAAAATAAACCATGTAAAAGCGCTGTTATCAAAAAGGTTCAGTATGAAAGACTTAGGTATTGTTAAGAAATACTTAGGAATAAATATCAAATTTGACTGTAATAACAATTGTATAAGCTTGGATCAGAAAGACTATATTGAATCACTAGCGAGAAAATTTAATATAAAAAACTCAAAATTGTACTGTACTCCTATGGAGCAAAACCTAAAATGTGAACTTGCTCAATCTGTATCAAATTATTTGAACTATAGAACTATCATTGGTTCTCTTTTGTACATAAGTTCAGGCACTAGGCCTGACATCAGTTTCAGCGTCAACTACCTAAGCAGGTTTCAAAATGCCTATGATCAAACTCATTATCAATATGCTCTAAGAGTTTTAAAATACTTATTTCTTACCAAAAATAAAAAATTAGTTTTTGAGAAAAACGAAAATGCTGATATCCTAGATGGTTTTGCTGATGCAGACTGGGCAGGAGATGTAGTTGATCGCAAATCAACAACAGGATATTTTGTTCGCCCATTTGGTAACACTATTTACTGGAAATCTAAGAAACAAGGTAGCGTTGCGAAGTCATCAAGAGCTGCTGAGTATGTAGCTCTGTCCGACTGTGTGAGTGATATTCTTTATGTTAAAGATTTGTTACTTGATTTCAAAATCGAATCGATTGAACCGGTAGAAATATTCGAAGACAATACAGGCGCAATTAGTATCGCAAAATTCGGTAATTACACAAAAAACTCTAAATATATAGAAACACATTTTCACTTTGTCAATGAAAGTTATACAAATGGTACGATAGGAATTGTGAAAGTCGATTCCGAAAGCAATGTTGCGGACATCTTAACAAAACCCCTTCGTACAGTAATGTTCAATGATGGGGTCCCAGTGGCTCACTATTCTTTCTGGACCAAAACTGAACCGAGTTTCTATCTTCGCGAATTTCGTGTGCCTATGCCCAACGAAGCAGCAGCCGACAAACAATTAAACCCGATTGTTTGTTGGCTACTGTTTCTTTGAGCGTTAGCACATAAAATTCGCGAGAGTGAAAACTCGTTTTAGTTTTGGTCCAAAAATAATAGTGAGCCACTGGGACCCCATCATTGACATTAAAATTCGAGAAATTCCGAGAAATGTTGAATCTATTATGATTCTCTGATGATTGTTCACAATAACAAGAGGAAATTTAAATTTAAGAAGGCGTGTTGGTTAAAGTGTAAATTTAAATTGAATTTACCGCGCCTGAAATACTACGCTAGAAAACATACGATATGCACAACGTGAAATGAGGTATGCGGAAACGAATGTGTCAGTTCGTCATGGCCTGACTATCGAGTAAGTCACACCGTGAAGATCGGAGTACCTGTATGTAAAGTCAACCTTGTAAAATTTAGAGTTATTTTCAATAAACCTATTTAGTATATTTAAATAACTAGTTTGATTAACCTCACATAAACCCTCCCAATATTCTAACAATTTCATATTTTTTGTTTTTATTCGAGCGTAGCAATACCAGAGTTGATTCTTTTCGATCATTTGCCTACTTTCTGGAGCACCTCAAATGCTTTATAACAACTTAGCTAGCTGCAACAGTAGAGCACATGTAAAGCAAGGAGAGCGGTGGTATTATCATCCCCGTCTGATGTTGTATTATGTTTTACCAAGTTCGAGTTTATCGACAGGTTTAACTGTAAAGTCCGGCTCTGAGGGAGGCAGCCTTGTGTTGATATCAAAAGAACCGAGTCTATTTAGTCTGCTTTGTTTAGATATTAGAACACCAGGTCTGCGCCTAGAAAGGTTATTTTGGTCATGGACACCCGAATTCACGAACAATGAATTTTATTAATTTTTTAAAAGATTAAACTTTTATTATACGCGAAGTTCCGCTTGAAATCCGAGCAAAGACTTCTCACGCGGACTATGGATTTTTCTACGATCTACGGATCATTGAATATTCCAAAAAGTTACAATACACATGAGGGTTCCATGCCAACTTGACCCACGTCTGACCGTCACCCGTCCTGATTTCTTCGCTGATTTGTCCTTAGATTCCTCGGGACCGAAGGGATACTCACTTAACTTTTTCAGATTTTTAATTCAAATATTTTGGTCCATTTGAATTTTTGAATACTGATGATTTACACTAATCAGTGTATTTTCAGTCGGCTATAATCTTCAAACGTAAAATCGGATTATCAACATAAGGTGCATGGACGGCGAAGGCTCTGGGCCTCTAGCGTCTATGCGAGAGCATATCGTTACAATTGATTTCTGACGTGCTTGAGGAAATATGTACGAATTGCACCGACAAAACAACGCTTTCGTGTCGACCTGCGATGTCAGGGCGACAGTAGCACGAGACTGATGGTTTACCAAAGGACGTACCGTTGACTACCGCTATCCTGTACACCACGTTCTTTCGCTCAGAGCTGTAAGTGGAAAGTAAGCGACTTTTGTGTGGAAAGTGTGGAGACTCCCACACTTGAAAAGCTTCGAGTGTGGAAACTCCACACACGGAATTAGACTTTTGACAGTCAAAATTCAATTAAAATATATAAAAAATGTAGTATTTCTGGATTTAATTTTTTTCTTGTCTCAATCTGAAAAAAAAGTTGGTGGAACCAGGTCAGCGCGTGGCGCCTTATCGGTACCCCCGTTTTCCGTGCACTGCGCCACAGTCGTTACGACCGGATCAGGGGTATTTTATTCTCCTATGCCAAAGTGTCTGCCGTGCTCGGTCCCCTTCCTAACCTAACCTGACGTCACTCCCCACTTAACCGGACTCAGATTTTCATAGCTTTGTGTGTGTTTGTGTGGATATTTTATAGTTGTATCATTTTTGCCCCCCCCCCCCCCTAGGCATGAGAGGCTCCAACACACAAAAATTCCACAAGTCGCCGGCACTGTGCAGATGATTGAATGGTTTTCAGTGAATTAGCTAATATTTGTACTTTATTTATGATGATTATGACTGACGAGTGAGTGGTAAATTGATGATTGGAGGAGAATGGTTAGGAGTTTGGTAGAAGACTAGTGATAACGAGTAAGAGTTAGAAATTTGGAGATGATAGTAAATATAAGGACGGTTGATAGAGAGGGAAGAAGTGAATAGTTCGATGGTCGTCGGCGAAGTAAAGAAGATTGGTTTGAAGAGAAGAGTGAAGTAAATAGGATGATGGTTGACGTAGAAGTAGTGTATCAAGGAATTAGAGGAATGAGGTAAACTAGGGATTGAGGTAAGGTGGGCGGCCACGTGTAGCTGAGGATGCATCAGGCCACCGGATACATCCTCAGCGGATTTTCTGGTTGCTTGGAGGTTGGAGGAAATTATAGGTAGACTGACAGGATTAAGGGGGTACATACACCTTGAAATTTGAAAAAATTCGTTTTTTTTTTATTGCATTTTTCGAATGCCTGTGACCTAATATACCTGCAAAAAAATTGGTATGAGAAAATCTCAAGGATTGAGAAAGTTACAGCCAATTTTCACAATTCTCGAAAATTTAGTTTTGAAATTTCTAAGTTTTTGAAAATTCTTATCTGTGCGGCAATGCTGGTATGAAAAAAATCCACCACGGTATTTTAAAAATTATTGTGAATTGTGGCTGCTTTATCAAAAGACTCGTACAGAAATAATTAATTTTATTGACTCTCATAATTAACGGCTAACTTGTGAACTATGGAACTTTTTCGGTGACTATTTCATGTTCCCATCTGACACTATATCACTAACTCTATGGTATAAGCTGGCGGAAAGTTTTGCGCGAGATGATGCAGTGCAGTTTGGCTACTTTCCGCAAGGATATAAGCCTTTGGAGAAACAACGAGATGATGCAGTGCAATAGGATAGAGAAAACGCTGAGCGTACACCGGGGCACTGCCATCTATGAAGTGGGAGCTAAGTTCAGATTCTTGTGCGCATGCGCCAAATCCTTTAAAGAAGAACGACGCGACGCCAAGGCCGACGCGACGCCATTATACATTATACTTTGTTTGGTTACTGGTTACAAGTGAGATTAGTTGAAGCGGTATAAGTTAAAAATGGTTTTAAGATGCAATGTAAAGGGATGGGGGAGAGATTCGAGTTCGGATTCAGGACATTCTTTCTTCCGACTTCCAAAGAATGCTGAAACGTAAGTATAAATTAAGTTTAAAATACTTTTTCATAGCGAACATAACCTTTCTTCAATCACACTTTAGAAAATTTCCAACTCATCGCTCATATTATTAGTATGTAACTGTGTGAACGGTTTATTGTGATGATACATTTAGCATTTTTCCGTACCTGTCTCGTGGCTGTACTAGTGAGCACTAAGTGCAGTTTTTTCGTATTGAAATAGATACCAAGTAACACAGGATTTATAGGTCGCATGTACTGTTGTTTACAGACGTGACAAGTGGTTGAAATTCTTTGATCTGGATGATGATTGTGGCCACGTACGGATATGTACAGACCATTTTGAGGCTCAATCTATTATGAAAAAACATCCGAGGCCACTGTTGATGCGAAACGCTGTGCCCACAATATATGTCTTCTGAGCAAAACCCACGAAAGGTTCACAATCGAAAATTTGCTAACGGTATGTAAATTTTCTCTACCGTAATTTAATACATCGTTGATGAGAATATGTGTTCATATGAAATTCCTAATTACAGATCAACGAACCCAGAGACAATCACCACCGCAACCGGAACTGGAAAATAGAAGTTCACCTCCACGAACACAAATTATTAATATTAATGCTAACAACGTGTCACAGATAATAAAATCAGGTGAGAATAAAAATGTAATTGTAAATATTATTATTGCTTCACAAAATCTGAAAGGCACACACAAGAATGTGAGAATTGAATCCTAGGCATATTTAACTCGGCCACTTGTATTAATCCAAGTATTTCTATGTTAATTTTTGATAGGACTTCTTCTACTGTATAACTCAATTTCGTAAGTTCATGGTAATCAAGTGTAAATAAGTATTGGTCGGAGATGTCTGTAATACATATTTACTTATTTCGCTTACTATTCGTAATTTGTTGAAGATGGGATTCTGGACCTTGCCACCGGTACTGCATTATCTTCAGTGACTGTTCATACATCTCCAACTCAATCGAAAATGACTGCAGATGAAGAACAACCACTCTTAAATAATGCTACAACTGGCGACAATGGACCATCTTACATTAGAGACAGCACCCCAACACTTGATGAAAAACCGATCCGACATAACAGTGCACCAACTCGTAGAAAATTAAACAGACCAATACTAACACCGAAAACAATGCGCCTCACTCTCAAAAACGTACAATAGCTGCATTACGTAGAATTACCAGATTGAAATCCGGAAAACCGAAACAGACCAGACTTAACAAAATAGAAAAATTAATTGTAGACAGTGCTATGTATTTACCAGCTCAAGTTCACACGTTACTTGCAACGCAGCTACGCTTAGCAAAGGGTAGCAAGTTTCGCAATCGCTATGACAGTGCATTGAAAGATATTGCCTTATCCATACTCTATCACTCTCCAAAAGCGTATAAATTTCTTCGCAAATTTCTCACGTTACCTTCTGAAAAAGTACTTCGCGAATATCAAAGACAATTTGCCATATATCCAGGTATAAACATCGCAGTTTTAGTGCAATTAGAAGATACATTTCAACAAGCACCACTGAAAGATAAGGTTGTGTCTCTACTTTTCGATGAAATTCTGTTGACATCAGAAGTCCACTTTGATCCAAGTATCGATCAATTCGTTGGATTAGCAGATGATGGCAATATTCGCGAATCGACAATAGCAAAAACTGCGTTAGTCTGCATGATTACATGGATAAACAAAAATGTTAAGCAGGTTGTAGGGCATTGGTTTTTCCCTGCCAAAGGCACATCTAACAAGATACACGACATTATACTTAATGCAGTAAAAGAAGCTAACGGTACTAGTCTCATAGTTAAAGCTATAATTTTTGATTAAGGTCCTAAGAATCAGGGATTTCTAAAGGAAGTTAATGTATCGTGGAAAAAACCTTTTTTTGAACTGCAAGGTCACAACATTTATATCGTTTGGGATCCACCGCACCTTATAAAATCGATAAGAAATAATTTGATAGAAAGGATTTTATTTTACAAAGGGGGGAATGTCGATTGGAGTCACCTACAGAAGATCTATGAACTCAGTGGGCAAACCAACTTGAATCTCATTCCAAAAATTTCCGACAAGCATTTCGATTTGAATACTCATTCGAAAATGTGAGTATCGATAGCTGCTCAATTATTATCGGAATCAATGTTTACAGCCCTAGCGGGTTCTCATATACGCTGAATATACCATGAGACAACGTATGACTACGCTCTTACCGCTAGTTATACCTAGATAGTAAGACGGTATTCATACGTTGCCTTATGGTATATTTTCGCCCAAAGCAGACCATGCGCATACCGTATGTATACAGTTCATGGAAAGATTTGTTACGGTATAAAAATAAGGAAACATATCAACAATTATTTTTATTTGTCGAAAGCGATTAGTATAAACACTGATTTGCATGATATTTATGTATGAATAATGCAATTTGCGTAGAAAAAAAAAAAGAAAAAAAAAAAAAAATACTCCCCTATCGGGATTCGGACCACCGATCACACGGTTACGGGGTCATGAAGCCGAGCGCTTACCCACTGAGCCACGAGCTGCTTAAGTATGTTTTATCATTCGAAACATATAGAGGCACTCGAATTTATTCAAACTTATTGTCTCAGAAACGACTGAGAGGCACATTTCATTATAACTTTCACCTTTTCAAGTCCTAGACATGACCTACATATAAAATGTAAATGAATCAAATCGGTGGGGTGAAGTAGATAAGGTCGAGCATTACGCATATAATTTTACATCTCACACTCAGTAATACGTGATTTACATGTTCGGATGAATAGACGTCCGAAATAAATATCTTGATACATCTGATTTTCGTACCGTATGACTACGAGAAACATACGGTTTTACTACGATATGTTTTCGGTCTGATTTGGGCGCGAAACTACTGTGAAACAACGGTATTCTCATAGTGGTTATACCAAGTAAATACCTATACCGTCTCCATACCGTAGAATTGAAGGGTACTCAGCGTATATGAGAACCCGCTAGGGAGCATATTTAGTATACACTACTATGTTTCCGCAAAAATTTTGTCAAAAGTCATGTAGCAATAATTGTACGTGTTTACAACAAGACACGACCGGACAATTTCTTTCGGACATAGACAAATTATTTGACACGTTGAATTCCTCTTTGCTCAGACCGACAGTACCGAACAAATTGAATTATGCAATAGCTGAAGATAAGCAACACGAAACCTTTTTACAAGACATGGCGACGAACCTCCAAAATTGCAAATTCAAAACCGGGAGTAGACCCCCGTGTGTAACAGGATTAGTGCACACAATTAATTCCACAATACTTTTGGCAAAAGAATTACGAGAGAACTATGGAATGAGTAGACTTTGCACACGACGGTTAAATCAGGATCCACTCGAAAACTTATTTGCAGTTATTCGACAGCAACATGGCTGCAATGTAGATCCTCCACCGAAACAATTTCAAGCTGGCCTTAGACACATATACATTACACATCTTTCAAAAATATCTAATATTTGCAACTGCGAAAGTGACCAAAATAAGATTTTTGCCAAACTCAGTCAAATACCGACCGTATCACCTCCAACACCGATAGAAAATATCACGATACAAATACCAATCGCATACGACGTTGACGATAATATAGAATCAGAAGTAGACCAATTCACCGAAAATGACGCTATTTATTATATAACAGGATATCTTTGTAAAAAATACCTTTCACATCACACCTGCGAAAAGTGCCAACAAATTTTATTGATTCGGAATAACGATTCTTTCCAAGATTATAAATTATTCACCATCATGAAACAGTATGCTGATACAAAGGGTTCGTTACACGCTAGAGAAGAGGTTTTTCTGACTTTGAAACGTTGGGAAACTCAATTCAAACTGACAATCGACTCTGTTATACACGTTCGGAATGTAACAAAAGTTCTAGCTGGTGTGATTAGCCAGATTTGTCAATTAATAGAATTGTGTTCCCCAGAAGCAACGCAAATTTTCTTTAATAAATTTTTTAAAATAAGATGCCATTGGCAAAGTAGATTTATTAGGAGACATATACAAAGTAATAAGAAGTCCAATCAGAATTCAAAAATGAATAGATTTACTAATTAATATAGCATATATACTTAAGTATTGTAAATTCTCTATCGTTAGAAAAGGATGTATTATAAGAATATATGAGTCATTCCACGTCAAGCGGGACGGATTTGGCCAAAAATATTCCTCGATGTTTCCGATTATTTGTAATTTTTTTTTACATATTCTCTGGGTAAAATAAACATGAGAAACAATTTTTTTTTTTTTTTTACTCAAATGGTTTAGAAGCTACAAGGAGTTGAATTTTCGAAAAAAGCACCAAAAATCGAAATCGCGCTCTCCTTTGAACTTTAATATCTCCGATTCCCTTCGACGTACAGACATCTGCGAAAACTTATTTTACAGCTCTTGAATTGTACTTCCATGTTATCATTTTTCACCTCATCGATTAAACAATCTCCCATTTGTTAAGAACAATTATATTTTTTAGACGCGATTTTCGAGATGTTCACACCCTCCAAAAATTCTAAAAAAAATACGAGCGCGTTCCTTGATTCATTCTCTACGAAATATGTGAAATTCAGGACGGAGTTCCGATATATAGTATATTTAAAGAGCGGTTGATTCACGCAGGACGTCGCGCGCGGCCGTGTACGTTGAAATCCAAGTACCGAACGGCGCGCGAACAGGGTTTCGCCGCCCCAATGCTCGTGGCCGCGGCCGCGCGCGACGTCCCACTTGAATCAACCGCTCTTTAAATATACTGTATATCGGAACTCCGTCCTGAATTTCACATATTTCGTAGAGAATGAATCAAGGAACACGCTCGTATTTTTTTTAGAATTTTTGAAGGGTGTGAACATCTCGAAAATCACGTTCAAAAAATACAAATGTTCTTAACAAATGGAAGATTGTTTATTCGATGAAGTGAAAATTGATAACATGAAAGTCCAATTCAAGAGCTTTAAAATAAGTTTTTGCAGATGTCTGTACATCGAAGGGAATCGGAGATATTGAAGTTCAAAGGAGGGCGGGACAACGACATAAAAAATCACAGGGGAAATCGGAAATGGTGCGGTCTGGAGGCTAAGTGAATTGACGTGGACAGCTCCATATGTATGTATACAATCAATACCAAGATTGTTGACAGTATAAATCAATTGCATTTTATACACAAAATATTATTTTCGCATTTTATTTTACCTATACCTTTACATTTCTTGTTCGTTTAACATTCCCCGCATTGACAGTCAACGCTCACCGTGATTCAGTTAATAGTTTGAAATCGGCGGCACGAGTGGTCCGCTGAAGGGTGGGGGGTAGTTGTTTCAGCTCCCACTCGACAGAGGCACTGAACATCGTATACGCAAAAATACATTACAGCCTTATGGCAGCGTTCTCTCTATCCTATCCTCCCTGATGCAGTGCCATTGGCCAAATATGGCAAAATAGACCAAGATAGACCCGCTGTCATTGAAATCTTTTTGAGGTTGGGTATTCACTATTTCATCGATTTTCGTGCTTATTACGAATCTAAACCACCAGTAATTCTTATTACTATAAAAATCCTTCGGTTTGAGAGTTACTGTTTTGAAATATTGACGGGTAACATAAGTGTCCTTCATTGATTTGGTGTAAGACATCGATGAAATACATAACCTAATCAAGACTCTGGCGAAGGCACATGGTCAACGTACGCTGCGGGAGAATTTTAAATCGATGCCAGAAGTGCACGCTGGATCTTTGAAAAATTAAGTATTCTTCTGATATAATTTTTCTGATATTTCGATGCCAGAATAAAAGATCAAGACGTTAAAAGTATGATGAAAAATGAAAATATTTTCTGTCCATAGGAAAGAAATTTGTTGGAATATTCTGAATTTTCAAAATCTCGGAAATCCTAACATTTTATGATTTTTTATTCTTTGATAAAATTTCATCAGGTTTTTTCAAGTGATATAATCTTGTTCGACAGCTTCGCTGCGCACCACTACTGGATGAAATGAGCCAAAACTCGCCACGGACCTCAAGGTTGAATATCTGCATAGACTCTATTAGCAACACATAAGAACAAGTACAGATATAGACCCAGCGTATCAAACCCTGATAAAAATTTTGAAACTTGATTTCCCGCTAACTACATTTTCTCGTCGTTGTCGTAGGGTACAGGTCGCATCGTTCATCGAAACTTTCTGAAATTTGGTGAGAATTTTCTGCGATGATGTAATTTCGGACCAAACCAATAATATCTAGAAATAAGATTCGTCTTTTATCATTAAAACTAGGTAACACACTTTTTTTTTTCATCTTTGTTGAAAAAATGTCTTAAAATAAAAAAATTTCAGATTTAAAATTGAAATTTATAAAATATTATTGGTTCGGTCCGAAATTACATCAATGTAGAATATTCCCTTCAAATTTCACAAAGATTCAATCAACGATGCGACCTGTATGCTACGACAGCTGCTTTTTCATCGGTAGATGAGAACTACATAAAGACGAAATCCAGATATTCTTTTATATGCCTTAATTATAGTTCAAAATACTAGTAATCTGCTGTGTAAAAATTAAGTCAATAAAATGTTTTATGACAGTGTACCAGTGATTTAAAAAAAATTATTTCAAAGGTGTATGTACCCCCTTAAGGTGAAAGATGAGGAAGGTGAAGTTTGGGACGTAACAATTACTATAACATTTAGGAAAATCTAAATCAAGGAATTAGGGTGTGTATCATGCATGGGATGAATGTGCCTGGCTAATTTTTAAGGTTTCGCATATGTAAATTTTAATTAATACGATGAACCGACTATGCGGGGGTGGACGGCTGACGCTTGCACTTCTTGGGACTTAAGTCACCCGAGTCTTGACGAACCAATCAGGAGTAACGCAGTAACCTAATTGGTTAATTAGGAGCAGGGTAGTGATCATTCTTTGTTGCAACCACGGTCGCATGCCTGCATCTGAACATGAAAAAGTGTCTTTCTTCTGCTAATCGCGAGGTGCGTGATTGTAGAGACTCGAGTACTATTATAGAGCCACGAGTTGTACTCAATCTTTTCTTTTAAAGTCAAGTGGTAGTGCAAAGGACTCGGTACTTGTCCATATATAAACGTTAATAAATTAATAGTGTTACAACTAACATTAATTGTGATAGAGACACATTTCAAACAGTTCGGTTTTGCCAAGTTTAATAACTTGTAGTTTCAATTCGGTTTCAACGATGAATAATTAAAATATGATTCAATCTTTTCAATTTCGTGATAATTACATTCAGTGATAAATCACATTAATTTGTGTAAGATATAAGGGGATGCGCCTAATAGCTTTACGCTCCTGAGCCTATGCCCAGTGTCACGTGGTCGGAGACTTCTCCCCTCCCCGTGCCTCTATTCAGTCGCAGATCTACGTTAGGAAGACACAGTCTGAGAGTGATTAATAAAACACGTTTCCTTACCTATACCTTTGCTGAAGTTTTATTCTTCAACCTAATAACCCAACAAGTTATGGGCGAGACGCGTACTTCCACTGTGTAAAGTTGATTCAAGTGTTTTTTGTGTAAAAAATAAAGTGACTAGTGAAAAAGGAAAAAAATGGAAAACGACGAGACGCCAAAAGATGCGTTGACTCGCCCTGATCAGGTTCAACGTAAGTACTAAGTGGAGATATTAAAATTTGAGATGCGTGTGTAAGGGCCACTTAAAAAGGCGAATATTTGAGATAAGGAAAAGACGTACGTAATTAACGAAATAAATGCGTTGCTGGAAATTACATGAAATTCCGGGAGAATGCGTGCCATGGGGCACGCCACGAGGCAGGCACAAGCGTGTCGAAATGGCGGCGAGTAGGCTGATTAGAGAAAGATAGAGAATTCAAACGACAAAGTATAGCCTTGCCGACTGGCTCGAAGCAAACCTCAATGCAACGTTTGCTTTCTATCCCTCGAGTAGAAATGTTTGAATAATCATTTCATACGTATGAAGAACAAATAAACTAGCTAGAATAAAAAAAAACGCGATATTAATATTTATAAAATTTCTGCAGAAAATCAAGATAAGGAAACTTTGACAAAGTTCGTCGAATGATACAGACAAATTTTTCAATTCGACACCAACCATGCTGATGCTGAGGTTGCACTGAGTATTGAAGGAGAGACAGTGCTGTTTCATATCGAAACACAAGAACAACAATACTAAGCAGGTGTGTCAAGTGTCTGAAAAATTGTGTGCTCATAAAATAAGTAAAATCCACCCAAAGACTTGATATATATTATATCCTATATATACGTATAAAAGCAAGATTTAGGCGGGTGTCTCAGAGGGTGAATGATGCTGTGCATTCGGTCGCCATCTCAGTCACTAAGGTGGTTGTGAATGTAAGATCTGTTACGCTGGCAGAGCCATATCAACGGACCAGGATGCGATCAATACGTTTTTTTATTGCTAATTAATTGCCCCGAAATGAATTTTATTGCTGTGTCCGTTTTTCCGAAAATCGGGATCAGCTTGCGTGCCAATACGCTGACAAACCCACATGTCCAAAAAACTCAAATACGGTATCAAAAATATACCAAAATTTAGTGCTCATTTATTGCCAATTAATTACTCCAGAATCAGTTTTATTGCTATGTCCATTTGTCCGAAACTGCAAACCGGTACCGAACAAAATACCAAAATTTATTGTTATTTTATTGCTTTCGGATCCTGTATAGTTCATACCAAACATGTCACCTTGTGACGAACCCTTCACAATATGAATATATTATTCAAGATAGTACCATCTCAGCTCTGAGATCTACTGCAGAGTCTCGACTCTGACGATTGCACGGCGGCGGGGGGAAGAGGGAATAATTGATTGTCAACCTCTATACCAGTGAAACCGATCGCTTTCGGTTCTTTACGTACGGACGAACGCCTACGAGTATGAATGTGGTTTGTCGGAGGAATAAAATCTCGGAGCCGTATAGCCGGTGCAAGAGTCGGGTGACCGACGTAGTATACGTAACACGTTCGCACAGGTGTCTCCCGCACCTGACTTTTTTGTCACCCAAGCGTAGCGAGGGCGACATACTCGACTCGTGCAGGATTCACCTATTTTGCGCACTAGTTGCGTAATGTACTATTGCGGGTCTTCTATGATCCAGGGTGTATTTCAGCGTGGTTATTATCCATATCATATAGCTATTCAAAATGACAAAGAATACTAAGGGCACAATCAATACCAATGATGATCACAGTAATAGACATGTGCCTAAGAATACAGATAATTATATAAATAACTACATAAATGAAAATATGAATAATGTTAAGTCACAGTTCGCTACATGCCATGGGGACTTCGGAGCAATTTGAATTCCCGCTCTTCTGTCAGAGACTGACTGGTGTAAACTGGGAGATCACTATTGTCTTTATTTCAGAATTTGAATGTTGTATTAATTTCAAAATACGTGATAAATAGATTTCTATCGATTTGGATTAATAGATATTGTATTTTTCATCTTTTTAATTTTCGACTCTTAAATTGTGGAATTTTTTCAAATATCTTATTATGATCTCCAACCTCGTACGAGATTTCAGTTATTTCCCTACATTGTATCAAATTAGCGGCTTCAATCTCCAGTTGTGCACATTTTACGGTAATGGCTGGACGTGTTCTTGCTTTATCGCTATGAGTCTATCACGTGGACGACCCGGTCTTCTTTCAAAAGATGAGTTCATCAAAATAATCTTAACAAGTCGCTCTAAAATTGTTTCAAATGACAAAATCGTCTCAAAATCAAATGAGGGAGAAGTTGTCGCAAATTCTTGCACTTAAAGCAAGTTCTTTGTACACAAACGTGACATCCAACCGTTTCAATATAAAGAATTTGTTATTTGAATCTACGCACAAAATTGTTGATCCTGAAGATTCAGTGGCTGAGTCAGAAGAAACGTTTGAGATTACGAATACTTCAAATTTTTCAACTGATCGCATAATGGTACCGGCGAAACACGAGATTTTATTATAACACTTACTCATCAAGAATTAAACGATATCACCGAAAATGTCACGGGTAAACGAACCCGGACGAATCAAAATAAAGTAGTGAAAAGCTATCGTAAAGCGTTCATACGAGGATTGTGGCAGAATCTAATCACAAGAAAAATTTTGGGAAACGACGCACATAACTTGCGGCTTCAATATGAAAAATAGTTACTTCTCATTATAGATGGACAGTCAGGAAATTTTCAAGGTATTTGAAATCCAATATTTTAATTATGTTTGTACAATGAGGACTCGCCTATGCTTACTGTCCTGAGAAACAAATTTGTTTGGATTCAACAAAGGCCATAGGTCGATAAGCGTAGCGAATCGGGCCCAGAGGGATGTTTGTATCGTCATTTGAGGGTATGTTGGTATTAATTAGACACGTTGATCCTGTAAGTTTCAGACCTCTATCTATCTTGGTTTCTGAATGAATAAAAAAAAAAATGCCGAATCAGAATATGATTTTTTTCTCAAAAACGGCTAAACCGATTTGAATGAAATTTGTACACGGTATATGAAGGGTATACTTCACAAAAATGACAGCTTGTCATCGTTATAATAACCATTAGAAACAGGCGATTTTCTCTGAAATTATTTTTTTCTTTGTGTTAATGTTCTAGAACAATTATGAATCTAACTTTTTGTTTGTTATCCTTTCTATCTTGAATAATCTCTCGAATTCCCAAATTGTTCAAAAAGGTATGCCATATTCAAAAAGAATAAAAACCGATTTTTTGACACAAAAATCGATTCGTTTCAATTTTTACATCTTTGAAACATCAGAAACAACACTCATCTGATAATAAAAAGAATGCAAATAACATTGAACAATGAAAACGACAATGAGAAGACAATTTTTTTTCATTAGAAAAAAATTATTGCAATTTTAATTTCGATTCATTTTATTTATAAAATGAATTAAAATAATTAATTAATCAATCAATTAATAATAATGATAATATTATTATTAATATTGATTAATAATTGACCTATGATCGAATAATTAGTCATCCAAATATTTTTTTTAATTATATTTATTTTTAATTTTTTTTATTTATTTGATTTTTGTCATGTTGAAAATAATTTTAATTTTGATTTTAATTTGTTATTTTCAATTTTTTTTTCATCAGCTGCAATACTCAACATTAGGGTGCCCCTTAGTCAGGCCCTCGACGAATTTTAAAGCATTCACCCCCTAGATGAGTTCCAAATAATTATAAAAAAAAACTATGCAAAACGTCAGCTCTTAATCTCAATTACAACCCGTGCCTTTAATGATTAACTTTTCCCCATTTAAAAAGCATTGGAATTTTCGATATTGTTACTAATTTTTGTTTCTGAGCTAGTCAATGGCTCTAAAAATATGAAATCTGCGTGAATTCATTGGGTATCGACCCAACAGCATAATCCCTCATTTTTCAGGCCTGAATTTCAACTCAAGGGGTGAAATATAACAACTCAATTTTCCCATTTTTACTATTTCTATGACGATAGAAGAAACCAATTCCGACCAATTCCAATTCCGAAAAATGAGGGATTATGCTGTCAGGTCGATACCCAATGAATTCACGTAGATTTCATATTTTTAAAGCCATTGACTAGCTCAGGAAAAAAAATTAGTAACAATATTGAAAATTTCAATGCTTTTTAAATGGGAAAAAGTTCATCATTAAAGGCACGGGTTGTAATTGAGATTAAGAGCTGACGTTTTGCACAGATTTTTTTATAATTATTTGGAACTCAATCTAGGGGGTGAATGCTTTGAAATTCACCGAGGGCCTGCCTAAGGGGCACCCTACTCAACATATTATTTAATAAAGACAATATTATAGCCGTTCTTGATGAATATAGCGGCGAAGATTAGTTACATTTAGATTATTAAAGAATTCATGGAATTATCATTATAAAGTAGTTCTGTTGTAAAATAAAAATTAATTTTGATTGAATCAATATATTGATAGATAATATTTATATTGAGACTTTGGAATGGGACAGGATATTTTAAGTAAAGTTAATAACATCCAAATACAATTTATAATCAATTTTCAAATGTTTTTGTTTTTTAATAAAAAAAATTTTTCTTTCCATTACAGGGCTGTAAGTCGGTCACTTTTTGTTGGATTGGTAATATTATCTCAGTTTAGTCATATATTGTCATATTTTCCTCCTGTTTGTCATATTTGTCATATTTTCGGATGTGACTACCTCTGATTACTATGTAACGATCCACGATGCGCAAATTTTGTCGTTGAATACTATCGTTATAGAAGCGATTTATATATCCATGTTTTTACTACGGAAAACGTGGGGAAAGGTCCCACGTGACGTACGTATCGTTCGTCGTTTATCGTGACGTTGGGGGGGAAAGAGGAAGAAGCAATAATCATAATAATAAATAATAATAATAGTAATAATATCACGTGTTCGCGTAAAAAAGAAACTATAATTCTGTTTTGTTCGCAAGCTTTGATTGAAGCTCGTTTTATAGCACGTGTGTGTGTGTTTCTTTTTTTTTTCAAGTATTATATGTCAGTTTGAGGTAGCTTAAGCTCTTAAGTTTTACGGAATATTGCAATAAACTATAATGTTAACTACCAAGGTTTGATTGAATTGTCCCGTTTCTTTACCCGTTTCACTATAATTTTAATACGGATTTCGTCGTGTAAACTGCCGTTTCGTTTAACATTCATTTCCACACTCCTTTCGTCGTAATCGGATTATGTTTCAGTCACATTATGAGAAAATTTCGGTCATTTTTAGGTCATATTTTTCAATCTTTGTCGGTCATATAATCATATTTTTGGGGGTCGTTGACCACTTACAGCCCTGCGGCATTATTGTTTTCATTATTTATTGTTATTTTTAGTCATGAATTTATCAGATAAGTGTTGTATCTGACGTTTTAGAGATATAAATATTGAAATGAATCGATTTTTTGTATAAAAAGTAGATGGGAATTAATCGGTTTTCAATAAGTAAGTCTTGATTCTGCCGACTTCATGTAAGATATTCCGACTTCGTGTCAGTTGTAAATAAGTCTTGATTCTGCCGACTTCGTGTAAGATATTCCGACTTCATGTCAGTTGTGTTATATTGCACAAAATGAATAGAAAATAAAAAACAATCAACAATCAAAAGAGCGCGCGTAGCGCGCTATATTTCTAGTATATCAAAAAATCGCCTTCTATTTGTTTTTGGATAATGGCGTACCTTTTTGATCAATTTGGGATTTCGGGAGATTATTCTAGATAGAAAACGACACCAAAAAAAGTTAGTTTCATGATTATTCTAGAACGTTATCACAAAAAAAAAAAATAATTTCGGAAAAAATCGACTGTTTGTAATTGTTACTATAGAGATTACGAACTGCTTCGTTTGTGAAGTATAGCCGTTATATACCTCTATAATGTGTACCAATTTCATTCAAATCGATGTAGCCATTTTTGAGAAAAAAATTACTTTCTGATTTTTGATTTTTTTTTCGATTAATTCAAAAACCAAAATAGATAGAGGTCTGAAAATTGCAGGTTCAACGTAGCTAATTAGTACAAACATACCCTCAAACGACGATCCAAATATCCCTTTGGGGTCGATTCTCTATGCTTATAGTCCTATGGCCTTCTTTGATCCAAAGCATCCTACTCCGAAGCAATAACAAATAGTCGAGTTGGAGAAAAATAAAATTAATCTGTGAAAATAAATTGTTTGCTGGCTGGCTGACCCGCATCCACGAAGACTCGCGGTAGATACAGTAAAACTAGTCCGTGATCATATCCCCGATTCATGATTCTTTGATTTTGTATTCAGGACACTGTAACTGCGGTACTACTCTACGAGGAGAAGTGACTAACCCCAACAAACGACTAGATGTCATCATTGATTGCCATTTGACAATAGGACAGAGTAAATGTGGAAAGAAATGGCTACGACAACCTGTGAGAAAATAAATGGGGAAAGAACTCCAAACAAAATCAGTGGATGCGTACAGGTGTGAAATAGCCAAAGAAACTATGATTCCAGGAGGTGACGAGCCACCGTTTTTATATAAATCAACAGTTCTTCGAAAAGCAAAAGCTAACTTCACGAGTGAAGAGTACCTCGACAAACATCCAATAAACGCAATTTGCATCATGAAGCATCTGAAATATCAAAATAGCATACATGGGATCGGCACAGATCCGTTTTTTGTACATTATTGGACGGCACAGCAAATTCAGAGCTATAAGAATTTTCACAAAAACGAACATTGCAAAATAACCATCGATTCAACAGAAAGTATTGTACAAAGGATCAAAAAAATTAACGGAGATTTATGTAAACATATCTTTCTGACAATTATTGTCGTAAATAGTAAAACACGTGGGCAATATTCAGTCGGCCAATTTTTGTCAGAAAACACAACTGTTTCGTTGGTGTATTTTTTCATGATGTGGATCAAAGACGCTGCTCTCTGCCTCAAGGAAATTGTCACGGACGGTTAACGCGCTTTACTCAATGCGATTAATCACAGTTTTACGGAAAGTAGATCACTGGGCTCGTATGTGAACTCGGTGCGATCCGAGCAAATGCCGTCATGTTTTATCCGCATCGATGTGGCGCATTTTATGAAGAAATATGCAGTTCTCCTAAAGTCCCTACTTTACCAAATAGAAAGTTTTTATCTAGCTTCATTGGGGCAGTTGATTATCACAGAAGATACAGATGAAGGAGAAGAGAAATTGTACTGGCATTGTTAACCGTAAGTCAGAGCACAACGTGTGGAATCAGCAACACACTTGGACGAATGACGCAATGTCAGAGACAGATTGGAATGCTGAGAAGTTTGATTACAGGTATAATTGAACTGCGTAGCAGTAAATCTTTGGAAGTAGGTCAGGAAAAAATCAATCACAACAATCTTGTTAAGTGACGTGACGTTTCGACCCTGATGAGGGCCCTCTTCAGACGAAAGTTTCATTTTTATTCAATCTGCAGAACCACAGTATATCTTACTACTAAGTATCGACAGTAGGTACAGTAATGTTCAATGATGGAGTCCGCAGTGGCTCACTATTTTTTTGGACCAAAAGTAAAACAAGTTTACAATCTTGCAATAATTTCATCTGCCTATGCTCAACGGAGCAGTAGCCAACAAACAACTGAACTCAATTGTTTGTTGGCTACTGTTTCGTTGGGCATGGCCACACGAAATTCGCAAGATTGTAAACTTGTTTTAGTTTTGGTCCGAAAAAATACTGAGCCACTGCGGACTCCATTAATGAACATTACTGTACGTGATAGGAGATTAACTTATATGAGTTAACTTATGCCAGAGACAGATTGGGATGCTAAGAAGTTTGTTTACAGGTATAATTGAACTGCGTAGCAGTAAATCTTTGGAAATGGCCAGGAAAAAATCAATCACACCAATTTTGTTAAGTGACGTAACGTTTTGACCCTGATGAGGGCCCTCTTCGTACGAAAGTTTTATTCTTATTCAATCTGCAGAACAACAGTATATCTTACTACTAAGTATCAACAGTAGGTACGCCCTAGCGGGTTCTTATATACGCTGAATATACCATGGGACAACGTATGACTACGCTCTTACCGCTAGCTATACCTAGATAGTAAGACGGTATTCATACGTTGCCTTATAGTATATTCGTGCCCAAAGCAGACCATGCGCATACCGTATGTACACAGTTCATGAATAGATTTGTTACGGTATAAAAGTAAGGAAAGACATCAACGATTATTTTCATTTGTCGAAAGCGATTACTATAAACACTGATTTGCATGATATTTATGTATGAATAATGCAAATTGCGTAGAAAAAAAAGAAATAAAAAATAAAAACACACCATTATCGGGATTCGAACCACCGATCACACGGTTACGCGGTCATGAAGCAGAGCGCTTACCCACTGAGCCACGAGGTTGTTAATAGTGCATTATGTAACTAGCTTTTAAAACGGTTTTGTGATGGATAAATGGGAATTACGTGTTCCCCTTTGATGTCAACCCTGGTTATGGATTTTTTACGACAACCTAGCTTTCTCATGGACTTCTCCTTATTGTGTTTTGTTAAAGATTGAATATAAATAAAAATTTGGTTTCGTCTGAAGAGGGCCCTCATCAGGGCTGAAACGTCACGCTAAGATATTTGAGTGATACATTACTGACCTACTTCCAAGATTTATTTCTACAATAACAATTTTGAGGTCAAGAATCATCTATACATTATGTAACTAGTGCGTGAGGAACGTGATTCGCGCACGAGCGAAGCGAGTGCGCGCATTTCGTTCCTCGTGCACGAGTTACATATACTATTTTTTGAAACAGTGTGTGAGAAGATCGACCTAATCTGAACAAAATACTTTTATCGTTCGTTTATTTATTTTTGACAGTCGTTATAAATATTTATTATAACATTACAATTCGTAAAATTCAATTCAATTTTCTTGTTTTTCGTTGATATTTCCATTGTTTCGCGATTTTCGTTGTCATTACTTCTCTTTCGTTTTTTAGATGGCGATCCAAAGGTAGCGTTTTGAGTTGTAGTCGTAACGTAGTCCACCCTTTGATCTTGTAAATCGTCCTCCGATTCGTCTTCGAAATTATTTACATCTAAAGTTGCGTCCTTAAATGGTGGGTGTTCTTTAGAAGTAGAAGGAATTTGATTCTCAACTACGTTTGAATTGGCAAGCGGTGTCGTTAAGTTAATTACATTTGTAATTTTTTTATTTATCTCTTTTTGGTTGTAAAGCGACTTTTCGACGTAGCTTCTAGCTACTGTCGCCGATTTCCAACCTCCGTGTCTCATTAGATCGTTTTCGTTACCTCCGCCATCTGCAAGTAACGTTGCCGAAGTTCTTCTCAAACTGTGTCCTGTATACAGTTCAGGGTTTGGTAACTTCAACCATGTAGCTACTATTTTCGGAATTTTACCGATTGAATTTACGCCTACTGGCTGACGTGTACATTTGCTTTTATCGTAGAACAAAAAAAATCGATCGTTTGAAACATCATTAGGCCTCAAATTCGTGTACAGTTTGCAGATTTTATAATACTCTCCGGCAATTGTGAATGAACGCTCAATGTCGCTTTTCGTTTCTGTGATATTAATTAGTCTATACCGAATAGTGTATGTGAGACCATGCGCTCACTCACTATTAATTTAATTAATTGTTAAATGTGCTTATGTCGAGATATTTGAAATTGAAATAATTACCAAAATACAAGCACAAGAATAACACAAAGACTTAAAATTGACGAGATTAAATTTGAAGGCACGATTAATAGGGCGACTAGGTGGTCTAGTGGCGTGAGCCCCCGGATTGGCAGCCGGTAGGCCTGGGTTCGATTCCCAGGACGCCTGATGATTTTTCTCGTCAATAAAAATTTTAAGTCTTCTCTCCTCTGTGATATTAACGATAAAGTTCTCTGACGATTCTTTGATATTATTTGAAGTTAGATTTGCCAGCTCACTTCGTCTACATGCACCACTTAGACCGAAAATAAGAATAACCTGAAAATGAAATTATTATGATCGTATCGCATAAAAAACGTAATTACGAGTATTAAAAAAAAAAGCTAAATTCAACAATTTACTTTCTCGCATAAATACACTTCATTGGGGGCTTCATTAATAAATTTACGGATTTCATTAGGTTCGAAAATCTTGGCTTTTTTCTTCTTATATCTCGCGTTTTTTTTCTCTATAAAAGCAATCAATGTATGATAATTGCTCAAGTCTATATGATCAAAACTTTTGACACACGTTTTAATCATCGAATACTGCGTCCACAAAGTTGGTGGAGCATGTTTTTCAGAGAGCTCTTTAAAATACGCTATGAAAACTTCTTCAAGAAATGATGTTGTCTTTTTTCCCGAGCGCCATGTCTTAAACGCATTGTGAGCAGCAGTATACTGCCGTTTTGATTTTAAGAGCAACGAATCCATAGCAACATCTTTAGCAGCTTCAACAATATCAGGCGGTAACTCGTCTCCATAGTCAGTATCATTCGAGTCACGGTCCGAGCTCATGTTCAAAGTTAATATTAAACACTTTTAAAGCACTTATGATGCGTAAAAGCTTATACAACGCAATACAATACAAAAATAAGTCCGATATACGAATTAGTGGATGGGCGATTGCGAGTCACTACTGTTTGTTATTGTTGATGCTATCAGCGCCCCAACGGACGTTGGTTAGTAAATTTCCTCGCACACGCCTTGAAGCAGTGCGCGAATGGCGTTCCTTGCAAACTCTATAGGTGCATGCGAAGTCGATCTTCGCACACACTGTTTTAAAAAATACATAATTTTTGCTCAAAATGGCACTAAATTAACATCAAAGATTCATCGCGTTCGTTGTGGATCATTTTTATCCTTCAATTCAATCATTATTCTTATGAAAAATGATCCACAACGAACTCGATGAATCTTTGATGTTAATTTAGTACCATTTTGAGCAAAAATTATGATCATTTGATGTTTTAATAACTTTTTCGAACATTCAATGTCAACATCGATATAGAGAATGAGAAAAATTTTACAGAAAAACCACGAAATAAATTGGATCCAGTGCTCTGCCCATGATTTGGCACCGCTCAAAAAAATCGTTTTGAGAGTAGGAATCTTGGTAATTTTTTTCAAAAAAATCGAGACCGTCATAAGTGGTCAAAACTCAATTTTTTTGTTATTTTTCCGAACTTTTCACGTCTTAGGCATTAGAAAGCGAGAATAAAAATATGAAAAAAATTTATTCTGAAAGTCGACCGGAAAATAAAAATTTTCGTTTTTCCTTGATGGAAATCGATGAAAAAGAACGGGAGTTATGCATAAAAAACCAAAAAAAGAGAAAAAAATCATATAGAACATCGGCTGTCATCCGAAAATTCTGAAAAAATTCAGGAAATATTTTTTTCTACTCCTTCATCACCAGAAAAATCGGCGTCAGTTTTTGAAGAGGTGAGGGTCAACGATTGGTTCACTTGGCATGGAATACCTCTTATATAAGTTAACTTATATAAGTTAATCTCCTATCACGTACAGTAATGTTCAATGATGGGGTCCCAGTGGCTCACTATTTTTTCTGGACCAAAACTAAAACGAGTTTTCACTCTCGCGAATTTCATGTGCCAACGCTCAAAGAAACAGTAGCCAACAAACAATTGGGTTCAATTGTTGGTCGGCTGCTGCTTCGTTGGGCATAGGCACACGAAATTCGCGAAGATAGAAACTCGTTTTAGTTTTGGTCCAGAAAAAATAGTGAGCTACTGGGACCCCATCATTAAACATTACTGTACCTACTGTTGATGCTTAGTAGTAAGATATACTGTGGTTCTGCAGATCGAATAAAAATAAAACTTTCGTTTGAAGAGGGCCCTCATCAGGGTCGAAACGTCACGTCACTTAACAAAATTGTTGTGATCGATTTTTTCCTGACCTACTTCCAAAGATTTACTGCTAAATACTTCTGCGGTCAAGAATACTGATACATAATTGAACTGCACCTGTCGTATCAATTTCAAATTAGTTATGATTAGTTATGAGAAAAATTTTGCACTGTTTTTGGGTTCTTATCCACGGAGAAACGATACAGTATTTCGATAAGTAATTTTCAAATAAGGTGCGCATATTGCTACCACGTAGAAACTTTTGTCTTTGCATATACACGACTTAAGGAGATCAGTACAGATTGGTTTGAAAAATTGAACGTAGTTCCAAATTGATTTATTCCTTCACCAAAGTTCATTCCACATCATTATAATCATTTCGTTTTAAAACACCTGCTGCACGAATTCAGGCACACCATTGGTTCGATTTGATTTTTCTACGATCTACATTATTTGAAGATGTAAACGAAGAACATCACTACGCATGGGTAGACCATTTATTTACATAAGCTTCCCAATGCCGAAAATTACAATATTTTAATTCGATACATTATTGACACAATGTTCGTAGATCTATCTAAGCGTTGTAACATTGCATGTTACAAGGTACTCGAACTCCCTTAGACGACCTTAGGTAAGGGTATACGGAGTGCCCGAAAACTGTAGGGATGAGTTAGGGTAAGCCACGAGGCTAAAATCCACTCCGAGAGGTGACCGTGACCGACTTAAGACTGTTCAGTTAAGACTGATTTTTTTTGGTTTCTTTTACACTTTTCTCTACCATGTGGGAGACACGGCCTAAGAGATGGCGGAGGATACGGCGAAGGTTGGTGGAGTAATCGAAGGGGTGTAGTCAAACCCCTACGCCTATGCTTCCGGAAGGCCAACAGAGAAGAAGAGTCACCTCCTGTACCAAAGGACACGGGGGAGTGCCGAGGGCACTCAGCTACGAGGGATAAAGGTGGTGGAAGAGATTCCCACCACCCCCAAGAGCCTGCGAACCGTGGTTCTACTGCGAGGGATTCTTCTATCTGGGCCTGTTTTGAGTTTTCGCGCGTAGCAGACTACGCAGCCATGTTAGCGATCCTGCGGTCGATGGCAAAATCGATATTATGAATGCGTAATGAGGGTGTGCGCAGAACTGTCGCCAGTGCCGTTTTTAGGCATGGGCCCGCGGGGCCCGTGCCCGGGGCCCCGGGTCTCGGGGGCCCCGACATGGAACTTAAGTATGATCTTCTTATTCGCTAAAAATTCAATTTCCGACTTATTTTCTGTAATTATTTAGCGAATGTTCCTGACCACAAATGCAGTTGGATGAATAATTTTGTACATACCTATATCTTTTACAATAATTGTTTTCTCTCTCACTGGCAGATCTTGAGCCAATACTCGTCTGCTACTCGTTAGGTGTATGTATATGGCTCTGGCAGAGCCACTATCTGAACCTGAGCAGAGCCGTTCAGGACTTATTCGGTTCGGTTTGTCCGGTTCGGACTTGTCAGCAGGCGTCGACGCGTTACAAAAAGACCCGAGTTTGCACGAGTGCTGATTGTGTCTGGTTGAATGCTCGAATTTACACGTTCGCGCGCATGTCTCTTGGCTGTTCAATTGAACCGCCGAATGGTAGAAGGGCATGTGAAATTATTTTCGCATTTCAAGTTGGCCCCCGGCCTCTTCTAAATGAAATGTCAAATTTTAATTTTTAAAACTCATGTCCTTATGGAAAATTCGATTGCGCATCTTTTTTTCCTCTTCAAAAAAGTTCTAACTCTTTTCGTTTTCGAAATAATGTAGTGTTTTTTCGGTCTCGAAATAACTCAGTATAGCATACCCCGTTGTGCTGAGTTTTCTAGTCGCAACGCCGCGCGGCTCGCTCAAAATAATCATTAAGCACTGGTCATTTATTAACGGCTAGTTCAATTGACGAGGAACTTCCCAGAAAACTTCTACACATCCCGATGACCATTTCATCCGCTGGAACTTTGTGATTGCTCAGACTTGACTCGATAAACTGAGCGATTGAAAATATTCAAACGCGATATGCGTCATTACTCAGAAAATATTGAATAACTTTTTTGATAGAAAAAATAAACAAAATTCAGTTGCACTACTAGCTTCAGAATAGTTTGACATATAACTGCTTCAAATTTGAAGTAAAAACTCTGAATATTTTAGGATTCAGAGCGAGTTGAAGTGAAAAAAGATAAACATTTTTCAGTTTCAAAAAATCATGTTTTTTCCCATTATTTCGAAAACGAAAAAAGTTAGAACTTTTTTGAAGAGGAAAAAAAGATGCCCAATCAAATTTTCCATAAGGACATGAGTTTTAAAAATTAAAATTTGACATTTCATTTAGAAGAGGCCGGGGGGCAACTCGAAATGCGAAAATAATTTTACATGCCTTTCTACCATTCGGCGGTTCAATTATTTCTCCGGATATTATTTCCCGCATGTATGGTCAGTCGTAAAAATGAAGCGGACGTATATGAGCGGTGCTTCAAAACGGCATAAGACAGACGATGAAAAGGCTAAACTATCAAAATTGCCTAAGATAACTACTTTTTTTTCAACACCCGATTTGCGGCTACCTTCGGATCTATCGGTTCCGGCTTCTTTGTATACACCGAGGGAACAACAGTGTACTGAAACAAATCAATCTTTCGCTATCACTGATAAAGCTGATTGCATAGACGTACACACATGTACAACCGAACAACCTGAACCAATTACTGCAGATCAACGTCCAAATCCACTAGGTAAGTTATATTACTCAATATTACGAATATAAGTGTGATGTTAATCCCTATATTCTTGCATTACGAATAGCTGTGCAATACTGACAAATCGAGCTCATACAATGTATTTCTTGCATACAATGAAGGTGTAGCCACACCAGATGAAGCAAGTATAGACTTTTCAAGAGATCCAGCGATGTGGACGGAAATCGATGAAAACCTGCGTACATACTGGGTGCAAAAAGGTCCATCATCCTGTCAAAATAGAGACAGTAACTTCAATGGATCAGCACGTAGTTATGAAGAAGGCAACAAGACGAAGATTAGAACTTTGCAGAAATCACTTTTCAAACGACGGCTACAGAATGGTGAAACATTAGATCGTGAATGGCTTCTATATTCACCATCGCAAGGACACGTTTATTGCTTTGTTTGTCGATTGTTCGCCTCTGAAACAACTACTTTTTCGTCAGGGGGATTCAATGATTGGAAGCATGCAGCCGCTCGTGTTGCAGAGCACGAGCACAGTACTCGGCATATGAACTGCTTGTTAGTATATCATTCGCGTAAGAAGGAAACTGATTGTGTTGATAAGAAATTGCTATCTCAGTTGCACGATGAACAAAATTATTGGGAAGAGGTTCTAAAGAGAGTAGTTGCAGTTATCAAGTTTCTAGCATCGCGCGGTCTTGCATTCCGAGGTGATGATCAAACCATAGGGTCACCTCGTAATGGTAATTACTTAGGTATACTAGAACTTCTCGGTCAGTTTGATCCTTTCATAGCCAAACATATCAGTACCTACGCGAATAAAGGAAAAGGTACAACTTCGTACTTATCCGCCAGTATTTGTGAGGAGTTCATAGAGCTAATGGGTGAGGAAGTACGCTTGTACATTGTTGCTGAATTAAGAGAAGCCAAGTATTACTCTCTTAGCGTGGATTCCACTCCTGACATTACCCACACAGATCAACTAACATTTATTGTACGGTATTTGAATAATAGCGGTCCAATCGAGCGATTTTTAGAGTTCATTCCCATCCACGAACATGGAGCTGAATATATGGCCGATGTGATTGTCAACTTTTTGCGGGATAACAACATTTCCTTAGCTGATTGCCGTGGTCAGTCGTATGATAATGCATCAAATATGGCAGGTCGTTATTCGGGATTGCAAGCAAGGATCAGAGATAAGAACAAATTTGCTGAATTTGTACCATGTGCAGGTCACTCCTTGAACTTGGTGGGCGTCAAGGCAGCCGAATGTAATACGCATATGACATCGTATTTCTCATATTTGCAACGATTATACACGTTTTTTTCTGCTTCGCCGTATCGTTGGCAAAATTTGGTCTCTGCATTAGGTCCGGAGCATAAAGTCATGAAAGCACTATCGACTACGCGATGGTCGGCTCGTGCTGATGCAGTGAGCGCTTTTTCTAAGGGATACGATCAAGTTCGCACAGCTCTTGACACTATATCAAACGATGAACGACAGCCAAGTGAAACGAGGCACGAAGCCAAATGCCTTTTGAAGAAAATGGACAAAATTGAAATTGCTTTTCTCACTGTGGTGTGGAATGATCTTTTGACTCGCATTCACGAAACCAATTTGACTTTGCAGAAAGAAGATATGAATTTATCTTTGGCAGTGATTTTGATCAAATCTCTAGAGGCGTATGTTCAAGACTGTCGAGATAAACTCAGCGTTTACTTAGAGAAAGCAATGGGCTTGGTAATTAGAGACTCGAATTCAAATCAGAGAATTAGGCAACGAAGTGTTAGACTCACGCGCTTCGAGGGACCAACTGAGCACGTAGTACTCGATGAAAATCAAAAGTTAAAGATTGAGATGTTTCTTCCTATCATTGATTCCATCATTAGTAATCTAAAAGTACGCCGTGAAGCTTATGATAGGGTCAACGATAATTTCGGATTCTTCCTGTCTCTGCGAACCATGAACATAGATCAAATCGCCAACCACTGTGGAAGTCTCGCAAATTTTTATCACGCCGATATAAACAAAGAAGTGCATTCAACTGAAACATTATTTGAACCAGATTAAAGATCTAGAGGGAGCCGTATCCATGTCTGATTTACATAGGAAAATAAAAACTGAGCGTTTAGAAACCCTGTTCCCTAACGTAGACATATCACTCCGAATATTTCTGTGTATGATGGTTACAAACTGTAGTGGTGAGCGCTCATTTTCGAAACTTAAACTAATTAAAAATGAACTTCGAAACAAAATGACACAAAAAAGATTGAATAACCTCTCTCTGCTCAGTATTGAGTCTAATTTATTGGAAATCATCGATTTTAAAGACCTTATTACCAATTTTGCTGCGAAAAAATGTAGAAGGAAAATACACAATATGTAAAACTCTTGAAATCAGAATAAAACTGTTACAACTCCTCATCCATGGTTTTCATTGTTAATAATAAGAAAAAAATAGGAATATGGGGGGAGGGGGGGAGGGGGGGCCCCGAAGATTGACTGGTCCAGGGGCCCCGGAGTTCCTAAAGACGGCACTGACTGTCGCCATGCGGTCTAGTCACTCTGTCGTAGGCTAGCTACTAGAAAGCACGCGTCTGAGCGCCTTTGTCTTGTGTAGAGAGTATTAGCGGTTTTCTTTTTGTGGTTCTTTGGATTCTTAATAGTGAGCTCCGAGGCGTATTTGAAAGAAAAAGAAGGATTGTGTGATTGGGTGTGAGCGAAGCCAGACCTGTGTGGATTTTGACCTCCCCCCGAGGGGATTCATGATGAATTACGCCCGCGAGGGTGTACTTTTTATGTGCTGGCTGGAAGACGGTAAGCGTTAGTTCACTTCGCCTATGCTAATTTGAATTCGGCATCGGCCATCCGCCATATTGCCTTGATCTAAGCCACGAAGCTTAACAATTTTGGATCAAATTAAACTGATCTCCGAGTTGGTAGGCCGTCACCTGTGTCCCTGTAGAGTCTAGTCAAGTCGAGTTTCTGATAAATAAATAAATTTTCGCGTCAATTATAGTACAAACATTTTTCTGTCCAGTCGGGTACTGTCGCACACGAGTGCAAGCGAGACAGCCTGAGTCGGTGACTGTCGTCCTCTCTCTTCCTCCCACGAGGAGAGTCAGGCGTAATAGCAGGCGCAAGCCTGTCGAGCCAGTAGGCTATTCGATAGTTCTTAAGCTTAGTAAATATTAAATTCTTAAAAATTGATAGCCCACGAGACAGAGTTCGATTATGTAGGATAGTTAATAGTAGAATAAGTTAAATAAAACGGTGGTCGGTAAAGCAGGGGCCTAGCCTTAGTCGGGAAGAGACCTCGAGTCTGTTATAATTTAGTTTTTTTTTGTTATTGTTGATTTTCTTTTCTTTGTTATTTTACACCGCCACCGAGTAGCTTCCAAGAAGCAGCCTGTTGTATTTGTTACCTAGTTTTATTCTGCTGCGAGGCATTATTGTATCGAGCTAAGCGAGATTTTTCTGTGTTATTGCTCTCCTACGTGGAAGCCTGATCTTGTCTACGATTAATTTTTGTAAAGCTCGATAAACCATTGTTTTAGACCCGAGGGGTGACACCCCGAGGTGCATAATCGCTGTGGCGATACTATTTTTTTTTCTTTTGTTATTAGCATCACGTTGTGAGATCTAATTTTTTTTTTTTGTTGAATAAATTTCTCTTATTTTGTTAAAATTCATATGGCACGAGTCGTTATTGTGTACGCTATTCCCTCACATAATCCCGACCCCTCTCCGCGGTACTGCAGCTAGTCGCCGCTTATTATTTCAGTGTGTCTTCGCTTGTTAATTTTTTTCCATTTTATTTTTGCTGTGTCTCGTGACGAAGATAGTTCGTCTGGCGCCCAAAATTCAATTAATTCATTTTTTTTACTGTCTAGTCATTTATTGTCGACTGGCTCGGTTTCGAGGCCTAGTTATCCGGTCTGGACCCGAGGCCTAGATAAGGGCACGTCACAGCGTATATGTGTAAGTTCGTGACCCAGTGAAGTTTAAATGTATTATTCGTCGGAAGGGGTCGGAGAAAGATAGAGACATTTCATAGTAATGAATGTTATAATTCGACGTTTCGACTGGGCCCAGCCAGCCATCTTCAGGCTACATTACAAAAAAAAAAAGAAACAAAAAAAACCAATAAGATTCTTAATCGAACCAACAATGAAAACTTTTTTAAGAAATTATAAAGCATAACTGTCACTCCACGTGTGAAAGTGAGGTTAGTTTGTATCAACTATATTAGGTAGCTAATATTATCTAATTTTTGTAATAAATTTATGCATAAACATAACATATATAAGTAACGATTAATAGTTAACATGATTTTTTTTAACATATAAAATGACTAACTTACAGATTGACTATCCTACGATCACATTGCTGTTGACTTAGCCACGATTGAGGAGAAAGTAATATTTTAAAATGGATGACAGACACTCGTGATGTATCGATCGGGTATCGATTACGGATCGATAGATACTAAATTTAAATTTTGGATAATGTCCGAGTATAGGTGACTTCGGCACTGGATATCTGTGAGTTTATTAACTGTTTTGTTAGAAGAAATGTGTATCATTTCCTTAATAAGACGTTTGTGCCAGTTATTTTCACTGTCTAACACTTGTATTAAGGCTGCACGTACTGGCACAGCTTTGTCTTATGCAGTCTCGTCGATAACTCTTGGCGTCGATTACTCCCAATAAACAACGTCCGTATTCATGGAAATTGCCGGTGTGAGGCACATAAAATACGCGTTAAGTTAATGATTTCGAAACGTCTTATAACTATATTATATGTCGGAGCAGGACGATTCGGCGCGGCCGTTTCGGCGCGACCGATTGGGCTGTACATTATCAAAATTAAACGTGTGACCCTTAGTAAGAGCATGAGAAACTAGGGCTGATCTTTCAGGATCCCTTGATTTTAAATCATATTTGTGACCACTGATTCTTTTTTTAAGATGCTGAGATGATTGACCAATGTAGCTACTATCACAGTCATTACAATCTATTTTATATATAGTGTTAATCATATCTTCAGTGGGTGTTTTAGACTTTAATTTAGTAAAAAGACCTGCCGTAGTGTTGGTGATATTATAGGTACAATAGATGTTTTCTGCCTTTAGGATTCTGGTTATGGCTTGCGATAACCCTTCTACATACGGTATGGATCCTTTAATTTTGATGTTGTCATGGGAATCTCAATTGATTTTGTTGTAAGCTTTATGTATGCGTTGTTTTTTAATTTGTGATATAAGATAATCTGGATAATCGTTTAATTTTAGTGTGTCTTGTACTAGTTTAATATTTTTCTTTCTGAACTTAGGATGGGCTAGGAGAATACCTCTATCAAACAACCCTATGGCAACACTTTTTTTATATTGAAGTGGGTGATGTGAATTAAAATTTGTGTATCTACCAGACCAAGTAGGTTTTTGATACCAATCAGTGATAATACGGTTATTCTCTTTGATAATTAATGTGTCCAAAAAGCTAATTTTGTTGTTATTTTCTAATTCATAGGTAAACCTAAGTTTAGGATGAAAGTTATTAAACGCATGTACAAGAGTATCTATCTGGTCTTTATAGACACATGTTAGAATATCATCCACGTATCTTTTATAAAACGGTAATTTGAATGGTAGTGAATTGATGACCTTGTGTTCGAGGTTTTCCATGACCAAATTAGCTACAACAGGGCTAATTGGGGATCCCATGGCAACACGAAAAATTTGTTTGTAAAATTTATCATTATGAATAAAATACGTCGAGTCAAGGCATAACTTAACAGCTACTACAAATTCTTTTTTTGCTATCGAAGTATGGTTTTTGATACTGCTCCAGTTTTTGTTAATCACAGCTAAGGCAAGATTTGTTGGTATATTGGTATACAACGACACAACATCAAGTGACAAAAGAACATGGTCTGACGGAACGTCCATACCCCTGATATTTCTTACAAAAGACCAAGAATCTTTGACGTGGTATGCAGTATTTCCAACTATATTACATAAAATTTCTGTGAGAAACTTGGATAGCTTATAAGTAGGTGAATTTATATTGGAAACAATAGGTCTCAGTGGAATATTGTCTTTATGAATCTTCGGCTGGAAATATATTTTAGGTGGTAATGAGTTGTGAGTTTTTAGTGCTTTAGCGGTTTCATTGGAAACATAGCCCTTCTCATGTATGATGTTAATACGATCATTGACTTGTTTTTCGATACTATTAGTAAGATTTTTACATGGAACGTAGGTTTGAGTATCACTTAGGATAGTTGATGATTTAGAAATATATTCATGTTTGTCCATGACAACCGATATTTTATGTTTATTGAGAAACTCACTGGCTTTTTTAAATTTAGAAATGTGTGTACGATGCCTTAGATATTTCTTTGGCAACTTTGGCCCTAATTTTATCTTTAGTTGTTGTATCTTTCCATACAATGGATGTTTCTACGGAACATATAATATTATTAACTGGTAAGTTGTTCTTAGAGATAGGAATGCCATGTTTCGGACCTAAGGCTATGCATTCATGTATATCATGAGGAATGTTTATGTCAGTTAGGTTAACTAGCCACTTTCCAGGATGTTGCTTAGTGCTTTGGTTATTATATTCTAGGCGGTTGAGTTTATCAATGTTTTTTTGTTTGATGGTGTTAAAAGTCTTTTCACAGTTAGTTATATCTTTTTCAAGTTTGGTTACGTAGAGTTGTGAAAGTTGATGTGATTGAATATCCACTAAGCGTGTGTCGAGAATCCTAGATAACTCGTTGATAGTTTTATAAGTGCGTGAGATATCTCGGTCGAGAATAGTACGGTGTAAACATTGTAACGATCTAATGAACGATTTTTCGTGCTTGAAATGATCAAATTTGTTTAGATTGAACTTTAAGAACTTAGGAATTAGATCTCTCTGTCGACACTTGAGAAGAAAGATTCGTTTATTTTTTGCTTTAGCTAGTTTTAGTCTAGTTTTCCTGATTTTATTGATATTTGATGATATTGTTGGTTGTTTGTTCCCACGATGTAGCACTGGCATGTTGGTAGAGACATCCAACGTAGTAGGTACCGATTGTTGTAGCATTTGTGTAAGTTCGTGACCCAGTGAAGTTTAAATGTATTATTCGTCGGAAGGGGTCGGAGAAAGATAGAGACATTTCATAGTAATGAATGTTATAATTCGACGTTTCGGCTGGGTCCAGCCAGCCATCTTCAGGCTACATTACAAAAAAAAAGAAACAAAAGAAACCAATAAGATTCTTAATCGAACCAACAATGAAAACTTTTTAAAAAAATTATAAAGCATCAATTATCACAGCGTATAGGAGAGAAATACAGCGGACATCAAAAGTTAAAGATCGTCATCTTTGGCGTTGAAAAGTTCATAAATAAATGGTACAACTGTGCGATGTGATTTTTTTTCTTCTCTTTCTAGAATTTCACGTATTCTTCTAGTTATGTATGCAGAGATAAGATGTGTGGCAGCGACCCTTAAACTACATTCGAAAATAATTCGAGAAATACAAAACTACTTTTTCATGGATAAGAACCCAATAGCTAGGTGCTCCAGACAATTTTCAAAATATATCCGAATAAGAACCACTATAGTTATGTACCCAAAGAAGTCACTCGCTGTGTAATGATATTATACAACTGTCTTTTTTTTAGGAAAAAATGATCCCTCATTAATTAAAGACATTGATGTAATATTAGAAAATGACAATCTCGAATCCGACAAGGAAGATGAGGTCGAATACCAAGATCGAAAATTCGGCGACAAAGCCGATAACTTTGAAAATCCATGGCTTCAATGGGCGAATACTATCAACGACACAGCTAAGAAAGCAGCAGAAGAAAAGGGAATCGAGCCCAATGCATATTATCAAAATAAAATAAAGTTCTCTGAATATTTGATAAAAGACCTTCGTTATTTCCCGATGTGGTCAAAGATAGTTGCGAGCAAATTCGGCATATATTCTAGAGCATCAAGTGCCGGCTCTGAGGGGGAGTTTAACAAGCTCAAAAATGGATTACTGAAACATGAATCCCTCCCAATAAGGAGTGACAAATTTGTGCGTATTCACTTGGATTATTTAGAAGGGCGTCTACTCTTGGCAGAACAAAATCGAAGGCTGGATACAACAGATAATGTTCCTTGTACTTCTTCACATGAAAATGATGACCTAACAGAGCAAAATCGAAGGCCTGAAACAATCGAAGATAATATTCTCTGCACTCCTACTTGTGGAAATAATGCTGTGACCGTTGGCGAAGAATTGCATGCAATTGAAAATGATGTCGCTGATGATTGTCCTGCATGTCGCAAGGGCCACGAACCAGATGGAGCGCACGTTTGTGACGTTTGTGGGATTTCAGTTCATGCGCTACCGCAATGTTCTATTTCCCATTCAGATTTTGAAGGCTATGGAGAAAAGAGGCTCTGCAAAGATTGTTCAAGGTCAGGTAGCTCAAGAAACATAATTAGATATCGGGAGACAGAAAACTGGAGGGGTTCAGCAGAAAAGAAAGCGAAGCGGAAAGCAGCGTTATATTTAGGAGAAAAAGCTGAAGTAATAAAAGACAGGATAACAGGGTCTAAATGTCGCGCTTTGCCCGTCATTAGGAATGGATCGAGTATGAATCTACAGAGCATGAATGTAGATGGAAAAGAAATAGTATTCATAAGGACCTGTGCGTTTGATACTCTGTATCAAATATTGTTGGTCGCAGCAGCAGATAATGACTATATAAGTGAAAAGGTACTATCACTTTTAATGTTCTTACCTTTATGAAAAAAGCCGAAGGCAGAATTGAAATTCAGTTCGGTGTTAAATTTGCGTTAAGATATTCATAACCTTGTGGTGGGGTAGAAAATACATTATCTGGTTGGAAAAAATGATATCTTCGATGTTATAGTTACAAGCCATATTATTTATCCACCAGAATTCGAAATATCATGTCCCTGCATGATAGAGACGTCGATTCAACTAGCCGCTAATTAGCCACGTAGATGATATCCGTAAAGCTAACTCGATGAAAGCAGTTTGAAAAAGTTCGATATTTTAGGGCTTAAATGTTGTAAAAATTGCAAAATTGCTGTCCACGTATCTTCCTTGATTTTGATCATCATGCACTGATTTTTCTGGCTATAGTCTACCTATCGTAAATTCCGATTTCGCAGTCTATGGGTTCCAACTTGATACGGTTGACTTGAAAAAAATTGAAGAATAAAATCACCATAATTCCATTCTATTTTCTATGACGTATTATTGTTTTCAATAATTGAAGGCAAGACTAAAAAATTAAAATTTTCTTGGATTACAGTTCGAACAGAGCACAAACGAAGTCCATAATATGGTGATGCATACTCTTAAGGCTGTCCGAGGGTTCCCATGGTGGGGGTAACGGCACTCACACATGCACACACCTACGTGTGAATTTCGCCCCCTAAATTCTCACGAATAAAAAATTATTTCGCAAATCTGAGGTGTGTGAATTGTTCCTTGGATACAAATGTTTGGCGTGAAATAGCAGAGGCTAACCGAAAATGAGCGTGTACTTAGAATAAAATGTTATTAAAATAGCTGACACACGGATACACACACTGACACAAGAAACATGGCTGCCGCGTGAGTCGAATGAAATTTAATTACGGTGATATTATGATTTCTTGCACTTTTTAGGTACTGAGCACTATTTCACGCCAAACAATATTATTGTAGAAATAGTTTAATCCCCATTCCGAGCTGAAACACAACCTACTTTCGGAGAATTTAGGGGGCGAAATTCACACGTAGGTGTGTGCATGTGTAAGTGCCGTTACCCCCACCATGGGACCCCTTCGGACAGCCTCAGGCATGGTATTACTAGTGATGTGTATCGTCGTAGAGGCAGAATATTATTAGAGACAAACGAGTTGACGGAATCTGAGAGTTGTCCAAATATGTTTCTAGTAAACTGTGAGGTGAACGTGGAAGGCCTAGCGAGACAATTGTTCGGACAATATCCGAGTATTCAAGAAACAGCTGTTTGTGAAAAAGGGTGTCCTCTTCAAGTAAAACCCTTGAAAGTCTTGCAGATAAACGAAGCTGTATGCACCGACAACCGAATGAAAGATGTTATTGACAAACATATTCGAATGAAGAAGAAAGCCAAATGCATAAAGAAAAATTGTCAAGGATACGTCAACAATAATATTATGAAAAACAGGTAACACTAGCAGGACGATATAGGTGTATAGCATATGTTGAATGAGGTTTTCGATAATTTCAAGAAAAAATTGTGTTATCTCTACTTTTCCTATTTTCGCAATCATGTTCTTTAATTGCACTCGTGGTGTGGTTGTGTACGTTAGTATCAACTCGATTTTATAGATTGAAGGGATGCGATACTCCTACTTGACCGTCATTCGTATATTTAGTTTCATTTATTAACTATTGAAAAGAATAGGCTCAAATTTTGACAATATACAAAAATACCGTCAAAATTTGAGCCCATTCTTGTCATTAGTTTATGAATGATATTCAATATATACTAATGACGGTCGAGTAAGAGTATTGCATTGTGTTAAGAGATATTTATTGCAGATGATGAATGACAAGCTCAGCTCAATGCACTCACTCACACACGCACATGCCCCCCGCCGTTATACCAACCGTTTGCTATATCTATCTCTCTTCATCTTATTTTCACATCGCTAACAATTACTTTCTAGAAGATTTAATTATGATGAAACTTTATGCCATACCTGACAAACCCATGGTCATGCGACTCGATGAAGTTTCCCGGAATTTTGACGATGTTGATGAAAGTCAACATTATACGTTGATTGGCATTGCGAGACATGAAAGACCAAATAAAGTTCTAAGAAGGTCTGCAGATGGATATGGTAGCAGTGGACACTACACAGCACTATGTTTACGGAATTCTCGTTGGTACAAGTATAACGATGTGGGTGCTAAAACTGTACTCCGAAAAGGGAATTTCAAAATTAATGTAGCCTTACTAATATATGTAGAAATGAAAAATGATTAAAACAAAAGCTCCGAACTCCCTATGGCATCTAGCGAACTGTGACTTAACATTATTCAGATTTTCATTTATGTAGTTATTTATATAATTATCTGTATAGTTGGGCACATGACTATTACTGTGATCATCATTGGTATTGATTGTGCCCTTGGTATTTTTTGTCATTCTGGATAGCTATATGATATGGATAATAACCACGTTGAAATACACGCTGGATCATAGAAGACCCGGAATAGTACATTACGCAACTAGTGCGCAAAATAGGTGAATCCCACACGAGTCGACTTTGTCGCCCTCGCTACGCTTGGGTGACAAAAAAGTCAGGTGCGGGAGACACCTGTGCGAACGTGTTGCGTATACTATTTTTCCTAACAGAGTGCGCGGGATTCGATTTTGCGCACTCATTTGGCTACGCAAAATCGAAGTTTGCGCACTCAGGAAAAATTCTGGAGCGGATCCGAGAGATCAGTCGACGTCGATGATTTCACCCCGGGGGTGAACACAATTTATTTTCCACCCAGGCACCAGCAAAACGGATCACTTCCGGTCGGCTTTGTACCAATCAACGCGTAGGAATGTAAAAACGCGTGGTCTGCTGCGGAAATAAAACCCTGGAGCCGATTCGAGGGTCTTGACGCCAACGGTCACCCGACTCTTGCACCGGCTATACGGCTCCGAAATTTTATTCCTCCGACAAACCACATTCATACTCGTAGGCGTTTTTCCGTACGTAAAGAACCGGAAGTGATCGGTTTCACTGGTATAGAGGTTAAAAATCAATTATTCCCTCTTCCCCCCGCCGCCGTGTAATTGTCAGAGTCAAGACTCTGCAGTAGATTTCAGAGCTGAGATGGTACTTTCTTGAATAATATATCCATCCCAGTAAACACATTCGGATCATGCGAGTAATAGTTACATCGCTGTATAAAATAACTGTGACATATTGTAGGATTCGTAACATTTATATAATGCCGACATAACGGATCATCTTCCCCATACCAGGGATGTAATGGTTCTGTACCGGTGATATATCACAGAAACAGATCAGTCGTATGTAAACTATACGTCACCAAATGCTGTACTTTTGCTTTACTGAAAAGTGACGTCATTGTTACACGACGCCTCCATAAGTTTGTTCTGTCACTCATAAAGCACATCGTATGAGGCAAATTTATGTCACGAGGTTTTATTATTGCGTGTTTCATAAAATCGATTAAATTGTGATATTGCATGGATCTGTAAACGTCATTTTACCCAAGAGATATACGAATTCTATCAAATGGACTTCACAAATATAAATATTACGAAACAATGAAAATACCATATTACACCACAGAGATATTTCAATTCCTGGTCAATTTTTCTAGCTGATCTGTTATTTTTAGCTTAAATATTGTAGTCCACTCTATATACTAGTCCACTCATATACCTACTATAATAACTTTCATTGAAAGTGAATTTTCGCGGTTACTTAATCAACATTTGTTAGAATTAACGATGCCTAAGGTACCAAAAGATATTTGTGTTGTTTCGAAAAGACATCAAAGGAGACTAGTGCAGGAAGAACTAAAGATCATCAAGAAAAATATAATTTCGAATCCAGAATCCAATTCTTTTCTAACTATAAACGGAGAAATTCCTCTAGTCGACCAATCTTGCGCAAATAATACACCTTCAATTTCAACGTCCAATATAATAAATCCATCAGCTATTGTTGAAATAAATTCCACAAATGAGGCGTCACTGGTTAATGATGAACCAATTACAGATCATTGTGACGTATCTGATCCTACAAAAGTTTTGATAAACTCTTTCAGTGAAATCGACTTCCATAGCGAATGTGATAACGACGATATAGATGAAGTGGAAGATAATCACGCAATCGACCTGAACGATTCTCGAAATTCATTGACATTTCGCGAGGACCTGCAAATATGGGCCACAACATGTGCTATAAATCAGGCGCACTTAAATCATCTACTGCGAATCTTACGCAAGCACGGGCACAATGACTTACCATCTGATTCTAGAACCCTTTTAAGAACTCCGAGAAATATAGAAGTGTTAGACTCAAAACCAGGAAGCTATTATCATTTCGGCTTGGAGAAGGGGTTATCAATATCCGATTATTACGATTCACTTGATGAATGTCCGACCGAAATCAAATTCAATGTGAATGTAGATGGGCTTCCATTGACTAAGAGTTCGGGAAGCCAATTTTGGCCGATTTTGGCAGCGCTAGTTGCAGATTTTTATACCGAACCTTTTGTTGTTGGCATGTATCACGGTTACACTAAGCCCGCAGATAGTAATGACTTCCTTAAATATTTCACGGAAGATTTTTCAAATTTTTATACCGAACCTTTTGTTGTTGGCATGTATCACGGTTACACTAAGCCCGCAGATAGTAATGACTTCCTTAAATATTTCACGGAAGATTTTTCAAATTTTTATACCGAACCTTTTGTTGTTGGCATGTATCACGGTTACACTAAGCCCGCAGATAGTAATGACTTCCTTAAATATTTCACGGAAGATTTTTCAAATTTATCAAAAACCGGATTAATCATCGGAGATCGAAAATTCACGATAAAAATTAATGCAATCAGCTGCGACGCTCCTGCAAAAGCATTCATTTCTGGAACGAAAGGGCACAATGCTTACTTTGGCTCTGGCAAATGTACCCAAGAAGGTGAATACGTGGAACGTAGAGTAACGTATCCAGAGACCAGGGCTTCATTAAGAACCGATGATTCGTTTAGATTGAAAATTCATGAAGAGCATCACAAAAAAATCTCTATACTTGAAAGCATGAATATCGGAATGGTTTCACAATTACCTCTTGATTACGGACATTTGGTTTGCCTTGGTATCATGAAAAGATTATTGCAATTTTACACCAAAGGAAAGCGAGATGTGAGAATGCCGGACGCACAAATGTTAATTGCATCGAATCATTTGGTGTCACTAAAAACATTCATACCCGAAGAATTTGCAAGAAAGCCTAGACCACTCGCAGAAGTAGACAGATTCAAGGCTACCGAATTCCGCCAGTTTTTATTATATACAGAACCAATTGTATTAGCAAAAACTTTAAAGCCGGATCAATTTAAACATTTCCTCGCATTGAGCTTGAGCATTCGAATTCTAGCCTCTGCAGAGTATCGTTATACAATGAACGATTACGCACGCGACTTATTGCTGTATTTCGTAAACAATTACGCCACGCTGTATGGTCGTCAAAATTTATCATACAACGTACATAATCTCGTACACCTGTGCAATGATGTGAAATTATTTGGACCACTGGATAATTTCAGTACTTTCAAATTTGAGAACCATATGCAAAGAATCAAAAAAATTATTAGAACATCAAGCAATCCATTGCAGCAATCCATACACCGTTCGATGGAATTGTCGGAGATTAATAACGCTTCAATGCGCAAATCAATTCCTAAAAAACCCGAAATTAAGTATAGCGAGGAGGAACAAGCAAATGATAGACGAACAATAAAATCTCTTCAGCATGGAAGATTTTCGTTGACTTCGCAGATTCCCAATAATTGCTGCGTTTTGGATGATGGAAGGATCGTGAGCATAAGTCGGATGATACAATTTTCAAACGAGCAAATATTTTTGATCGGAAATAATTACTTAGATGTTAAACCATACTTCAAAGTACCCTGTTGTTCTTCAAAAGTTGGTATACACGTTGTGACAGAAGGCATGTATAGTAATATCAACATTGCCGTGGATCGCATTAAATACAAATGTGTTAAATTCGAAATAACGAAAAGTCAGAGTGTGATTTTCCCTCTGTTACATAATTAATCTTTTCCGAATCTTCATTGTATTCTCATGATAATCATTCCAGTTTATATGCCGGATTAATAATACTTGTTAACATTCGATATAGTTTTTTAATCAGGAAGTAAGAACTTGTAATACGCGTTATTCAAATAGTCGCGCATGCTCGTCACTCTTGTTTTCGCTATGTAAATGGCGGACGTGGTGTTTCCGCGCAATTCGGCGTCCCACGCTGTGAGTAAGCTGTTGGCCACGTGTTACCGGCGTAAAAAAGATTGAATTAGTATTATATATTATCATTCCAGAAATCTCTCATCATATTCAGGTAAGTAAATTTCGATCGCTAGATACCAATTCATACACACATACACAACCAAGCCTTCACCTAAAATATATGATTTAACCTAACCTAACCTATCACAGAAATTTATATAAATTCAACTTCTTCTTCCTCTATTTTAACAAACTATTTTTTGGTAGTAGTTAGCCTGTGAAATAGTATATTGCAATGAATTTTCAAAAATGAATTTTCAAAATGATATGTAATTTTGAAAAGGCTATACCACAAAATGGACCAAACACTCTTATATGCTGTCGTGACATTCGTCGACGACAACTTAAATGATGAAGAAGAAATCACGTCAGAGGTACCATCCTGCTGGCTTTCAGCTGATAAAGATCAATGTTGGTGGCCTAAAACGAAGAACATTAAATCATTTTTAACAAAATGTACTCCGCCAGTAGAAGGTAGCGATGAATGGGGACTCTATCCAATAGAATTTCATAGTTATCATAGTAAGTAATATTTTTATCTTTGTTATTTGATACCTGAAATTAGTTGTTAGACCCTATTTTATTTTTTTATCTAAAGATTTGTACAGTTTTTGCAAATAAGCGTTAGTTTTGTAGCTATTTAGAAAATTCCAGGCTAACGTAACTCATAAAATTGTCAAAGTGCTCCATCGAGAACATTTGATTGTTATTCTGTCAAATCATACGTCGGAAGCTATAGTTTTATCTTGTGCGAAGTTATAAAAAAATTGGTGTAGGAACCATAGACATTCGAATAAACTAATCCGAAATATATTAACTGATCTTATGCGAACGTTTGATTCAAGGAAGGAATTTGATTACATTTTTTTGAGTAAGTTTGATGACAAGAAATTTGCTTCCAGGCAATTTTTTTTTTTTATGAGAAAAATGTATGTGCACGGCCGGGAATCGAACTCGGATCTACCCCTGCAGCCTACCTGGGGACTTAAACCACTAGACCAACCTTGTCGCCCGAAATTCTCCTCATCAAGTGGCTCTATTAGTGCTCATATTATTTAATTAATTAGAAGATGTTATCGACACAGCACTCAAATTTTGACTTCCGAAGTTGAACATCTTCTAATTAATTAATTAATATTAGCACTGATAAAGCCAATTGATGAGAAGAATTTCGGGCGACAAGGTTGGTCTAGTGGTGTAAGTTGCCGGATAGGCAGCAGTAGTTCCGGGTTCGATCCCTGGTCGTGCACATGAATTTTTCTCATCAGAAGACTTACATATTAATCGCATGAAGCTAGAGATTATAACTAACTATCACCAGAATTCGACTGTATGTTTCCTTCAGGGTGGCGAATTGTCACACGGGTAAAAATATTTGATTACACAACTGTGTCTGTAAAATCAAAATTAGAGTACTGTGCCGATAAGATCTTCTAATTAATTGAAATTGTTTTCATATAAATTTTATCAAAGTCACCCCTTCAGAACATGGCATTATCAGCCCACCTCAACGTTTGAATAGTCGTGACCTAATAAGGTTCAATGAAACAACTATTGAATCATTGAGCAAAGTTTTATGTGTAGAAAATGTTTTATGTATGCAGTCAAACAAAATATTTAAAAAATAATAACTGGAACTCTCATATCAGGTTCTTATATAATTCAGCAATGTAGGTTTAACATAGTCCTAATAGGGAGTGTAAGGAGGGGTACGTCCCCAAACTCCAAGCCGGTAAAGGCATATACTTAGGTGAAGCTCTAGTAAGTAATATTCGTGGAAAGGCACAAATGCGAATAATAAACACTAGGGAGGAAGATGTAGAGTTGATAGTACCGACTATCGATTTATTGGCCTACAGTCAAGGCACTCAACCGCTGTTAGCTTCGGCCTTAGGGACCGAGCACACAGTAAACAACGCTAGAGTAAACACGATAATAGGAGAAGATAGATACGAGAAGATAATAGGACTGCTAAGACTAGACCACTTAAACGAAGAAGAAGGAAAAAGCATAGAAAATTTGATAAGGAAGAGCCAGGATAGATTCCATTTACCAGGTGAAGTTTTAGGCGCTACTACGGCAGTCGAGCACACGATAGCTACTACTGATGAAATCCCGATTAATGCGCGGCAATACCGTTTTCCTCCCAAACACAAAGAAGAAATCAATAAACAGGTTGGTGAACTGTTGAGGAACGACATTATCAAACGCTCGTCGTCGCCATATAATTCTCCGGTGTGGATAGTGCCTAAAAGGGCAGACTCAAAGGGCAATAAACGATGGCGTATGGTGATTGACTATAGGGTCCTCAACGAAAAGACGGTCGGAGACGCTTATCCGCTCCCGAACATCGCCGAAATTTTGGATCAATTAGGAAGCGCTAAATATTTCTCGGTGTTCGATTTGGCGTCAGGCTTCCACCAAATTAACATGAAGGCGGAAGACGCTCGTAAAACTGCGTTTTCAACCCCCCACGGGCATTGGCAGTTCAACCGGATGCCATTTGGTTTAAAGAATGCTCCCGCAACCTTCCAAAGGTTGATGGACCAAGTACTTCTCGGATTACAGGGCACGGAGCTATTTGTATATCTCGACGACGTTGTAATATACTCCAGTTCGCTTAGGGAACACGAAATAAAGTTCAATACGTTAATCAAGAGACTTAGAGAAGCAAACCTCAAACTCCAACCCGATAAGTGCGAGTTTCTAAGACGAGAAGTGGTGTATTTGGGACACGTGATTAGCGAAAAAGGTGTTAAACCGGATCCAGGGAAGGTAGAGGCAGTCAGGGAATTCCCGAGACCCAAATCAGCAAAAAACGTAAAACAATTTTTGGGGCTTGCAGGATATTATAGACGGTTCATACCAAATTTTTCAAGAATAGCTAAACCCCTAACTAACTTACTGAAAAAGGGGATGAAATTCGAATGGGGGGAGGCGCATGAGATGGCTTTTAACGAATTACGGACTAAATTGTGCAGCAAGTCAATACTTCAGTACCCGGACTTTACTAAACCTTTCATTATAACAACGGATGCGTCCGGATATGCAATAGGGGGCGTCCTCAGCCAAGGAATTATAGGAAAAGATTTACCTATAGCTTATACCTCGCGGTTACTCAACCCAGCCGAACGAAATTATTCAACAACCGAAAAAGAGCTCCTCGCGATAGTTCATGCCGTCAACTATTTCAGACCGTACATCTACGGAAGTAAATTCACCCTGGTCACAGACCATAAACCGTTGGTTTGGTTAAACTCCGTTAAAGATCCAACGTCGCGTCTGATGAGGTGGAGACTAAAGCTTGCTGAATATGAGTATACGGTAGTCTACAAGGCTGGTACGGTTAATTCTAATGCTGACGCACTTTCAAGAAACCCCGCCCCGACACGGCAAGTACTGACGACAGCTAGAAATGCTGGTGGTACCGCGGAAGGAACTTCTCGAGGAATAGAAGAGATAACCGGAGATTTGTTTACCGTAGACCCGAGTTACTCGTTGACACACTGTGTAGCAGCAGATTTAAACATGGGAGCCGGTATAGCCCTAGAATTCAAAACTAAATTCGGAAGACTAAAATGCCTCAGGAGACAAAAAAAGCAGATAGGAGAAGTTGCCTGGTTAAAAGATAAAGATAGGTACGTCTTTTACCTCATCACCAAACAAAGAAGTGACGATAAACCGACATATGCAGCCTTAGAACAGTCTCTAAACTCACTGAGATCATTATGCGACAAATTAGGGAATTATAAGCTAGCTATGCCTAGGATGGGTTGCGGAATAGATGGTTTAGATTGGAACACGGTTAAGACCCTTATAGCAGCCATATTCACGGGACCATTCAAGATCAGAATATATTCCTTGCATGGCACACGACCAGCAAACCTAACAGCTGACGCGAACAAGACACCAGATGATACGTATGACGACGAGTCAGTCACCAGTGACCCAGATACAGATGATAGTTACGTCACGCCTCGCAGTGAACAGGCTACTCGTGATGACGAGACCGGCCCGACGTCGAACGCACACGATAATAGTATCCCAACAACTTCGCAAATGCAAAACGATATCAGAACAAATAGTATAACAGACTCGGCTACCGAAATCGACGACCCAGGGTCACCCGACGAAGACATAAACGATATCGATAGTAGTGACAACGAACCTGATCCTGAATTAATCGGACAATTTACAGAAACGAGAGATAGGCTTTCAATGCAGAAAGGAAATTGCGCGTTTTTCATCACCTGTAAGGGTGATCCGTGCGACGAAGAAGCATCGGATCTACGAAATACTAACAAACTACCAGATATCACCAACGCGACTCTAGGAAGGGCAAGGGTTACAAAAATGGGAACTAGATATTACCTAGCACTACCGATCAAAGAAACAACAAACACTGTTTTAGACATAGAGATATTTGCTGACACCCTTAGATCACTCCTAGACGTTGTTTATGAACTACACCTAGATAAGGTAGCAATAGCAGAAATAGCTAATATCGGTAACATGCAATGGGGGGAAATTCGGACTCTCCTTGAGAACACTTTTAGCGACGTCCCTTGTTCAATATTGATTTGCAAAAACTTACTAGGAGATGGTCATACCTCCGGATCACAGATCTTGCTTCCATTATCTAGGGTGTTTTCTGGTGCCAAAATATGAAATACCTGCTATATAACTTCCGTGATTGGCCCTTCGTTCTTCCAATTTGCTAAATATACTGTACCGATGACCATTCAATGAATCTGGCTTATTACCCTAGCATAATTAGTCGAGGTTTCGCGTTATGAGATTCCACATCGGAGTGAATATTTGTACATTAAATTATGTAATTTTTGCACACCAAATTTTAAAAATTTATCAGCCTAGGTGGGTCATTCCATCTCAAATCGACCAATGGTTGGAATCGACCACTTTCGATTTGGATGAATTTTTGTCAGAAGTTTCCTTTTATCATAAAACGAAGTTCTGCCAAAGAAAAAAAATTGAAAATTTTTCTCATGCAAGTTATGCGAAATTGAAATGTCATAACTCTTCGCATAACTTGCGTAAGAAAAATTTTCAATTTTTTTTTTCTTTGGCAGAACTTCGTTTTATGATAAAAGAAAACTTCTGACAAAAATTCATCCAAATCGAAAGTGTTCGATTCCAACCATTGGTCGATTTGAGATGGAATGACCCACCTAGGATGATAAATTTTTTAAATTTGGCGTGCAAAAATTACATAATTTAATGTACAAATATTCACTCTGATGTGGAATCTCATAACGCGAACCCTCGACTAATTATGCTAGGGTAATTAGCCAGATTCATTTAATGGTCATCGGTACGGTATATTTAGCAAATTGGAAGAACGAAGGGCCAATCACGGAAGTTATATAGCAGGTATTTCATATTTTGGCACCAGAAAACACCCCAGATAATAGAAGCAAGATCTGTGATCCGGAGGTACGACCATCTCCTAGTTAGTAAGAATACCCAAGCCCCCAGAAAGAATTCAAATAATCGAAGAATATCACAGCTCCGCACTAGGCGGACATAAAGGTATTACTAAGACTTTCAATAGAATAAGATATAATTATTACTGGGAAAATATGAAGAACCACATACAAGACTATATAGCCAGATGTAGGGAATGCTAAATAAACAAACTAACTAGGATAAAGACGAAGCAACCCATGGTAATAACCGACACACCTGAATCAGGATTTGACAAGATTTCTATGGACATAGTAGGGCTATTGCCTACTATCCGAGCAGGGAACGAGTACATCCTAACCATGCAAGATCTATTGACCAAATATTCCGTAGCAGTCCCGATGTGTCAGGCCAACTTTACCCGAATTGCTGACGCGCTCGTAAAACAACTCATTTGTAAGCACGGGGCCCCAAGACAGATCCTAACGGATCAGGGCACCAACCTCACTAGTTCAATTATGCGAATGATAGCTAAGAAATTCAAAATTAAACAATGTAGAACCAGCGCGTTTCGACCGCAATCTAACGGGTCGATAGAGAGGTCTCACCACGTGCTGACGGAGTATTTGAAGCAATACGTCAGTAAAGAAGATGACTGGGACGAATGAGTAGACCTGGCCATGTTTTCTTACAATACAAGTATCCATGAGGGCACCGAGTATACCCCCTTCGAGCTAATATATGGTAGGCAGGCCAGGCTACCCTCCAGTCATGAGGTAACGGATAAACAACAGAATAAAACGTACCAGTACTATCTCACCGAACTATGCAATAAGATACGGGATATCCAAGATCTCGCGAGGGCCAACTTAATACAATCAAAGGAAAAGTATAAACGTTATTACGATAAACGAACTAACCCACTGAAACTTAAGCCCGGCGACGAAGTATTTTTGCTTAACGAACGACCCAAACGAGGGAAATTTGGCACCGAGTACACGGGGCCTCACGAAGTCTTGGAAATCCTAGGCAATCACAACGTAGAAATTAAGATAGGAAGTAAAAGTAAAGTAGTGCACATGAATAAGTTAACGATTTCAAAAGTAAACGAAGTCTCATAAAAAAAAATTATATTAGTTAATGTTATTATTTTTACATACAGTAAGAGAAATAATGAAGTACAGTCGAGAACCTGAAACAAACACGATCTTGCAGTTTTCGCAGGTCGACGGCCGTCGTAGAAACGAGCATCCCATTACAGAACAATGAGATAAAGTAAATTATAGAACACAGGGTTCTCAACTGTACTCCTAGCAAACTAGAAATAGGAATACCATGGAAAATTCTAATATAACATACAACATAAAATTCAACCACGCCAAACCCTTAGTCTCCACACGTGAAACTTCTGTTCCAGAAGTCATCATGCCAAAACTAACTCTATTGATACTCGTTCTATGCCCAGCAACGTGGGGCCTGATAGGATACGATTGCAGTGGCGCTTCACTTAATATGACCACCATCAGCCTACTAGATATCGACGAGTGCAACATCACCTCCGCGGAACCCGTCGCAGAAGAAAGATATATACAACTCCTACAAACAGCAGAGTTCCGAGAAACGGAAGTAATCCAATGCAAAGTAGAAATAGACAGAACCATTTATCACTGTGGTATGCATTCGCACTCATCGGTGACTAGACGAGGTCGAAGGGCGTATACAGGGTGATTCACATCCCACAGGAAAGATTTCAGTTTTGGACTCCTTACCCAAATCTAAGAATAAAGTTCCTTATCGAAAATGTCGAGGGTCCAGCCGTTCTGGAGTTACAGAAGGTTTTGTCCTTCCAATCAGAGGGCCGTGTTGTGCCTCGTTCAATCACGTATTAAGCCTGTAAAATAAACGGTGCCCCCTACATATGAACTTTGACTGTACAAATTCGACGTACGCGATTTTGAGGTACCTTCTAATGTCAATCGTCGTCTCTGCTACATAGTTTTCTCTGTCCAGGTCGTCCAATTGGTGATTCTCTTGCCCCACGACTTTTGCTCTGTAGACGACGTTGTCCAGGTAGTCAGACTGACGATTCTCGTCATACAGATCGTTCGCTTCGTAGTTTTCCCTATTCCGGTCGTTAGCTTAGTAACTCCCGTGCCCCACGTGTCCAACGCTCTGTAGACGACGTTGTCCAGGTAGTCAGGATGACGATTCTCGTCATCCAGCTTGTTCTCTTCGTAGTTTTTCCTATTTCAGTCCTCAGTTTAGTAGTTCCTATGCCCCACGTGTTTAACGCTCTGTAGACGACGTTGTCCAGGTAGTCAGACTGACGATTCTCGTCATACAGATGGGTCGCTCCGTAGTTTTCGCTATTTTTGTCATCAGTTTGGTATTTAGCTGGTCCCACGTTTAACGCTGCGTAGACGACCTGGTTAACCTGACCACCCGGACAACGTCATCCACAGAGCGTTAGACACGTGGAACCCGTGAACTACTAAACTCAGGACCGAAATAGGAAAAACTACGAAGAGAACGAGCTGGATGACAAGAATCGTCAGCCTGACTACCTGGACAACGTCGGCTACAGAGCGTTGGACACGTGGGGCCAGCGAAATACCAAACTGATGACAGAAATAGCGAAAACTACGGAGCGAACGATCTGTATGACGAGAATCGTCAGTCTGACTATCTGGACAACGTCGTCTACAGAGCAAAAGTCGTGGGGCAAGAGAATCACCAATTGGACGACCTGGACAGAGAAAACTATGGTCATGGAGCGAAGACGACGATTGACATTAGAAGGTACCTCAAAATCGCGTACGTCGAATTTACACAGTCAAAGTTCATATGTAGGGGGCACCGTTTATTTTACAGGCTTAATACGTGACTGAGCGAGGCACAACACGGCCCTCTGATTGGGAGGACGAAACCTTCTGTAACTCCAGAACGGCTGGACCCTCGACATTTTCGATTAGGAACTTTATTCTTAGATTTGGGTAAGGAGTCCAGGACTGAAATCTTTCCTGTGGGATGTGAATCACCCTGTATAATCGCAATGAGCCGCGAAGCCTGTAAGGATTTGCAGTACAGAGGAGTAGTTACCATCGGAAATTCTGTAGTACTGAGCAACATACCACGAAACCAAACAACAAAACGGGACGTGCTATTAGCTGGAGAACTAACGGAAACTGGAGCCTGCGAGGGAAGCTTCTACGACGACGGATTCGGATCTTGGAATAGCGTTGTGGTCCAAGGCATAGCCACGATTACCGCCAAAAACTACCCGGCAAATATCAAGCTCGAGGACGAGAAAATCATACTAAGCAGCGGAACAACCTGCACCTTCTCGGATGAGAATTGTTTCGACGAGGATGGAGGACACACGTACTGGACCTCGACGCCCAGAGATAACTGCAAATTCGACTCCTACGACCTACTCTACGAGGGAATGGCGTCAAAAATAACGGAACGGCACGAAGACCAGAAACCTACAATCTACTCTTTATCGACGGAGGACGTCACGTTTGCCCTGATGGAAAAATCTAAATTTACAATCTGCGGATACACGCTAATTAAAACGGAACATCCAAAATTATTTATATTCGAAACTGGGAAAGGAAAAACGTTCAAGGAAAGTACGGGCCTGCAAGTTGCAAACGTCGACATCTTCGCCTATATGAATTCAAAATTCATAGATGTCGAAAAGCACATCAAAACACAGATCACGCAACTATACCTGGATATCGTAACCCAGCGTTGTGCATTAGAAAAACAGGTATTGAAAAACGCCCTGACCCTAGCGACAACTAAACCAGAGGAATTCGCCTACAATCTGATGAAGGGGCCAGGTTATATCGCGACGCCAGCAGGGGAGGTGGTCCATATAATCAAGTGCGTACCAGTCGAGTGTAAAGTGCGACACACGGACGACTGCTACCTAGACTTACCGGTGACCGCTGGAAATGCGTCATATTTCCTCACACCCAAATCACACATATTAATCGAAAAGTCCAGCACGAGAAACTGCAACGGGTTGGTGCCAACCATGTATAAGGTAGACGACCTGTGGTACCGATTCACACCGAAACCTATAGGGATACTTTCTCCGCAAAGGCTGAAACCCGCCACTACTTTAACTTGGAGTTATGTCAATCCCAGTTCACTCGCCACCAACGGTATCTATAGCGAAGACGATCTGAAGGGACTACGGGACCACATGATGTTTCCGTCAGAAAAAGCGGCCGTCCTAAATACCATTACAAGAGGGATAACCGGGCACGAAATCCCACAAGGGAGCATATCGTTGTCCGGACTACTAGATGAGAATTCCCTCCAAAGAATCGCGGAATCTACGGCAAAAAAGATTTGGTCAGGGTTCACCTCGTTCGGGAACATTAGCGCCGGGGTATTCGGCATAATACTAACACTGCAATTAATCAAAACCGCTTTTAGTACGATCATTCGAGGCTACACACTGCATAAAACTTATGGATGGAGCATTCGCTTGCTAGGAGCCTTATTCAGTTCCGTCACAAGCTTGCTGATGTACCTAGTACCAAAGGACATGGAAACAACAGCCAACACCCTACCGACCGGATCCGGACAACACGCAAACCAACAAGCACCATCGGAAAATTCGCCCTCGGAGATAATAACAATAGAACCTATACACGTGGTAGAAGAATCCGAACTAGAGAGGCGTGTGAGAATACGCGATATGATAAATAGAAATACACTACAAAATATTGTATAACATAATATACCATTAGCCATGTAACGTAGTAGTTACCTTCTAGATATATTTGGTAGGCATGAGTAGTTCTTTCGCTAGTAAATGTAGGACATGGTCCAACATTTAAAATAAGGGGGGAGGTGTGACGTCCGGAGACCTCACGGTCCCCGGCTCGCACGTATTCCTGATGGCGAGCGGGGACTGCCCAGCCCGTGGGAACTGCAACTAAGCAGGTTCCAGATTTGTGGAGGGGAAGCCGCCGCTCGCCTGTAGATGCACACTAGTGCTATAAAAAACATCAGAGTAACAAGAACCAGAGTGTTGTGTAATAGAAAATAAAGGCTTGTGTAGTTCCCTATAAACAAGGTGTCTATAATTCATTTCAATAAATAATCTCCTTCCCGGCCCGGGGATCCTGAACATCGTGGTACGGACAAGATTTGGACAAGGTAAGCAGTGCCTATTCAGTGACGCAGGGGGATCAGTAACCCCGACGTCACAATCTACATACGGGCGAGAGTAAATTGAGTAACAAGTCTTGTAAAATGATAAATTCACAAAATCAAAATAAATAGCTTTGCATCTCTGTTACATTATAACCAACAAATTTAAAATATCGCGATACTATAGATAACAAAACCAACTGACTTTTCTAGAATTTATCAAACCCACGTTGTCAATGTATTTTTTACATTTGTAGTTAATATTTGTGCGTATACTATTTTTTCATACCATTATAATTCTTACTGCGTTATGAAAAAATTAAATAAATGGAACGAATGTATATGATGAATTGAATGATTAAAATCGTATGAAATCATTACGAAAATGGTGTAATTTAAGGTGGAATAATATTCGATCATCGAAATTATTAACATAAATTCCGAAAGTATAAAAACAAAATTATTATAGTAACAAAAATAAATTTTTTTATAATATCCTGTACCGAAAAAATCTATAACATTTTTATGATATTGAAATAATCCGAGTATTAATTTCATACTTCAATAGGTCCTGAACAAGTACAGAAACGATGTACATACCATATACCATACGATAGTTTGGCGTAGTGGTTATAGCCGTGCGAATACTTAGTAATGCGAGCGAACGTGAGTTCAAATCCCGGTTAGGACAAATGTTGCGGTGGTTTTCTTAGCGAGCTTAAAATGCGTTTTAATCGATATCGGTAGATGCGGTCAATTGTCCTTTGTTAGGGAGCTTCGTATTCAATAATTGTTTTCACTTGCATCAAATACTATAATAGATAACAAAGCATTTTATTTCTGGTGATGGTACGTAAATGTGATATCAGTTTCACAAACGTGATACGTCACTGGTACATACGTGGTGCGTGTCTTTGTTATGTACAGTAATGTTCAATGATGGCGTCCCAGTGGCTCACTATTTTTTCTGGACCAAAACTAAAACGAGTTTCTATCTTCGCGAATTTCGTGTGCCCATGCCCAACGAAGCAGCAGCCGACAAACAATTGGATCCGACTGTTTCTTTGAGCGTTGGCACATGAAATTCGCGAGAGTGAAAACTCGTTCCAGTTTTGGTCCAGAAAAAATAGTGAGCCACTGGGACCCCATCATTGAACATTACTGTACATCATCGGTACATAAATTTGTTTGCTGGGAAGATATCTAAGCCAACATGCTTCTTCAATTCCTTCAAAAAGTGCCATATATGTGGCTTCCGTAGAAGACGTTGCAACTGAGTTTTGTCTTTTAGTACTCCAACAGATTGTGTTTACTTCGAATAATTTAAACAAATACCCAAAACAAATACAAATTTTCACCTGATATCTACCCAATAGATTTAGAGCCATACATAGATCAGGGCGTGTACAGTAGTGTTCATTGATGGAGTCCGCAGTGGCTCACTATTTTTTCGGACCAAAACTAAAACAAGTTTACAATCTTGCGAATTTCATGTGGCCATGCCCAACGAAACAGTAGCCAACAAACAATTGAGTTCAGTTGTTTGTTGGCTACTGCTTCGTTGAGCATAGGCAGATGAAATTATTGCAAGATTGTAAACTTGTTTTACTTTCGGTCCAAAAAAATAGTGAGCCACTGCGGACTCCATCATTGAACATTACTGTACATGGGTGGTTCTCCCAAAATAATCATTTTGCATGTACCGTCTCATTTCTTTTATAATGAATATAATTTCATTAATTTTTTTGCAGAATGTATTAGTAAATCACATTTGCAAAAAAGTGTAAAAGACAGATTTTTTATAAAAAATCGTATTAACCGTTTTTTTTCTGTGTTTGACCCCTAAAAGTCATTCCCTTGGCACGTAACTTTTACATATTCGTGCTTTCTAACAGGCAATAAAGGTACTCCAAATTGTTCAATGATGAAACTATGGATATTTCCTAAAACTAGTTGGTATTTGTGTTACTCCTCTGAAACCTAAAAAAATTAATGTGCCACGGATGCGTCACAATATAACATCAAACTTTGTACTCTGGTTGTTCCGTTATTCCCCTGGCCCTGTCAAAATCAGTCAATATTTACGAAAACAAATCGCGTTAGTTCTCAATGTCTGGCAGAACAAAGCCTTCTTGATCTATTTCATCGAGCTGATATATCGTTCATTCGTCGTTTCGATTCCTTTCATTTTTTTTTCGTTGAGGTAAGGTGCCATACGGCATTGTCACAAGCTGGCGCGTCATTCCCCTGGTAACTGCTGAGTGTACATTTTTGATTAGAATAAATCTTTATATTTTTTTCCAAGTAAAACTATCGAGTATCAACTCATCGCTGCGTTATGAGCTCAAAAAGACGTTGCATATGATGTTGCACATTTAAAATCGTCCGAATCGTCATTCCCCTGGCCGTTGACGTCCAGAAAAATGACGAATTTTCCATAATAGTGACACCAAGTAGATTATTATGCATGAGTTTACATGAAAATTATTTCGCTTATTTTTGCTCAAACATGGAACCTTCTTCTTGTATTATTACTATTAAAAATGTATTATCTCAGATCATTGCGATATCACTGTCGAGGGCAGAAAACCTCTGGCGCAAAAGCGAAGCCGAGCAAAAGAGGCGCACTGAGCTTCAAAAGAATCCTGAAGGGATAGAGAAATTACAAAAAAAACGTGATAAATATTTGAAAAAAAAAGGATAAAAAGCAAGTTAGGCCCATTGCAGTCATTACCTAGCATTACTATTTTCTTAAAGTGCGATAAATCCATTGAAATGAAATAAACAGCTTGGCCATGGGGTAATTACGGTTCAGCAACTTAATCTGAAGCTCATCTAAAGGTTTTTCAGTGAAAATGAACTATTTTTTTTCGTTTCATTTTTCGACCCGAAAAATGATTATTTCGGGAGAACCACCCACATAACATGGCATACATCAAACAACCGATAAGACTTTTTTTGCATGAGGCATCATAATATTCGTCAGAATTCAAAGCTGCGTAATTTAACTTAGGAGGCAATGGAGTACTAACGGCTTCACAATCGCTCATGTTGAATTTCTTCAAAATATTTTGCAAATATTTATTCTAATCTCAAGTGATAACATCTCCAATTCTGTCAATGTTTATGCCCAAGAAATGTTTTACTTCATTCATATCTACCATTGAAAATCAATTCATCAAGTAGTTTTTAAAATTTTGCATAGTTGTTTTCTCGAAAGTAGCAATTAAGAGATCATCAACATAAAGTATTACGTAAATATTTTTAGTAATATGACCTCGACCAAGAAAATACAAACAACGGTCTAGAGAGGAGTTTTTAAAACCGTTTTCTTTCAGTACTTGATCGAAAAGTTGAAACCAACATCGAGCTGCTTGTTTCAAACCGTATGAAGCTTTGTTTGATTCACATACATAATTTTCGTTTGCTTTTACCCCGTCTGGCACGCGCATGTAAATTTCTTCCTCTAATATACCATTAAGGAATGCCATTTTAACGTCCATTTGGTGGACTAATAAATTGTATTGATTTGCAAGAGCAAGAATTAATCGAAAAGTGATTCGTGCGACGGGTGCAAATGTTTTATCATAGTCTAATAAATGGTGCAAAAACCTTTCGCCAAGTACAATAATGCAGTCACCACCGACCAAAAAATCCATCGGCAAAATACTATAAAAATGTCTCCTCACAAAAGACTTGAAATCAGATACAATTGGAAAGTACATACATGTCTTCTGTATAGTAAAGGCTGGCAACAGAAAATCAAATAGTGTTGTTTTTTCCTGAATAGTGGCTTTTGATAATTTGTAGGAAAAAAATTAGGAAAAAAAAATTTAGAAAGTGGTACTTGGCGGGCCAGGTATAGATAAGTGGAAGAGTGCACTGCACTAAGTTCGGTACGTAGTTTGTTCTGTAATATGTATATTGCTATACCTGGCCCGCCAAGTACCACTTTCTAAATTTTTTTTCCCTAATTTTTTCCCTACAAATTATCAAAAGCCACTATTCAGAAAAAAACAACACTATTTAATTTTCTATTGTAAGCCTTTACTATACAGAAGACATGTATGTACAGTCAGGGAAATGGAATCTGTCGCCGCCTTACTTAATGCAACTGAACATACAAGTGGTTTAAATGAAAAAGTTGTCACATTGGGCTGATTCCATCTCAAATCACCCAGGCAGGTCGGGACCAAAAATTTAAATCGTTCGGTGATTTAATATATCATTCTTTGAGCAATTTGAGGGGACCCCTATTTCAGGATTTTTCTTGGAAAGAATTTCCAAGCTGTGTACGGATTTTTCCATTTTTTCGAGCAAATACCCGTTTTCATCAATTCTGGATGTTCTTTTTTTCAAACGGCTATAACTCTTGAACGAGTGGACCGATTTCGGAGTTTTTTTTCCCAAAATACGCGGAATTTTAAGCACTTTAAGAAAATCTCAAATTCGTCTACATCGATACAGAATTATCGGAGTTATGTTGCATAATATAAAAAAAACAACATTTTCAACCTCGATTTTCAGCAATTTTATATTTTTTTTTTTCGCTCGACAATTTTTTCCCGAACAGTCCTTGAAATGCTCTAACTTTGTATGTAAGGTTCGTTAGCGACCAGCCTTTGTGAGGGACGAGGTGAGGAAAGTTATGAATTATAGCGTTATTCAAGCCTAATTTCAAATTTTATTACATATAATGATAAATTTGGTACATCGGGACTGGTTTATTTGATAAAATGCGTTCTTGGATTTCCAAGTATTTTAATCCATTTTTCTTTTAACCCACGGGTGTTCCGATGTTCTGGCTGTATAAATATTTGATCCTGTTTCATTTTTCCAGGCGTGAGTTTTCTGTATTCCTTTAATACTTTTCACGTGTTTCCACTCTCTTCTCACGGAATAATTTTAATTCGTTTGCAGTGATCAGAAGGAGTTTGATTGTTGAAGTGTATCTTCTTAAGGGGGATTACGATGAACTTAACGTAACGGAACGTAAAACGATCGCACGCGCAATAGCAATTACAACAATGATACTGTGCTATTGCACGTGCGCCCGTTCTACGTTCCGTTACGTTAAGTTCATCGTAATCCCGCCTTTACTGTCTCAACAAACGAAGAAGCGTTTTGGATACATTCGGTTGGTTGTTTCGAAAGTTTGTGCTTCGTTGCGTAATGTTCCACCAACCCACCTATGCCATCGCAAGCTCCTTTTCCGTGGCCCGTAAATATCCATTTCTTTTGGTGACTAGATTTCGACGGGTCCTAAGGAAACAGACGTACTTCAGCCGACAGTCTAGAACGGACGTAACCCGGCGGATCGGCTAGAACGGACGTATCTCGGTGGGCCGGCTAGAACGGACGTACTTCGCCGGGCCGGCTAGAAGAGACGTTACTTGATCGGTGGGCAGGATAGAACTGATCTATTTGAATTACGTCCGACGGTGATTTGTTACGAAGATGGAACCTTCCGAATAATTATATAAGACTTGCGTCAGAATATCCCCGAAAATGAGGGGACAAATTAAAAAACCAAAACAAATCAAATCAAACCTATGCAAGATCGGATGGAAACGTTATCATCAAATTTAGAATGTCAATTAATAATACAATATGTCAATGAGATGAAAAAAAAAATTGTTTCAATATAGCTGAATTCAGGCGTTGTGAACTTTCTGATAATATTATTAACTTCCCGCTTCTTTGTTTTCAGAGAAAAAAGGAAGTTATTGTAGTGGCATTCTTCGTCAGAACGTACGGGAATAATAATTCGAATTTTCGATTTTATCGAAATTTTTATGGGTGTGTTACGGACACCCGGATGCTGAAGGCTCGGGTGTTCGGTTTTTCATCATTTTTAAAGAGTAAATCCCCGAGCGGCTGGAGAACACTCTTGCGGGTTTGCTTGAACGAAGTCCTAAGGACACCTTCACTCTCTGTGAATTGACTGAGAGGTAGTAATAGGGTGAATATAGATTTATTCAAAAATAACAAAGAGAAAATGCTATGAAATTGATAATGCGATATAATAAACTATGCCCAAGACTAATTCCCGATAACACGTAGCGAGTGGAATAGAGGTGAATTGAACATAAAGAAAAATAAATATATAAAATAAAGTTTGATAAGAAAAAGGAAGATAGAGTAGGTGATGAGTCTACCGAGATTACTCCAAAGCGTCACTCAAGCCAACTCCAGGAACCCACCTCACATAAATCCGACGGCATAATTTGTAGAAAAAATAATGTTTTTTATGAGAATTTAAAAAAAGAAAAAATGTCCAATCTCTCGAAATCGTGAAGTTTGAGCTTTAAATGAAAAAATCATACCACAATTGATAATAATTATGTTTTTTGTAGTTTTTTTTTCCTAAAGTATAGTTAAAAACAAAATTTTTCAAAACAAAAGAACTTCATTTGGTCAATTTGCCAAGAACTTATGAAATTTCGAAAAAAAAACTAAAAAATTCATATCTCGAGAACAAATGAAGGAGAAAAATCGAAAAAAATCGTGAAAGCTCTTCTCATTAGGTGTAATCACCCATAAAAATATCGACGAAATCAAAAATTCGAATTATTATTCCCGTACGTTCTGACGGAGAATGCCTCTGCAATCACCCCGAAAATGCAAAGTTGGGTTCTTACTCAATCTCCACGTTTTGAGGTCTAGAGAATCCTTCGACCTTCGACCATTTTCACTCGGACGCCTGGTTGTGTGTGTGTGTGTGTGTGTGTGTCCGTGTGCGTGTGCGTGTGTGTGTAGGTACATTAGGGTGTCAGTTTGACTTTTTTTTTTAAATTTTCATGGTGCTACTTTTCAAGTCACTAGGTCTTATCAAGAAGAAGAATCCCACATAGTAAAATTTTTCTTCGTCAAGTTTAAGTGGTTCCGAAACTTTTTTTAGTTTCCCATTTGATTAACACACAAAAAAATCTATTTTCGTGTCAATTCACATAGTTTTATAGTTAATCAATATTTTTCAAAAAGATATTGACTTGTAAACAATTTTCGAAATTCTGTATCCGAAAAAAATTAAAAAATTAAAATTATAAAAATAATAAAATGTGATTTTTAGTCTAGAACCAAAAAACTAAAAAAAAGTTTCGAAACCACTTAGCCTTGACATACGAAATTTTTCGAGCGGGGAATCTCTTTGTGTTGACGAGAACTATCCGTTAGAAACGTAGCCAGAAATAGTTTTTTTTGTGACACACCCTGAGGTACATGTATGTATGTATGTTCGTATGTATGTGATCAGTTTTTTCTCCGACGCGTCTCTCCCAACTCTAGAGCTGATTAGAATTTGGGTTTGATCGGTCTAGTAGTCTTCGAGTTATTCAAATAACGAAATTCCAAAAAACGTAAAAAAAAATGATATCTAGAGAACGGAACAACGAATTTGGATGAAAATTGGTACCCGAGGATTTTTCGGGTCGCTGATCACAAATCGAAGGTCAGATTTTGATTAAGTACAGGAGTTTTAGCTCCCCGCGTTTTCCAGGCAATGAGCGTCTTTAATGGCACCTCAATAATATATTTCAGAATCGCCCATTTGGTACAACATGGATTCAAGTGAAATGTTATCCAACCGCAAAAGGTCATCAAATACCGGAGAAATGGGTTTACCAAAAGTAGCGAGAATTAATACTGATCTACTTGACGTAAACTCCGACAGTTACGATACAGCTGCCTTTTCGACATCAGATCTCAGTACCGACTCCTTTCAATACAGCAAATCTGTCAAAGCTTTGTCACTCCAATCTTCTACTGCACAAGAAACGGATACGACGAGTGGTACGAGCACTGACGTTAGACGCAGAAGAACGCCAAATAGGACGGAGAAATTAGTACGTAAGAGATCGCTCAACCCATTAAAATGGAAGTCGGTATTGCGCAAAACTGCATTGAACCGTGGATTGGAACACTATGCTACTGACAAAACAAAAATTATAATCCAGCGAAGAAAATTGGCGAATCCTGTGGTCCTGGATGCCGGTTTAAATGTGATGAAAGACTTGGTCAGTCAAATCGAAGAGAAATTTTTTCTCAGTTCTGGAGTATGGGAGATCACATCCGTCAATGGGATTATATTGCCAGGCACGTCGTTGTCTGCAAGCTAAAAAATGATGCTGTTCCGGAATCGAAGAAGCGAGATTCAAGGAAATATTTTTTCAAGATTGACGGAAAAGACATTTTCATCTGCAAAACTATGTTTCTTCAGACATTGGCGATATCTGATAAATTCGTACAAACTGCGCTGAAGAAAAATAATACAATTGAAGGAATTGTGTGTGAGGGAAAAATTCACGACCTCCTGGCAGGCTCGACCCTAATATAAAGGAAAGTGTGATTGAGCACATAAACCTTTTTCCACGTGTTGAATCACATTATGTACGAAAGGACTCTAGGCGAGAGTACCTACAAGAGGATTTATCTATTCCTCGTATGCATAATTTGTACTTGGAATGGGGAAAGGACAGAGTACACAAATTGGCTACCGTAAGACAATACCGTGATATTTTCAATACTGAATTTAACATTGGATTCTTTAAACCCAAAAAAGACCAATGTAACGTGTGTATGGAGTATACGAATTCGGACGAAGAAAAAAAAAAAGGACTTCAAGAACAATATGAGTTACATTTGTTGAATAAAAACCAAGTTCGGGAATTAAAAACTGCTGGTGCAATCGAAGCAAAAAAGCAAGAGAACGAACACGTAAGTATGTGTTGTTTTGATTTGCAAAAAGTTTTACATACTCCTCAAGGTAAAAGTAGCCTCTTTTATTACCGAAGAAAACTTGCAGTCTATAATTTCACTATTTACGACGTCGGCCGCCATGAGGGTTACTGTTACGTATGGACGGAGAATTATGGGAAAAAAGGCTCAAATGAGGTGGCAAGTTTTGTGCTGGATTACATAAAAATGACGAGCACCAAAGGCGTCCGAGAATTCATTTTTTACTCTGACAACTGTTTCGGTCAAAATCGTAACCGCTTCTTATTTTCTATGTATGTGCTGGCAGCACAAAAATATAACGTAAAAATAATCCATCGGTTTTTGGAAAAAGGACACACGCAAAACGAGGGGGATTCCGTACATGCTTGCATCGAGCGTAGAAGTGCCGGACGAGATATTCACACCCCCGCGCAGTGGTTTGACATCATGAGAACAGCGAAGCGAAACAAGCCCTACACAGTAATAGAAATTGACCAAAATATGATATTTGATTTCAAACAGCTAGTTCAAAACCAAAACTGGCAAACAGATACGGACCAAAAAAAAGTTTATTGGTCGAAAGTCAAGGAGCTGTATGCTAACGTCGAAGTAGCGAATATATTGGAATTTAAAACAAATTTTGAAGAGGCTTATAAGTCAATAAATGTGGACAAGTATGGTCATTCATTAGACTTGAAACAATACTATCTGCAGAAAGCTTATTCCAATGAACTGGGTATTTCAAAAGCTAAATTAATGGACCTTCTCTTTTTATGTGCCAAGAATGCTATTCCGCCGGCGAGTCAAGCGTTCTACAAGTCTTTGGTTCCGATGCTGACGACAAATAATCCGAGGTCGAAAACTACTTCGAAATCAAGGTCAAGCGATACCGAATACGAGAGCGATTAAATATGATCCTGATACAAGTAATTATTGACTAGTGAATAATAATTCTGTCAAGGGTTTTGTGATAAAATTAATGTAAAACTAAAAAAAAATAACCTGTGACCTAGACAGAGTCAATGCTATTATTTTCCAAACATACTTCATATAATCTGTAACGTTTAACAATAATATAATATGAATTAACAAATATGCTGGCACACGAAGCCTACTTATTTCCAGTAGCCAACTATCCTGATACACCCGCAATTTACCGTCTTCCTGGCTATTTCTTACTTTTATTAATAGATATTTATATTGAATTATACTTCCTTACTGTTTTTATCAGAGATAATATACATTTTCAATGGGGCGCATGGCGCTTTTTTGGTACAATTTGATTTGTTTTAGTTTTGGTTTATTATTTAGTCCCCGCATTTTCGGGGGTTATATACGACGTAAGTCTTATATAATTATTCGGAAGGTTCCGTCTTTGTAACAAATCACCGTCGGACGTAATTACAATAGTTCAGTTCTACCCTGCCCACCGAGATACGTCCGTTCTAGCCGGCCCGCCGAGATACGTCCGTTCTAGCCGATCCGCCGAGTTGCGTCCGTTCTAGACTGTCGGCTGAAGTACGTCTGTTTCCTTAGGACCCGTCGATTTGTTTAATTCTGTGTATTGGAACCGATTTTTAAAATGACTTGCAGCTCCGTCGGATACGATTGTTATTTCACTTATACTTCGATCGGAAAATTCTTCTTTGATTGCTTTAATTATACTATCCATGGCCATTAGTGAGTGTGCTGAATCATGTTTTTTATCATCACTTACCCTAGCGGGTTCTTATATACGCTGAATATACCATGGGACAACGTATGACTACGCTCTTACCGCTAGCTATACCTAGATAGTAAGACGGTATTCATACGTTGCCTTGTGGTATATTTGCGCCCAAAGCAGACCATGCGCATACCGTATGTATACAGTTCATGAATAGATTTGTTACAGTATAAAAATAAGGAAAGACATCAACGATTATTTTTATTTGTCGAAAGCGATTACTATAAACACTGATTTGCATGATATTTATGGATGAATAATGCAAATTGCGTAGAAAAAAAAGAAATAAAAAAAAAAAATACACCATTATCGGGATTCGAACCACCGATCACACGGTTGCGCGGTTATGAAGCAGAGCGCTTACCCACTGAGCCACGAGCTGCTTAAGTATGTTTTACCATTCGAAACATATAGAGGCACTCGAATTTATTCAAACTTATTGTCTTAGAAACGACTGAGAGGCACATTTTATTATAACTTTCACCTTTTCAAGTCCTAGACATGACCTACATATAAAATGTAAATGAATCAGATCGGTGGGGTGAAGTAGATGAGGTCGAGAATTACGCATATAATTTTACATCTCACACTCAGTAATACGTGATTTACATGTTCGGATGAATAGACGTCCGAAATAAATATCTTGATACATCTGATTTTCGTACCGTATGACTACGAGAAACATACGGTTTTACTACGATATGTTTTCGGTCTGATTTGGGCGCGAAACTACTGTGAAACAACGGTATTCTCATAGAGATTATACCAAGTAAATACCTATACCGTCTCCATACCGTAGAATTGAAGGGTACTCAGCGTATATGAGAACCCGCTAGGGTAGTTACCATATAATCTTTTCTATATAGTTCTAGTTTTCTATATAGTCACTATTCGTAAACTGAAGCAAGATGAATAATATGTGTTGAAAGCACAGAGGCCTGAATTAATGGCACCCACTACCATTTGTTGCTTTCCAAGCACTATGTAGATATTTTTTTTCGTCCATTCATTGAATATGATATATATTTGACCCATTAAATATACGGAAATATTCGGAAATTAAAATATTTATTCATTTCATTCGTGCATAATCAGATTGTGTCATATAGGTATAGATGTAGATTAACCTTCATGCGATTCAATAGCCGCATCTAAAACCCAACCTCAAAATTGCGCGCTTAATCATTTCATGAGAGATTTTTATGATTCCGATCCTCACTTTGAACGTAAATTTCATAATGAGTAACTATAAGGAGCATAAACGAGAAAATAAAATTTGCAAAATGTTAAGACGTATGAATATGAAATGAAGATGAACAGAACTAGGTTATGATTCTGTGACAGAAATGACAGCTCTGTCTCAGGAGTCCGTGCAATCGATTCTTGTGCAATCGTCTTGTGCAATCGATTCTTGATCTTACGTTAACATTGTCGATATGAGCGCCATCTGGCAACTGATGTCGAGTACTTATATCTCTGCTGTCTACCAGTGCTGTAGTGGCGACTCTTTCCTGATTCTTATCCGCATAGCTTCAATGGACTGTAATGTGGCTGAATAAGGTGAAGGAGACGAAAAATTTTCGATCTAAATGGCTACTCAGAAACCTAAAATAATCATATCTCAGCTCTCCGTACACCGATTCAATCGACGTTAGACTCAAATGAAAGCTCTTCATGCCCACATTCTGAGATAAAAATCTCAATCCCATTGATATCGCGAGGTGGAAGAAATTAGGAAAATACTGTCCCCCCTCCATGACGTTTAGCTCCCGTATGGGTAAAAAGCTCGTCGAGTCTCGCGCGGCGTATATAGCTATATGTATACATGGATATTTTTTTTTTATCGTACTTGGCGCGAGACTTTGCCGAGTCTCTTGATACTCTTGGCTGAAACCTTTCGCGACCAGTCTTGCTTTGTGTTTTGATCGATTTCCATAAGCATCATTTTTAATCATGAATATCCATTTACAGTCTACAATATTTTTGTTAACCGGATAAGGTACTATTTCCCGTGTATTATTTTGCATGAGTGAATCGATCTCATCTTTTACGGCTTTCTCCCACTGAAGCTTATCATCACGAAATTTTATTTCATGATATGAGCTAGGAGTGTCAGATATGACTGACTGTGCACCGATATGATAACAATGCTCTTCATTGTAAGAAATAGTAGGCATGTTTTGAATACGTGCACTGCGTCGTAGCTTTATCTCCTTTTCATTAGGTTGAGAGTTCACGTCAGTGTGTGATGTTTCATCAACATTATCTGTTTGGATTACAGATTCGTTGACTTTAATAACTTCATCCATTTGAATCATAGATTTGTTAATTTCACTCTCTACATTTTTACTGATTTCGGAATTTTTATCAGTTTTATGTCTTGTTGTTCTTGGATTTTCGTATCCAATTTCATCGTCAAATAAATCCTTTTTCTCGTGATTTTTGCGTCCACAATGGTCACATTTCTTCGTGACTGTGTTGTTATTATTATTTCTTTTGAAATCTTGATTCTTCATCGGATTGAATCTTTGATTAAATTTATTTGTCTGCCTTTGTTTGAAACTTTGTCGATAATTATTATTATTATTAAATGTTTTTCGCATTCCATGATTCTGTTTTTGGGTATTATCTTGACGCCGAATCTGTGCTTGCAAAACTTTGCCACTTGTATCACTCCGTTCATTTCGCAATTTGATTTCATAATCCAACAATCATATCATATATAATATTATAGTTCGAAATCGGATGTCCGGATGTCACAAGTTCACGCGAACTACCCAGTCATAGCTCTCGAAAGACTAGAATAGGTAAGGCCACCCCCACTGATCCTCACAATATATTGATATTTGACATACCACTGACAACCGAGCGAGCGAAGCGAGCGAGGAACAACGCTCCACCAATCGAGTGAGCGAGCGAAGCGAGCGAACGAGCACAATTATCAGCTAGTCGGGTTTAAACGAATGCCAAACATAATCTTTCATTAGACAGTGTTTGGATCGCGGTGATGACTGGATCATATGCACTGGATAGTGTTATGAGCAGTCTCGCCACTTTACTTGTTTCATTCATCACCGCTCCAGCGGCTTGTACTTCAACAATCATTTCGTCAAAGAGCATGAAATGTTTCGTCAAAGGAATATCTTCTTTATATTTTAAGCCCAATAATTTCTTCTCTATAACAGCTAGTTGAGTTGCCAAGCCTTTTCTCTCATACACTTCATCCAGTTTCTTCATAATTTCGCTTGCAGTATCAGACTCTTCAGTTCGATTATTATTCCTCTTGCGGTCTTTCAATTTTTTTCCATTTAGCGTTCGGTTGATCAGGCAGTTGAACAGTTGAAACTCGTAACGCGTCCTCTTCATCAATAAGAGCTCGAATTCGAAATTTCCAGATACTGTATTTGGTATCATCGAAGGGTTTAATGTTCCTTTTTGTTTTCTTTTGATCATCCGCCATTTTCACTTCAACTTTACGCTCGGTTGATTCAAATAGTCAACTCTTATTTTTATGTGAACTTCACATTAACGTATGTATAGATATAGGTCACTTTTAATCGTAGACTGGGCCCATAACCTATTGGTGGTATTGGGAAGTCAGGTTGAATAATTCAAGATATTTGACCATTTATTTTATTTCAAGGTGTGCTCTCATTGAGAGTCGTCGAGGAACTGAACTGATACGAATACAAAGTTATATACAGCTAGGCTGATCCTTTTGTATACTATTTGCCAAATATAAGCAATTGTAGCATGGGCGCCGGAAGGAGGGTGCAAGGGGGTGCACTTGCACCCCCCTGCCTTGAAAGAAAATACACAGAAAAAGATTGAGAAATAAAATTTTTATTATTCAAGTCACTGTTTGAATAAACACTTAAGGCGTCTAGGTTGTTGTCCAAACTTGTTCAACACCTTGTCGATGAATTCAGTGTCCTCCTTTACTCTTTTCCTATGAACACTGAGCATGCACAGGCCGCTTAGCCTCGCGTCTCCCATCGTTGACCGATTCCACGTCTTGACACGTCGTAACGTACTAATTGAACGTTCAATGTTACATGTTGTCGCTGGAATAGTGAGACCAATTTTGATTGCCGCGCATACCGCTGGGTAAAACGGGGTGGCTTGAGCAATCAAATCTGCGTATTCAATAAGGGATTCATTTAAGGCGGCATCACTCGCTTTATCTGTCTTAAACATCTCGTACCACGTGGAAACCTCGGCAGTAAGATTGTGTAGAAAAGCTCCGTAAAGGTTCTGTATATCTTCTGCTACGGCTAAAAATGAAGTTTTGTATAATTTTCTTATATTTTCTGGGTGGAGCTGCATAAGTGAAAATGCTTTCTTGTGTGTAGAAGAAAATCGATTTCTCAGAGAAGGAATGATAGATTCTAAATATGGGATAAAGATAAATCTTCTGAAAAATTCTTCTACATTTTCAGATGATTGATTTGATCTATAGATCTGCCTTGCCACCACTCGAGGATGTTTAAATTCAACATCCAGTTCTTCGCAAGTTTTTTGAGCTTTCTCGAAAATGACCGCGAACTCCATCGAGGCATTATCGCGGTGAGACTGAAGCACGTCCGTTAATTTGTTTATGTGATCGTGTATTGCCTTTATATTCATATTTACTTGTTGTAATTGGTTGCACACGGCTTCAACTTTGGCAGAATAGGCAGCAATAACTAAGGCCAAGGGTGTCACAATGTATGTTGGAGTTGTTGCAGTCGTGTAGAGCTGATATGCTTCGGTTTTCGTTTTCGAGTTTGGTGCGTTGTGCGAAAGTTCCTCTAAAACTCGTACAATAGTCATAGAGTTTTCAGAAAATGTTCTGCTACTCTTGTACTTTGCTGTCCAACGCGTTTCACAAAAGGAGAAATATTTGGAATCTTATTTCGTCGCAATGTACTCTCTCTGAAAAACCTTATGACGTCCTTTGTCGTCCCAGCAGCATTTCTCACTTCACTGACATCGTTCAGGTCATTGATGGCAAGATTCAATATATGGCTTGCGCAGTGGAAAAATAAGGCTGTAGGATACTTATCATTAATCATTTTCTGAACACCACCTATGTGACCAGCCATTGCAGCACAGCCATCGTATCCTTGACCAACAAGTTTATTTAAATCGAAATTGCAATCTTGTAGAAATTGAATAATAGTTTCTGAAATGGCTTTAGCGTTCAACTCCTGTAGCGGCACATATCCGAGGAATTCTTCACAAATTATTGGTTTTTTATCATCTTTATCACAACGTAGATAGTGAACTCCAATCGATAACTGCTCTGTACCACTGATATCAGCGGTTTCATCAGCCAGCACTGAAAAAGCCGAAGCATGCTTCACCTCCGCAATTATATTGCTTTTTAGAACATCAGAACAAATTTCAATTAATTCATTTCGAATTTGATGCGATATGTACAAGGAGTTTTTTGCTTCTGACTCTAAATGATTTTTCAAAATCTCGTCCCCTGAGTCAACTCGAAAATGTAGCAGATCATGTGAAAGATCATGTTGTCCGCAAAATAAAATTGTCGATACAATGGATCGAAGTTTCATACGATTTTCTTCAACTTCCTTGTGATATGCGGTATTTAAAGATTCATGAACACTCAGTCCCCTTCTATCCATGATCTTTTCAAAAAATTTTGCAGAAGTCATTGCATCACAATGCCACTTACTTGTCGCATGAGACTGTGCAGCTTCATGAAATTTTTGATATTTAAGGCAAGGAGAAAACGATAAACTGTCCTTGTAGACCGCGCTGCACCGGAGGCCGAAATAAAACACATATTCTACACAGAGGTCCTTTTGCTATAACTGAGTAGGCCAACCACGAGTAGTAGTCCGGGAGCCAGCGACCTATTTTTGTCACCCATTTCCTCTCGGCCGATAATTCGTGAGATGATTAAGATAGTTAGGTCTTGAACCCTAGAGATCGTCAGCTGCGGCACCGTGGGTGGGTTGGGCGTTGGCGGCCTCCCACGCACGTAAAAAAAAAATATGTTTTCAATCATTTCCTCCAGGCTGAAAATTTGACAGATGATAGTTTATATGCTACTTTAAATAAGAAGGAGTCAGTTGGCTGTATGTCGAGGGGAAAGATTGTCAGCTGACGCAGTGAAAGTGTCGCGCGGAAAGGTAGTAGTGTGAGCGCCACTCGCCTATTTAAATACACTAGCTGACGGGTTTCCCCCCGGCATAGAGCCAGCTGATTTTTTTTATCATTTCAAGGATTATGTCAACTATTATTTTACAAATTTTCAACCAGGAGGAAATAACGTACTTAAAGTTATTCGATATAACGCTCCTTGCACATGCAGAAATAAAGTATTTTTAGCTATATTAAAAATTAATAAATAAATAAATAAATAAATATGTATATATATTATATATACATATTTATTTATTTATTTATTTAATAATTTTTAATATAACTAAAAATACTTTATTTCTGCATGTGCAAGGAGCGTTATATCGAATAACTTTAAGTACGTTATTTCCTCCCGGTTGAAAATTTGTAAATCAATAGTTGACATAATCCTTGAAATAATAAAAAAAATCAGCTGGCTGTATGCCAGGGGGAAACCCGTCAGCTAGTGTATTTAAATAGGCGAGTGGCGCTCACACTACTACCTTTCCGCGCGACACTTTCACTGCGTCAGCTGACAATCTTTCCCCCGACATACAGCCAGCTGACTCGTTTTTTTAATTAAAGTAGCATTTAAACTATCATCTGTCAAATTTTCAGCCTGGAGGAAATGATTGAAATTTTTTTTTTTTTCATGTTCGTATGGGCAGCTGACGTATAATTCACCGCGTTATAGTCAGCTGACTTTTTCTTTTCAAATAAGTATTATGCCAACTATAATCTCACAAATTTTCAACCGGGAGGAAATGATTGAAAACATATTTTTTTTTTACGTGCGTGGGAGGCCGCCAACGCCCAACCCACCCACGGTGCCGCAGCTGACGATCTCTAGGGTTCAAGACACAACTATCCTAATCATCTTACGAATTATCGGTCGAGAGAAAATGATTGACAAAAATAGGTCGCCGGCTCCCGGATTATAACAAATCCCTGACGATCACCACGTGACAACACATAGTAGACAATTACACCCAAGACCAGTCGCAACCGGGAGTGCTAAAGAAACTCCAGAACACAGGAACAAACACATTCCTGACCCACCAGCCTAAGATCTTGACCAAAGGCTGCATCAACTGTAGAGCAAAGGGACATTACTTCCGTGAGTGCCCTATGCCCCTTCGCACTGGATTTTTCCACCGTTGCGGAGCCGACCGTTATTCCACATACAAATGCCCATTCCTACACGGGTGGGAGACTGATATTATACGAGGACGATGTCATCAGTATGGCACCGAGCTGAGACTATTGAACGTCCACTGTCAAGAATGCCGTCAAAGATACCCAGAAAATTTATCTTGGCAGAACAATTACAAAGGACCACTGGGCGCTGCCAAGCCAACCGATACTGTTGGATCGCGAAGCCTGCAAAGACAGATCACCGGTCTAGGTGGATTTCGTCCAACCCCACTCCAAGACTTGTACCCGGAAGACGCTGAGCCAAGCACCTCCGGTACGCAACAAACGCTCCCGGGAGCCCGGTCCGACCTTCGCGCCCGTATAGGTCATCGACTGCCAAAAGCAACGGCGCCGCGTAAACAGTGAGTGACCTTACCACCAAAAGACTATCGGATGATATCCAGCACCACTAAATACCCTACCTAACATTAACAATTTAGATAATAAGAACTTTTGGAACATTAAGCTCTTCAACCTCACACTTTTATACCAATGTACCTAGTTATAAGTACCAAAGACAATTCCTAGTTTAGTTTTCAAACCATTCTTATTTCCTTGTAATGAGCTTACACTAGACTCTCGATATAAGAAACACGACTGGGGTTGTATGTAAAATTTATAATAGGCTGGTCAACAGACCTTTAATCAGAAGTTTTTTGTATATTCACCAAAAATTAGGAAGCAAGGTGTCATTTGATTTGGCAAGGCATTTAGAAACTTTTCGGAAGGGTCCCAAAAAGGGCCGAAAAAAATTACAGAAGTTATAAGCAGTTAAGTTAAAAAAAAGGGGGGGGGGGGGGGGGGTCGGTTTTTTCGAATATCTCAAAAACTAATAGAGATATTCGAAATCGCAAAAAAGATCCTAAAAGAGCAGAAAATTTCCTACCGAAAAGTCCTACCTCCCCAAACTCTACAACCAATATTTATAATTTCAATTGTGCGGTGAAAAAGGACTAAAAACGCGCATGCGGCCGGCGCATAACCCGTTTTCAGTCCTTTTTTCACCGCACAATTAAAATTATAAATATTGGTTGTAGAGTTTGGGGAGGTAGGCCTTTTCGTAGGAAATTTTCTGCTCTTTTTTGCGATTTCGAATATCTCAAATAGTTTTTGAGATATTCGCAAAAAAACGACCCCCCCCCCCTTTTTTTTTACTCAACTGTTTGTAACTTTTGCAATTTTTTTCGGCTCTTCTTGGGATCCTTTCGAAAAGTTTCTAAATGTCTTTTCGAACCAAATGACACCTTGCTCATAATTTTTGGTGAATATACCGAAATTTCTTTCTATGTACAATGTAAACAACACGCGTACGCTCCTGAGTTTTTCTCGCAACGGAGCGCGTCGAGCCCCGGCCGCGCGATTTGTTTCTTATATCCAGAGTTCTTATATCGAGAGTCTAGTGTATATACTTTCTGATAGGTCCGGAATAGAATTCCGCATATTTTGCTAATTCTCTCGCTATTCGAGCTGAACGCTCGCGCGCTCTTTATCCTTACTTGATACATGTAATTAGCATAAGTCACAGGTACTGGCAGAAGATATAGCAAGTAAGACGTATACTAAGTTGTTGACTAGCATGTAAGCCACTCTTTAGCAGAAATTATTGAAATTATTGAGGTTAAGTTTAAGAAAGGATGGAATTATATCCTCTTTTCTGCATCTAAGTAAAAAGATTTTCCTATTTTTTAGTCTGGCTAATTTTAGTCTCAGCTTTCTGAGTTTATTGTTGCTTGATGATGTTGACGATGTAGGAGAATTAGATAGTTGATATCCAGTGCGTAGCGCTGGCATGTTGGCAGAGACGACCAAAGATCAATGTCCGATGATTAATGATTTGAGGTTTCTTGACCTTGGAGTTTACATAGGAGAGTTTTCTTCGGAGACAGGTCAATTAGACAGAACGCTTTGGTTAACGACGATGCAGAAAAGAGGATATAATTCCATCCGTTCTTGAACTTAACCTCAATAATTTCAATCACTTCAAACATAAAAAGTCTTTCGATAACTCTCTTCGACATTTTCAAAAAACTCTTTCAAATTTGGAAATCTCACGAACATGCAATTTAGTTCATTCAATATCTCACACGTTAGAAATAAAAATATCTGAGTTTCTATCACAAAATCCATCTAAAGTGGACTTAGACAAATTTCAGGCAGACATATCAACATGTGAGAAGACCTTCAACACTATAAAAAACAACAACATTTCCAAATTTAACAGACTCAAATATAACAACTCGAAAAACAACCAAACTCCAAAAAATTGGCTAGTTAATTTAAATGAAAAATCAATTCCAGAATATGTTCATGATACTTTGGCTTTAGGTCCAAAACATGGACTAGCATACTCAAATAACTCAATTCCAGTAAACGATCTAATTTCTTCTGTAGAATCGTAGTAGGAAAAACTGATTACCATGTAAAAGACTCTTGGTCCCTTGTCAAAGAGATAAGTAACCTACCGATACCTGCAGATTTTGTTCTTTTATCATTAGATGTAGTATCACTATACACAAACATTCCAACAAATTTAGCGATAGAAGTAATCGGCAGAAACTGGTCTAGAATGGAAAATCACACATCGATAAAAAAGAAAGAATTCTTAGAGTCCATAAAAATCGTTCTAAATTCTACTTCTTTCTCACACAATGACACATTTTATAAACAAATATTCGGTGTGGCGATGGGATCTCCTATAAGCCCAGTTGTTGCTAACTATGTATTAGAGCACTTAGAGCAAAGAATCATAAAAAAAACTACCATTTAACTTGCTTTTCCACAAAAGATATGTAGACGACATACTTACATGCGTACATAAGGACAAAGCAGATGATCTTGTACGAGCTTTTAACAATTTCCATCCTAAACTCAAATTCACGCAGGCAATGGAAAAAAATAAACAAATCAGCTTCCTAGATTTACTAATCATCAACGATAATAATCGTATCATAACCAATTGGTTTCGCAAGGAAACGTGGTCTGGAAGATACATAAAGTTTAACTCACACCACCCAATCCAATACAAAAAGAGTGTAGCCATAGGCTTATTTGACAGATGCCTTCAACTATCACATCCAAAGTTTAGGAAAGAAAACATAAAACTCGTACAAGATACTCTAAAAAACAACAATTATCTGCATTGGCTAATTTTATCAATCAAAAAACAACGGGTCCATAAAGCATATAACAACATTAAATGGGACGATCTCCATACTGACGACACAAATATAATAACTTCCGCACTACCGTATGTTGAAGGGTTATCACATAGCATAAAACGTATCCTACACAAGGAGGATATCCATGTAGTATATAAGATAACCAACACATTAGGTAACTTGTTCACTAAATTAAAAACTAAAACACCTACCATGGAGTCTATTAACTCAATTTACAAAATAGATTGCATCAACTGCCAAAAATGCTATATTGGACAATCATCTCAACGTCTAAAAAAACGATTAAACTCACACAAACATGATATTAAATCAGGTGATCCGGATAAATCTGCGTTAGTGTCACAAGCTCTTACCAATGCACACAAATTTGACTTTGATAATACAACAATAATAGATTCTGAAAATAACATGTATAAAAGACTTATAAAAGAAATGATACACATTTCCAAACATAATACTGTCAACCGAAGAACTGAAATACAAAACCTCAGTCATCTATTCTCAGACACTATTTAAAAACACGCGGTCAAATTCAAACTAACACAGTATCGATTCCTGATACAACACAACCTAAACACACATATCGATCTATCGTAGATCTATACAAATGTAGTTCTGATGACTTGCTCTCTACGAGCCTTACTATGAACACCTAAGCGCTAAGGATAGTCACTGATAGTAAGTAATTAAGATATAAAACATCATACTCTCGTTCGTTTATTGTTTCTTTTGACACCCAATCTAAATCTATAATTAAATCTTAGAATTTCCAAATAACTATCTATTAAAACAAAAAAGTAAAAAATTCTAACCTTGTTCGGCCCCGTGCACACGTGATCTAGTCATATATCGGAACATTTCATGTACAAATCAGATACATTAATTACTAAAAAATTAGATACATTTGTTGTTAAGAATTAATTGCATATACTAGATATAATTTGTAAACACATGTATAATTCTATATAAATTGATGAATAATCAATAAATTGTAGCCTGAAGATGGCTGGCTGGGCCCAGCCGAAACGTCGTTAACCAAAGCGTTCTGTCTAATTGACCTGTCTCCGAACAAAACTCTCTCATCTAAGTATATGAGACTAGTAGTTAATGCTCGTTTTATTTACAAAATAATAATACCGGATTGAGATTGTGTAATGTGACCTAGTCGATGGGTATTTACATCTCAATATACATGACATGCCTAACACGTGATAACATGCAACACCCGTACTCATAAGAAAAGACCAATGAAAATTGAAGTTACGGAAAAAACAAGAAGCAAAAAAAATTTGGAGGTGGTAGTACTTGGCGGACATTTTTGCAAAAGAACAAAAAAACATAAATGGAACATGCCCGCTAAGTACCACGTACTCCAAATTTTTCTTTCTATTTTTCCGCCTCATTTTAATTTTAATTGATCTTTTCTTATGAGAACGTACGTTGCATGCTATTACATGTTACGCATGTTATGTATATTGTAATGTAAATACATAACCAAGACTAGATTGTATCGAGAAATTCATTGGAAGCAAATGTAATTGTACTTGGCGACGTTCATTGATTTCAATACTGTTGTAGATTGAAAGCTTCGTCTTCGAATATTTTTTTTAAGAAATTTTTGTTTAAAGCTACTGTGTTTCAATGTACTTGGCACAAGGTTGTTCTACCTAAGGTGCTTTTAGGGGATTTCTTTACCGAGTAGATAATTGGAATTCAATCTCGCATCATCAGTTCAGCTTACTCCTTATGCAATAAACAAAATTCGCGTAAGAAAGAAGTAGTTCATCAAAATCACAGGCAAAAGTGTGTAATGTGTAGTCTTTCGTGATGGTGTTTTGTAAGCTACACGCGGTTCCTAAAAAAAAATCACAATGCGTAACACTTCAAGCCGAGGGTGATTAATGAAGCGCATATTGGTTCGGAGCTTGTGCAGTTTCACATGAATGGCTCTAATGAACTATACAGTTGGGATGGGCGCTAACAATTTCCACCTGTTTTCGCCTGCCTATAGTACAAAAAAAAAAAATAGGGGAGAATCCGGGTTTCTCGAACACATAGGGAAAATTCCCTATATTATTTATAAAATCGATATTTTTTGTGTGATAGAGCAGTTGAGACTCAATTTTATATCTTCAGTTTGCAATCGAAGAATAAAGATGCACAAAAGAAAATATATACTCAATATTTGTCACTGCATCAAAAAGGGTAGCTCAAACTGAAGTAATTATTCCGATGGCTCAGGGCATAGCGGTCGGGCTTAGCTGAACATACGGGAAATTCCATCTCAAATCGGCCAATTTTGTATGTTTTTTGACCTCCTATTTTTTTAATTGATTAAAACTTTTTTAACGTGAAATCTACGTCAAGAAAGTAGACCCATATTTTTTCGTTGGTACAAAAAATTTTTTCTACGCTAGTTATGAATTATCCCATTTTACGGTAAAAGTAGCGCGCGGGCGGCTTTGAGAATTGATATCTCGGGACCCCTCCACCGTAGATAGATGTTTCAAAACTCCTTTTAAAGGTGATGAAAGACACTTTTCGATCAAAATTTTCAACTTCTCGAAAAATATAGTTTTGTTGTTTTTATGAGCAATCAAAATGTTCATCGATATTTTTCGCAAACTAAAGCCATTTTTTAAATTCTAAAAAACATATGATCGCATTCCCTATTCAATACTGAAGATGGCGAAATTTTCAAATTGATAAAGCGATTTTTCTGAATATTTTTCTACAATTGTTTGTCCGGCGCTGCGTCAGGTTGCCACGCCGCGCGCCTCGCGATTACCATGCCGTGCGCCACGCCATTAGCTGAGCACCGTACGACGCGGTAGTCGCGAGGCGCCCGGCACGGCAACCTGACGCAGCGCTGGACAAATAATTGTAAGAAAAATATTTAGAAGAATCGCTTCATCAATATAAAAATTTCGCCATCTTCAAAATTGAATAAGGAATGCGATCATATTTTTTTTAGAATTTTGAAAACGGCTTTAGTTTGCGAAAAAATCGATGAACATTTTGATTGCTCATAAAAACAACTACACTATATTTTTCGAAGGTTCAAAATTTTCATCAAAAAGTGTCTTTCATCACATTTAAAACGCCTTTTGAAACATCTGTTTACGATGAAGGGGACCCGAGATATTGATTCTCAAAATCGCCCGCACGCTATATTTGGGGAATTCCACGTCAACTCGATGAACCAAAAACAGTCACCCTCTTCGATTTCTTCAGCGAATTTTTATATGATAGTTCTTGGTTTAAAACTCGTCCCTCATTTTTTTCAAATTTTTTTATCTAGCCGTTTTTGAGTTATGAATTTTTGAAAACTCGAAACAGCGCTGTGATCGATTTTTTCGAAAAAATTCTCAAAAATACTATGGCCAACGACGAACATTTTTCGGTTTTAAAAAAAGTGGACAGATTTTTTTTTCTATTTTTTTTCGATTTTTTTTCTTTTTTCAATTTTTTTTTTTTGCCATCACAAACATTATTTCATTCAAAACTTTATTTAGTGATTGATTTTAGATAGTCAACAGTGAAGGAAAACGAAAACCAGTTCAATAATGGAACAAAATTGTGTTGATTTATTTTTTGTTCAAATAATTTTCTATGGTACATTTTTTCTAGGAACAGTGTTTTTCTTCTAATTAAAATATGATCAATAAATCTGCTATAGCATGTTCGTTTTGCTACACAGAACCATGGATACAGTCAAAGGCAATAGAATATAGAAGCTTCCATTGGTTTTTCGAGAAAAAAACATTTTCGAATACGTGGTACTTGGCGGGCTGATTTTTAGAAAAACTATGAGAAAATACAAATTAAAACTTGTCAATGTTCTCTTAGTAATCTAAAAATCAGCCCGCCAAGTACCACGTATTCGAAAATTTTTTTTTTTCGAAGAACCAATAGAAGCTTCTATATTCTTTCGCCTCTGACTGTATCCATGGTTCTGTGTAGCAAAACGAACATGCTATAGCAGATTTGTTGATCATATTTTAATCAGAAGAAAAACACTGTTCCTAAAAAAAAGTACCATAGAAAATTATGTGAACAAAAAATAAATCAACACGATTTTGTTCCATTATTGAACTGGTTTTCGTTTTCCTTCACTGTTGACCATCTAAAATGAATCACTAAATAAAGTTTTGAATGAAATAATGTTTGTGGCGACAAAAAAAAAATTGAAAAAAGAAAAAAAAAATCAAAAAAAAAAAATAGAAAAAAATCTGTCCACTTTTTTCAAAACCGAAAAATGTTCGTCGTTGGCCATAGTATTTTTGAGAACTTTTTCGAAAAAATCGATCACAGCGCTGTTTCGAGTTTTCAAAAATTCATAACTCAAAAACGGCTGGATAAAAAAATTTGAAAAAAATGAGGGACGAGTTGTAAACCAAGAACTATCATATAAAAATTCGCTGAAAAAATCGAAGAGGGTGACTGTTTTTGGTTCATCGAGTTGACGTGGAATTCCCCATTTACAGTAAAAACCGATAATTTATAACAATCGTTAAAAAAAATTTTTCGACCAACAAAAAAATATGGGTCTACTTTTTCGGCGTAGATTTCACGTAAAAAAAGTTTGGAACAATTCATAAAATACGAGGCCATTTCTCGGCCGATTTGAGGTGGAATTGCAAGGATACTAAACTATATGAGTCATTCCACGTCAAGCGGGACACCTTTTTGACCTCATGTGCTTGAAAACTATCGATTTTTTTTTTCATATTCTCTGGGTAAAATGAACGAAAGAAACAATTTTTTTTTTTTTTCTACTCAAATGGTTTAGAAGCTACAGGGGGTTGAATTTTCGAAAATAGCACCAAAAATCGGAATCCCGCCCTCCTTTGAACTTCAATATCTCCGATTCCCTTCGATGTACAGACGTCTGCAAAAACTTATTTTAAAGCTCTTGAATTGGACTTTCATGTTATCAATTTTCACTTCATCGAATAAACAATCTTCCATTTGTTAAGAACATTTGTATTTTTTAAACGTGATTTTCGAGATGTTCACACCCTTCAAAAATTCTAAAAAAAATACGAGCGCGTTCCTTGATTCATTCTCTACGAAATATGTGAAATTTAGGACGGAGTTCCTATGTACAGTATATTTAAAGAGCGGTTGATTCAAGTGGGACGTCGCGCGCGGCCGCGGCCACGAGCATTGGGGCGGCGAAACCCTGTTCGCGCGCCGTTCAGTACTTGGATTTCAACGTACACGGCCGCGCGCGACGTCCCGCGTGAATCAACATTGACAGTTCTTGACAGTTTTACATAATTTTCATCGTGATAACTCCATTATAACTAGATTATCGTGTGGATTACGTTAAAGTATTATTCTATTATAATGTAAACCTTTGTTAGTGGCATGTTTTTTGAGTTAATGTACTCGTGACAACAGTGATTTGAGGTTAACCGTACACATTTTTGAATAAAATTAAAACGATTGGTTCAATTACAAAAATATCAATAAGATAATTTTCTACAAACCTACAAGACTAATGTTTATAAATCTAGTTGGATCAGTAATATCAATGTGATTACTCAATTTGCAAATGGGATTGTTTGGGGCCGTTCAGATCGTTCTCAATCATGCCTGGCACCAGACGCACAGTGGCTGTATGTAAAAATAGTCATGCCAAAACGAAGAATGGACCTGTAATAATATCCTACCATAAAGACTAAAGCGGGATAAGTATGTTAAAATTGCCTTGACCTGGATATTTATTCGGAACCGGCTATTCGAAAGAACATATTTGAAGACCTCCTAAGCGAAATTTTCAGACCCCTAAACTTAATTCTAGGGTCCCTAGGCATGAAAACGTATTTTTTTGAGAAATTTTTTTGCTGCTTCACGGTTTGCTCCAAAAAATCTGAAAAAAATTTCATGGAGGTGCCATCTTCACTGAAAAAACACCCTGATTTTTTTCAGATTCCAAGGATCAGAATTGGGCCCAGAATTTTTTTTTTTATTTTTCAATCATTTTTTAGATTATGAAGGTCATATTTGGCTAATTTCCAAATAGCCATTTTTCGTGTATTTTTTCCCCTTCTTTCGAATACCGCTGTCAGAATTGCCATTTTCAGACCGGAACATGCTCAAAAATCGAATAAACCATTTTTTTCCCCATTTTTCCCATGTTTTTGGTACGTTACCCGCAAATAAGATAGTCCGCCAGAACATCCAAAAATACTCTAGGATTCTATCTTATGTATAAAAAGCTTTCAAAAATAAGGACTATCTCGCTGCACCAGCAAAGGACTTGATCCGAAAAACTTCATCGACAGGGAAACTTCATTATAGACTTATTGGCTAAACATTTTAACATACGAAGTAAGGCTGTGCGATTAATCGATTAATCTTGTTTTTTTTTTAGATTAATCAATTAATCCACGGTTTCCTTTTTTTCTCATTACTTGGTACTGACAAAACTCAGTTTAAAAATCCTGAATGTAGTAATCCATTCTAGTTTTAGTATATGCATGTATCGTTATAGTGGACCCTCTATAAAAATCATATTCGTATTCAGAAGTTGGGACAAAAAAATTAAATTCCATCTGGAAAAAAATATAATGCTCGTGTTTATATCAAATCTTTATTCTGGTACAAAAATATCAGAATATCAACGTGCTCGGAGGATAGGCAACTTCGCTTTGCGTTGACGATGTTTCCGGCTGTAGAGAAACCCTTTCTTCGGGGGTAGACGTAGCAGGTACAGCCAAGTTATTATGCAAAATTATTATGAGAAAATTTCGATTAACCGATTAATCGGAAAAACGATTGATCAAAACTGTAACGTCCAGGATGGTAAATTTGTGGGTTCAACCCTGTTTACACTAAAAATAGCTGGAGATGAGAGTGGAAGGGGTAATGATGATTTAGAATGAATTCGTTGATGATGATTTTTATTGGTTAAAGTATGAGTGTGTGTATGGTTTTGAATAAAGTGAGTGAATAATGATGATGTGTATAAGGTAGGAATGTCGGAGAAGGACTTTACAGTAGGAAGATCGAAGTTGAAGTGTTTTGTGGAAATGTCGAAGAAGAAGTGTGTATGGTTGGAAGGCAACGCCGGATTTACGCCTAGGCCAACTAGGCCATGGCCTAGGGCGGCATCTGCTAGAGTCATTTTTTCAAAGCTTCTCTCCGTTTTTTATGAAATTAAAGAAAGTGTATCACATATTCAAGTTATTGAAATAATTCGAATCAAGAATGTTAATTAACAATGTAACCGTTCCCAAATCCGAGAAAAGGCGTAGTTACTTTACTTCCTTGTCCTAATAACGTTATAGAGCCTTAATTATAAGAGTTTTGGTACCGTAGAGCCCTGATTTACCATGCGACTGAATAGTTGCGACGGTGCACTCTGTCAGCAGTTAACTTACAAGTTACGTCAGGCGAGTTAAAAACAGCCAATTTTCTAGGAAAGCAAAGTTTGCACTATAGCTTCACTCCTCGGTATTCATACTAACGCGAATCCTCTATAGGTGAGGATAAAGTGTAATAAATAATAATCGTAATCCCAACAACCGAAACGTGTAGATTTTCCACTTTCATTATTCACCAGGATATGATTGAAATTAGTATAAACTTGAATGTTTTTAGGTTATGATTCATAATGAATGATTCGCGAAAAAAGTTAAGTGGCTCGGAATACAGAAAAAGAGCGAAACAGCGGCAAAAAAATGATGAGGAAATTCTCAACAAAATACCAAAGCTGACTACCCACATAGCACACAATATTTTCGATAAATATTTGTAAATATTGATCAAATATAATGCTGATAAATATTCTGTGAATAACTATGAAATGCATATTTCAAGGTTTAAAAAAGAATATTCATACATTTTTTCAATGATATTTGTGCAACATTATGTAAATATCTCCTCAAACATTTTCGTAATGATTTACATAAATATGTGGATAAATATTTATGTGTCATATAAGCAGTCTTCCTGAAAACAAGTACTTTTAGTTTCGCAAGCTGATTTTCAATCCATTTCATAGAGATTTATAAAATAATACCTGAAATATTTTCAAAACATGGAGCCTAAATATTTCTCCTAATATTTAGGTCATATTTGGATAATCTTTATGAGTAGATAACGTTCCGAACTTTACGAAGTTTGATAAGGCTATTTTCGAATCGCTTTCGGAATAATTTATATATGTTCAAGAAATATTCATAATAATTTTACCTTCAAGATTACAATAAAGATTTCGGTAAATATATCATGCTTGATCGTTAGCGACAAAAGCTATTGCGATATACAGAGCGCAGCGTGAAGATAAATGTTTCTCAGTTGGAAGGACTGAAAAGTTGCAAGTACAAACCCCACGAGTAACTTCTTTACCTCAAGTCTATTCCGTTACGTATTCTACTACCACGAAAAAGCCACACCATGCCGGTCATAGATCAGGTTCATCACTGAGGTGTTTTTTAGTACTATTCCATTGGATCTATTTCCCACGATACAATCTCTTGATTTGATCATTCGAGATGAATCGAGTAATATTAGAAGTGCGATTGATATGATTAATTCATAAAATAATGTCCCTGTACAAGTTTTCGGAAAAGAAAACGAGAGTACCGAGCATAAGCTTCGAATTGAGAGGTCACAGAAATTGTTACCTTAATTCATTGACAAGGTAAAAGTAATTGATTGATCGCCAAAATGGAATATAAATACAAAGGGTGAGGCAGAAATGGCATAACTGAGAAAATGGAATCAGACTCAACAGTTTCATTCAGATTGGGTAACTGGTTTGAAAACTGCTGCGTTATTTTCGACCAGTTACCCAAACTGTATGAAACGACAATCAAATTCTGAATTTCTACTACTACCTTTACACGAAGAAAATTCTCTATTGAAAACTACCGTGTAAGTCACTGCAAGTACGGAGCACCCCAACATTTGGTAAGATATTAATTATTACCAAGCAGTGTTACAAAAATCTATTTTAATGTACTGGAATTCAGAATAGAATCTAGATATAGGTATATTTGACTGATACTGGTTACTTGGTAATATTTCACAAAATGCTTTAGTGGAACCACACTTGTAGTGACATACACGGTGATTTTTAAAAGATAATTCTCCCCGTGTACATGATCCTTCAAAATCGCGGACATATCAATATTTATGAATTATTCATGATAAATATTTGAACAATATTAAAACCTTTATTATAAATATTTCGTCAATTTTTCATAAATATTCTGTGCTGTGTGGGTAATTTCTTTTCTGGAACCGGCGAAACGAACATTACGGCTGTTCAAAACATTGATAAACACGAAGTTAGTCCGACAGACACCTCCAAATTCAACGACGCCCAATCCCATGCTGTAATTCCGGTTACAGACGGTAATCCCTTACTTTTTACATCCTTCTTCTATACTTCCTACCTACAAACCAGGTCCTACTGCAAAGATCCACAGAGCCATGAGCCCATGACGACCATGACTAGCAAGATATGTCTGAATTAACAAAAACAAAATATATAAATTTTCCTCCGTTGATTTTATTTTTTTCAAACTAAGGTGGTATAGTTTTTATTCATTTTGATGATTGCAAAAATATTCACTTGTTGGAATTTAACTAGAATCCTTTACATCTGTATTGTGTACATGAGCTGTTCTTCATTGAAATTATTGTATGAAACAGTAAATAATAATACGCGGAATAGAATACAGGCACAATGCTATCAACAAATGAACATTTGCTAGAGGAACCATATAATTTCGATCTCGTATAATTCTTCATCTAGTGATTAACGGAATTTACCTTTTATTGAGTAGACAGCTCAATTTCGTCATTTCTTTTCCTGAAATGAAATGCTCAAATAATCTTTGGCTTTCATAAAAGCGAAGTACGAAATTTTTCGAACCGGAACATGGATATATTTCAGATCCAGTCAGCAGACATTTTGATGAAAAATATTCAAAATGAAAGAAATCCATCATAATCTCGAAACTGATTTTTCTCAATTGAAACAGAGATTAACTTTTTTCAATTCTGCTCGTAAATATTACACCACGTTCTCAAAAGACAATAAACCGTACGTGTTATCAATGTTACTGTGGTACATCAGAGAGCATGCTGTTCAACCACATCCAAAATCCTAATCCCGCCGACTCACCAGCTGTCCAATTCTCAGTACCATCAGGGACTTTGCAACCTCCAATTCCGACTTTCCTTTTCTTGATTCACATAACGGGAATCCTCAAGATCAATTACATGATGACATCCAAAAGAAAATACCAACTGATCCGAAAATAAGCAATGATCCCGCCGAATGGGTTGTTAACGATATGACACGCGATATTCTTCTCCGACGTGGTATTGAGCAGAACATTAATTCAGATTTTTCTCAAACCAAGCGAACTTTCGCAGATCGAGCTAGATACCTATCACAGAAAGTATTTGCTCGCACCCTTCCAAATGGAGAAACTCAGCCACGACCATGGTTGGTATTTTCTGAAAGCAAATCAGCTCTATTTTGCGCACCATGCAAACTTTTTGGAAAAACCTTACAATTAACTGAAGGCTTCTACGATTGGAAAAATGTTCACCAACGCCTCAAAGAACATGAAAATCCTTTTGACCATAAGTCGGCGACCACTGAGCTTTTGAACAGAAGTACGACCAATGGGAGAATAGATAAAGCTCTGATCATTGCAGCTGAAAACGCCATTGATTATTGGCGAAATGTTTTAAAACGCGTTGTCGCAGTAATAAAGTCACTAGCTATCCGTGGATTACCATTTCGAGGTTCGACCGAGAATTTTCATTGCAATCATAATGGAAACTATATGATGTGTTTAGAATTAATTGCTGAATTTGACCCATTCCTAGCAGAGCACATACGATTGCACGGAAATAAGGGTAGCGGCTCGACCTCTTACCTTTCCTCGACAATTTGCGAGGAATTTATCCAGCTAATAGCGGACCAAGTTCGGAATAAAATACTGGTAGATGTAAAAAAAGCGAAATATTTTTCAATAAGTGTTGACTCAACGCCAGACATATCCCATATCGACCAATTGACATTTATTGTTCGTTACGTGAACAGAGACGGATGTGTGAAAGAACGATTTCTAAATTTTATTCCAAACTCTGGTCATAAGGCTAAGGAAATTGCGAGTTGCGTTCTAAATACACTTGAAAGTCACGATATTGATATTAAAAATTGTCGTGGGCAATCGTACGATAATGCAAGCAATATGTCCGGAATATACGGTGGCCTTCAAGCACTCATTAAGGAAGTTAATCCACTCGCAGACTACGTACCGTGTGCTTCTCACTCCCGCAACCTTGCTGGCAAATGTGCAGCTGAATCTTGCTCAGATGCTGCACATTTTTTTTCTGTACTTCAACAACTCTATAATTTTTTTACAGCATCAACTCATAGGTGGGCAATTCTGTTAGCTCACATCAAACCTGACTGTAGCGTTGTTAAAAGTCTCTCCCAAACTAGGTGGTCCGCCCGCCGCGATGCTTGCAAAAGCTTGTGCCAATCGCGAGGTGAAATCCTACATGCTCTACAGGAAATCAGTGACGATAACCACGAAAAGCCTGCGACACGTTCCGACGCATCGGCCCTTTATAATTCTCTGAATTCTTTGAAAAGTTGCATTACAGCGCTTCTGTGGAATGATGTGCTCAACAGATTTCATTCCGTAAGCAATGTTTTGCAGTCTGTAAATGTCAATCTGACCCTGGTCGTGGAGTTGTATCAATCTTTGATAGAATACATTAATACCATGCATGAAATGTTTGACACATACGAAAAAAATGCTATAGACAGGTGTGGAATCGAAGTATATCATTATGATACATCTCGAAGACGTAAGCGTAGAGTCGAATTTGATGAACAGAGAAATGAAGAAAATTCATTAACCGGTAGAGAAAACTTGAGAATCAATGTATTTTGCGTAATCATTGATAGGCTACGCATTGAACTTGACAAGCGGGCCACTGCGTACATTACATTAAACAATAAATTCGGTTACATACCAAAGTTACCAACAATGAAACCAGAAGCTATTGCAGAAAGTGCGCGAAATCTGCAAACTTACTATCCCGACGATCTAGAGGATACGCCAGATGTTGAGTTCCAACACCTTGGTGCGCACCTTAGTTCCCTTGGCTTTGGTATCAAGAGCTACACCATTTTCGAGCTATGTACAATGCTATATGATAAGAACCTTTTGACTGTCTACCCCAACGTACACATTGCTTTGCGAATATTTTTATGTATCCCGGCGACCAATTGTTCCGGAGAACGCTCTTTCTCTGTACTACGACGCGTGAAAAATTATTTACGATCGACCGTTGGACAAGAACGATTAAACGCTCTATCCCTCTTAACTATCGAAGCCGAACTTGTGAACCAAATAAACTACGATACTATTATAGATGAGTCTGCCCGTAACAAAGTTCGTAGAGTTCGTTTATAAAACCTACCGTTGACTAAATATAATACATAATAGGGTGGGCCGAAAATCCGCTTTTTCCAAATTTTTATTAGCAATAGCAAAAATATAGTTCATTATGCTTTAAAAAAAATTTGTGCAAAAGACTAGAATTTTCGGTCAACATCCTAGGCTCGCCCAACGCGATCAAAGATCAAAATGTTCAAAAAAATTTTTCGTTAGCTTATTTCAATCGGAAATTTTACGCTCTACAAAAAAGGTCCTTACACATAATTACGTCAGATTCACAGTTTCAGAAATACACCTGATTTTAGTATCGAAATTGTGATTTTTGACCATTTAAATAATGTTTATGGGTAAAAAAATATCCAGAAGCTCTTGGTTGTTTAGGAAATTGAATTTCCTACAGAAAGATATCTTGGTAAGATTTTTAGCGATTGATAATTATTAAGGTAATTACGGTTTTGTTGAAAAAAATGGCATTTTCGACATTAAATGATTTGTATCGTCGTGAAAAATTATTAATAAATTACTTATTCCATAGGAAATTTAATTTTCTACAAAAAAGGTTCTTATGTCGAATCACGTATCTTTAATAGTTTTTATAATAATTGTAAATTTCCAAAACAAATTACTTTTCTTACTACAGTTTGTATAAACAAATAAATTATGTTTTTTTTATGGAATAAGTAATTTATTAATAATTTTTAACGACGATACAAATCATTTAATGTCAAAAATGCCATTTTTTTCAACAAAACCGCAATTACCTTAATAATTATCAATCGCTAAAAATCTTACCAAGATATCTTTCTGTGGAAAATTCAATTTCCTGAACAACCAAGAGCTTCTGAATAGTTTTTTACCCATAAACATTATTTAAATGGTCAAAAATCACAATTTTGATACTAAAATCAGGTATATTTCTGAAACTGTGAATCTGACGTAATTTAGTGTAGGGACCTTTTTTGTAGAGCGTAAAATTTCCGATTGAAATGAGCTAACGAAAAATTTTTTGAACATTTTGATCTTTGATCGCGTTGGGCGAGCCTAGGATGTTGACCGAAAATTCTAGTCTTTTGCACAAATTTTTTTTGAAGCATAATGAACTATATTTTTGCTATTGCTAATGAAAATTTGGAAAAAGCGGATTTTCGGCCCACCCTAATACATAACATACTTGCTTCAATAATATACTGCTTTTTTGAAAAATGTGTTCCTCTTTCAATTCGAATAACCCAATTCTTACAAATTTTGTTTACTTATAAAAGCAATAATGAATATTTTATTATTTGCAACACAACAAATTTTTGTTCAATTGCATATTAATTTTACGATTCACTCGGGGCCTTCGAAATTTGAATCTAGGGTTTTTGTTATCTTTAGAGGGGCGGCATACATAAAGCTTGGCCTAGGGGTGACAAATTCCCAAGTCCGGCGTAGTTGGAAGGTCGGAGAAGAAGTGTATGAATGATGAGTGATGAGAATTGTAACTAAGGTAGGGACGCAAAAGTGCGGATTTAAGCATAGTGTGATTCCCAGGGCTTAGTAGTACAGGGATCAGGTGAGGATGAGAGGATAGCTGGAATAGAGATGAGAGCAGACGGATAGGTTGATGGTAGCTGCATACGTGGGAATAGAAATATTGTAGGGGAGGAAAGAAGGCACGTTCGGGTGGTGAGGCCCGGACGTAACAAAACCATCCATTAATTGATTAATCAAAAAAAAGATTAATCGAAACCATCGATTAATCGATTAATCGAAACCATCGATTAATCGATTAATCGGAAAAACGATTAATTGAAGCTGCGGATTAATCGATTAATCGCACAGCCTTACTTCGTATGTTAAAATGTTTAGCAAATAAGTCTATAATGAATTTTCCCTGTAGATGAAGTTGATCCGATCAGGTCCTTTGCTGCTGCAGCGAGATAGTCCTTATTTTTGAAAGCTTTTTATACATAAGATAGAATCCTAGAGTATTTTTGGATGTTCTGGCGGACTATCTTATTTGCGGGTAACGTACCAAAAACATGGGAAAAATGGGGAAAAAAATGGTTTATTTAATTTTTGAGCATGTTCCGGTCTAAAAATGGTAATTCTGACAGCGGTATTTGAAAGGAGGGGAAAAAATATACGAAAAATGGCTATTTGGAAGTTAGCCGAATATGACCTTCATAATCTAAAAAATGATTGAAAAATAAAAAAAAATGTTCTGGGCCCAATTCTGATCCTTGAAATCTGAAAAAAATCAGGGTGTTTTCTCAGTGGAGATGGCACCTCCATGAAATTTTCCAGATTTGTTGGAGCAAACCGTGAAGCAGAAAAATTAAAAAAAAATAAAAAATACGTTTTCATGCCTAGGGACTCTAGAATTAAGTTTAGGGGTCTAAAAATTTGGCTCAGGAGGTCTTCAAATATGTCCTTTCGAATAGCCAGTTCCGAATAAATATTCAGGTCAAGGCAATTTCAACGTACTTATTTCGCTATAGCCTTTCCTAATGATCCAAAACTGCGAAAGGAATGGATACATAGATGCCGTCGTGCTGGAGAGGGGAATCCTAACAGTTGCCACGTGTGTTCTATACATTTCAAGAAAGATGATTTTGAGATGGACGTGAAAAATCTTGTATGGGTTGCCTCAGAGGAACATATTAAACGAAAACGCAGTACCATCGCAGCACTTAGGATTGACGCTGCTTCAAGAGTCTGATTTATCAGAACGTGCAAAAAGAATAGAAAGAAGAAACAATAAGAATTTCATCAAAGAAGTGTTGCTGGAAAAAGATGAACCTCTGATAGATGTATCGACTACCGCTGACCCTCAAAATTCTGCCGAAGAAAATAATACAGATACGAATTTACAATCCGCAGTTGGTGAAACAAGGAGCGAACAGAACGAAGCTAATGCTCTCAGAGAAAAAATTCAAACACTTGAGGCTGAGAATGAAAAATTGCGACAGCAAATAACATCCCAGAAACTTCTTGCAAGATCCACAATAAAACGTCTACAAAATCAAAACAAATACTTAAAATCGAAAAAGCATTCCGAAAAGGAATTCAATTTGAAAATAAAACAAGTTTTGTCCTCCGTTCTCACACGTAATCAGCTCGACATTATACTTGGTAAAAAAAAAAGAGTCAATTGGACTACTGAAGAAATCTCTGCTGCTTTTACCCTGAGATATTTCAGTAAGCGATGCTACATCTATCTGAGATCAACCTCACATTACCCGCTGCCTGGATTGTCAACGTTACAGTCATATGCTTCGAAAATAAATATGAGGCAAGGACTATTGAATGATGTCTTCAACTTCATGGCGATAGCTGGGCGTGAAATGACTCCAGGAGAAAAGCTGGTTGTAATTCAGTTTGACGACCCTAGCGGGTTCTCATATACGCTGAGTACCCTCCAATTCTACGGTATGGACACGGTATAGGTATTTACTTGGTATAACCACTGTGAGAATACCGTTGTTTCACAGTAGATTCGCGCCCAAATCAGACCGAAAACATATCGTAGTAAAATCGTATGTTTCTCGTAGTCATACGGTGCGAAAATCAGATGTATCGAGATATATATTTCAGACGTCTATTTATCCGAACTTGTAAATCACGTATTACTGAGTGTGAGATGTCAAATTATATGCGTAATGCTCGACCTTATCTACCTCACCCCACCGAATTGATTCATTTACATTTTATGTGTAGGTCATGTCCAGGACTTGAAAAGGTGAAAGTTATAATAAAATGTGCTTATGAGACAATAAGTTTGAATAAATTCAAGTGCCTTTATATGTTTCGAATAGTATAGTACCTTTAAGAAGCTCGTGGCTCAGTGGCCAGTTCGCTTTGATTATCGGTGATCACCGCACGCGTCTATCGCTCTGCTGTGTTTATCAGTTCTGTGTTTATCTTTCTTATGGCCACTTTCTTCACCTCTGGTTAAATTTATCCGGCAGATATCCTATGCCTTTAGCACAGGATATCTGGCGGATAACTCTATCCGCAAGATAACCCTAGGTGAAGAAACTGGCCATTAGTGATTTCCTAGCAGCTATTTCAAATTTCTGCTACCACGCGAAGTAAAACTCTAAAACCCGGTGATGCACCGAACAAATCCCAGTCAGCATCAATCATGAAAAATTCAAAGTTAAGTAATCGTTCGATAAATATAACGAAGTCCCCATCTTCGTCGCTCAAAACTGTCAAAACCGCAAATTCTCGAGCTCCTCCAGTTAGCCCTCAGCCCAGTGCTTCTAAAATTGAGCCAAGTCTACCGGCTATAGTGCCGACCTCTAACCGCTTTTCTCCGTTGGAAAAAGCCCCAGAATCAATTCCTGATGATCAATCGCTAGCCTCCAAAAAACAAAAAAATCCGCCGATCGTAGTCAAAACGGTTATCGGGAACATCAAAAACTTCACTTCTCAACTGTCTCATCTATGCAAGGACCAATTTAAAATTAAATATACCGGTAACACAACCCAGCTGCGCCTCTCCACCAAAGCTGATTATCTTCTCTGCGTTGACTGTTGCAAAAACCATAATTTTGAATTTCACTCCTATGCCTTCAAAGAAGATCTCCCTCGAAAATACGTCCTCCATGGCCTCCCGGAGACCATGACAACCGACGATATCTTGGAGGACCTATCTAAGTCAGTTAAAGTGAACCACATCAAACAGTTTATTAAAAACAATCCGGATGGCTCAAAAAAAAAGTTACCAGTTTTCTTAATCACCACCCCTCCTGATGTTACTCTCAATCTACTCAAGAACATTAAAACAATACTGTATCATTCTTTCACGCCTGAGAAATTCAAAGCAGGTGCCAACGTCACACAGTGCTACAACTGCCAATCGTTCGGTCACACAAGTAAATATTGTAACATCCAAATTAAATGCTTGTGCTGTGCTGGAAACCATAAAATTCAAGACTGCTCCAGCGAGACTAACTCGAATTGTGCCAACTGCAATGGTGACCATGTTGCAAGCTTCCGTCTGTGTCCTGCGCGAACTAAATTTGCAACGGCCATGGCTTCTAAGACTACTGCTCTTAACCAGCAAAATAAGACGAACCTACAGGTTACGTATGGTATTTCTAACAATCCCGCTGAACACATCGCTGCTGATCTGCCTCCGAGAAGTAAACAAACTTTTGCTGACGTCCTCAAGAGCTCAACTCTTTCTTCTTCACCGAGAGCTCAAGCGTCTCATTCGGACATCGTTACCGCGCCTAATCGCACGGTCAACATCAACTCTACCTTGGCTGTCCTTGGTGAATTTAATTTAATTTACACCGAGCTAATCCATTTAAAAATCTTTGAGATCTTAACTGAACTTAGGGATATGATCACCAAGCTGAAAGCCGTGACGTCCCCCCTCGACAAAATCAATGTTATTCTTACCTATGCACACCTTTTCGAACAACCATGCCCATAAATAAAAATCATCTCAACCTACTGTCACTTAACATCCAAAGTATTAAGGCCCACGTGGAACAGCTCTTTCAGCTCCTCACCGACAACAACATAGACATTGCGTTCATCTCGGAAACCTCCTTAAATCCTAAGCTAAGTGTAAGGCTCCCGGGTTATGATATCATAAGAAAGGACAGATTAGGCAGCTCGGGTGGGGGTGTTACTATTATAGTCAAATCAGCCATCCCATTCCTTAATTTAAATCTCCCGAACGACCTTCCCATATCTTGCACTGAGGTTACTGCTATATCCATATCTCTCAACTCTATCAAAATCAACCTGATGGCTCTTTACAACCCGCCTAAAAATACAATTCTAAAAGAAACCTTGCTCAGGCTGCGCAAACTGCCCGGTTCCCTCATTGTTTCTGGCGACTTCAATGCCAAACATACTTCATGGGGCTGCGTGAGGAAAAACACCTCGGGCAACGTGCTACGTTCACTCATAGACTCGACAAATCTCTTCCTCCTCGCCCCTCCTGGGCCTACCTTTATACCTGTTAAGCAAAACGAAACTCCTAGCACAATAGACCTAGTCATTACCGATATCCCAACACTAATCTCTAACGTTCACACTCTGACGAACGCTCCAGCTGATCACCTACCCGTCAGATTCGACCTAGCTCTATACTATACCCCGGTTCCTATTTCCGCTAAACTAGACTATAGTAAGGTTGATTGGTCCAGATTCCGCTCCGAGCTTGATAACAGTATCTCCACTGCTGCACCCATTCTCAGTACCTCTAAGGACATTGATCAGGCGGTCCTGGAGACGACGAACTCTATCACGTCTTCCATTCAACACTTAGCTCCCGCGCTTAACCCTAGCCACTCTCTTCCTCCAATCCCTCCCCACATTAAAAATATGATTAGGGTTAAAAATATTGAGCGCAAACACTGGCCAGCCAGTCGCCGCAGGACAAATAAAACTAACTAAAATTCGTTAGTTAAACAAATTAAATCGGAAATAACCATCTGGAGACAAAGACTCTGGGCTGATAAGTTAAACAAACTAAACGTTAAGGATAGCTCCATATGGAAACTAGCCAAAAATTTTAACAGTCCAAGGTCTTCCGGCCTCCCGGCCCTCAGGGCTTCCGCCACTGATCCCTTGGCTGTCACATCGAGTGCTAAGGCTAACCTACTTTGTGAACACTTCCCAGCTATTCACTCCAATTCCCTTAAATCCGGCAATCCATCGTTTAACCAGAAAATTTCTGCGGATGCTAAAAAATTCCTTGATAGTCCCAAGCCCTACAACATCTCTGATCTCCCCCACCACACTTCCCCTAAGAAAGTTAACGCTTTCATTTCGAAGCTCAAATCCTCATCCGCGCCTGGACACGACAAGATACACAACATCATCCTCAAAAACCTATCTAGGAAAGCCATAGTACGTCTTTCAAACATATTTAACGCCTGCCTCAGACTGGAATATTTCCCCGTGTGCTGGAAATTAGCCAAGGTTATCCCAATCCTCAAACCAGGAAAAGACCCTACGGCTCCTATCAGCTATAGGCCAATCAGCTTGCTACCCACCCTAAGTAAAGTTCTTGAGAAAGTAATCCTAGCTAGGATTAACTCCCACATCGTCACCAACAGCATCATGCCTCCTGAGCAATTTGGTTTCAGAAAAGGTCACTCTACCGTTCACCAGCTGTTAAGAGTTGTGGATGAGATCAAAGCTCAATCCCGAAATAAACTCACGTCTACACTTATACTTCTTGATAGTGAAAAAGCCTTCGACTCGGTCTGGCACCAAGGTATCATTGTCCAACTCATTGAGCTAAACTTCCCGTTCTATCTAATAAATTTAATCAACTCCTACCTGAGTTATCGTAGAGCTATAGTGGCCTCAGACAATGTTAGTTCTAAACCGATTTCAATCTCAGCAGGAGTTCCACAAGGCTCTATTTTGGCCCCATTATTGTTCAACATCTATAATGTCAACCTCTATCAAGAGACTCGGTAGAGTCTCGCGCCAAGTACATTAAAAAAAATTCATCTCATGACTCTACCACTCTCGTTTACCGGAACGGGAGTTCAGCGCAGGAGTGGGGGTAACCATATTATTTCATTAAGCGTATATAGGCAATATCCCAGGGCTCGCCGATTTATTGCAGAAATAAGATGCGAAAGAGATTTCATTTGAGCCTCATATCAATGCAATCGGTGTACGGATAGCTGAGATATGATTATTTATAAAATGGAGAGGGTCAGTTTCACGATCAGAATTTCTCCGGCTCACGCCAGATTTGCACATTTGCCCGGCTACCTAACAACATAGAAGGTACCTTCAAGAAACGAAAGTTACACATAGAAAAAATTAAATAAAAGCAAAGCGAGTTTGTCGGTCTATGACACAATAACGCTCTCTATGGCCCACGAGAGGCAGCATAATCGCGTATGCCGTATGGTGGAACGTATATTTCATTCTCGATGACAGTGTGACGTCCGGGTGTCACCACCCGCACGTTCTCCCTTCAAGTACATCCCTACCTTTACCTTGACTTCAATCCTCTAACTATTCACACGATTCTCTCCTTTACTGCAAATCTCTACTCTTATCTTCTACCTGATACCTGGCCGTCCACGTCCAACTCTCCATCTTTAAGAAGACACTCGTTGCACACGGCACCGCCAAATGCAACGAGTCAGCTAATCCTTTACCCTCACTCTACCTAATCATAGTCCTACTACTCACTTCTGAACCAGCCTCTTAACGACTAACATAAAATAACCGAACCTATTCTACATACGAAATATAATAAATCAAGTTTAGTTCAATAAATCAACTGTACGTTCATTATAATTACCTACATCCCCTCAGTCATAGCTTGAACAGGGACTAGACCCGAATTTAGATATAACAACAGTTGCGGGGAACGAGGATGAAAATAACGTAAAATATGGAGTAATAATTAAACGTACTCAAAAAAACTGGGAAGTGATAGTTGTTCATTACATTACAGTTAATACAGGAGTCCTATGAAATAATAATAATATCTATCTTCTCATTTATTTCACAAGATCGAGCCTTTGAGGTTATGAGAATTATCTGTCATGATTGATCGCGATTTATACATAACAAAGGTTCGGCAGTAATTTACCTATATTTATTCGAATAGTTGCTTCTCTGATAACAGAAAGTAGCTCACATGAAATTTTTATATTGTCAAAAAATTGTTTGCCGCTATAGGATAGAAATAACCCCATCTGCATATTAACCTATCTGCAGATAAATAAATTGGTTACGAAGCTTATACTACAGCCTTTGAGGAAATGTGTCTGAACGTGATCAAAATGAAGAAAAATATGTGATCGATTAGTTATTGAGGCTGAAGAGATGTTGTATGGTTCAAATATCGTGTATGAAGTACTGACATATTTTATAACAATACCTAGGCAGATAACATTGTTACCGAAGATTCAACGAGGTATTTGTAATTAAATGCCAAATATAATGAATAATATGAATTGAGTCACCGTGCCGTGGGAAACGTTTTTTGCACTGAGAGCTATCAATGCATGCAATGTGGCTGATCATAATGAAATGAGCAAGATAAAGGACTAAAGACTAAAAAATAAATAAAAATAAAAATTAATAAGAATGTCATTTTGCTATGTCATTGTGATTATTTTGCTAGTTCAAGATAATTTGATCAGTATTCGAGCCTCCAATAATGAAATCATAGTCCTAAGTAGCCTATGATTTTGTCTTCGACAGTTGACTGCAGAGTATAAACTTGACAGTACCAATTGGAAATGATGTTTAAAAGGCATCAACATAGCGTAATCTCAAGAAGAGTTTCCACTTTTATTTTTCGATTATTCAGCAACAAAAAATTACACTAAATTGTTGTAAATTTTTTTTAAATTTATTAGACAAATTCAGGAAATGCGCAGTAGTACCAGAACTTTGAGCTCAAGGAGGAGACACAAGCTCATTGGAATGAATGGAACAGCATGGTTTTAATGTTTTTATCTGAAGAAGAACCTCTAGAAGTTTGATCCAAATCTACGACCACGAGATCTGACACTCTCCTTGTTAGTCTATCAATTACATAATTACATTAACATGACGTTACATTTTTATCGAAAGCAAGTCTACGATATCTACGATAGAACCTAATGCTAACGGGGGTCGAGGCTTCTCATCACAGTTCATTTTTCAGTTATCGATAACAACACAACTTTGTCAGTAAAACACTTTCAATAGAACTAACAGTTAGATTTATAGAAATGAATCGTTTCGTGGAAAATACCATTTAACAGAAACGGTTAAGAAAATCAAGACTGGTTCAAAAAGTTATGAAATCCCCCAAAAGCACCTCGGGTGCAAAAACCTTGCGCCGAGTACATTAAAACGTAGTAGCTATCAACAAAAATTTAATAAAAAAAATAATCAAAGAAGAAGTATTTGATTATACATTTGATCTACAAAAGAATTGAAATCAATGGCCGTTGCCAAGAACAATTTGGTTGATATTTACATCTCAATATACATAATATGCGTAACACATAATGAGATGCAACATACATACTCACAAGAAAAGATCAATTAAAATGAAAATTGAGAAAAAAAGAAACGAGAAAAAAAAATTTGGAGGTAGTGGTACTTGGCGGGCATTTTTGTAGAAATTACAAGAAAATATATATTGAACTATTAATATATTCTTATAATAATTTGAACATCAGCCCGCCAAGTAGCACGTACTCCAAATTTTTTTTTTCGTTTCTTTTTTTCTCAATTTTAATTTTAATTGATCTTTTCTTGTGAGTATGTATGTTGCATCTCATTATGTGTTACGCATATTATGTATATTGAGATGTAAATATCAACCAAATTGTTCTTGGCAACGGCCATTGATTTCAATTCTTTTGTAGATCAAATGTATAATCAAATGCTTCTTCTTTGATTATTTTTTTTATTAAATTTTTGTTGATAAAAATATACCGAAAGGGGTGCACGTAGCGGGTTTTGCTGACGATCTTGCGCTTTTTTCGTCAAGCTCCTCTCCTAATACGGCCATAAAAAGAGTTATAAACGCTACTCATCTGATAGCGGCTGAATTAGACCGTCGGCACATTGAAATTAATCCGCTGAAAACGAAAGCTATATTATTTACTACAATCCGAAACCCTCCTGCTGAGATTCTGATCAAGGGTAAACCTGTAAAGACTGAATCCAAATGAAATCATGCAGGCCAGCGGACGTGATGTTCCAGAATCGATCGGCGTTCAAATATGTTATTTCTCATACAAAATGAGCCGACACGTATTTTGTTGTTTACCCCAAAAAATTATCCGAACCCGATATCGATTTTTTAAGATTTGAAGGCGAAAAACTTTCTTCGCCAATTTGAGGAACCAAATATTCGAAAAATAGCCGCCAAATCCGTAATTCTCGAGCTTTTTTGACGACTCTTATTTTATGTGATCCGGAATTTCGTACTCCATCGCGAAAAACAAAAAAATCCCAAAAATTTTGAAAATTGCCAACAATATCGATGTTTTTTGGAAAACATAAGAATTCACTTTTCTCAAAAACCCCATTTTTTTTTTTCTCAAAATTTGATATGTTTATCGGGGTAATATTGACTACTTACCCTATTGATGGCGACTGGTATTTTTTCTTGCTTTCCGAGTAATTGACTATTTTATTTTCTGAATTCCTGCACAACCGTATTTTCACTGTTTTTATGCTATGTACTCGCGAGCTTGTATTTTCTGTAGAATGCCATTTGTATATTGTTCGGGCTGCCGAATATCTTGTTGTTTAATTTTCTACGCGGTGTTTCTCTTACACAATACTTCAAATTACTTGTATCATGAACAAAAAGTAATGAAATCCCCCCCAAAGAGCACCTCTGTTGCAAAAACCTTTCGCCAAGTAGGTACATTAATGCGATATTTTCCACAAAAATAGATTTGCAGCCATTCAATCTACAAAAGTATTGAAATTAATGGACGTTATCAAGTACAAATAAATTTGCTCCCAATTAATTGCCTAATGTGATCCAGTTTTAGATTTTGGTAGCAGTTTACATTTCGATGTATACCTATAATGTGCGTAACACGTAATAACATGCGACATACGAACTCATAAGAGAAGATCAGTTGAAGTTAAAATGAGGAAAAAACAGAGAAAAGAAAAAAAAAATTGGAGGTAGTGGTACTTGGCGGGCATTTTTGTAAAAATTACAAGAAAATATAAATGCCCGCCAAGTACCACTACCTCCAAATTTTTTTTTTTTTTCTTTGTTTTTTCCTAATTTTAATTTTAATTGATCTTTTCTTATGAGTTCGTATGTCGCATGTTATTACATGTTACCCACATTATAGGTATACATCGAAATGTAAATTGCCACCAAAATCTAAAACTGGATCACGTTAAGAAATTAATTGGGAGCAAATTTATTTGTACTTGGTAACGTCCATTAATTGCAATACTTTTGAAGATTAAATGGCTGTAAAACTATTTTTGTGGGAAATATCGCATCAATGTACTTGGCGAAAGGTTTTTGCACCAGAGGTGCTTTTTGGGGGGGATTTCATTACTTTTTGTTCATGATACAAGTAATTTGAAGTATTGTGTAAGCGCAACACCGAGTAGAAAATTGAACAACAAGATATTCGGTAGCCCGAACAATATACAAATGGGATTCTACAGAAAATACAAGCTCGCGAGTATATAGCATGGAAACAGTGAAAATACGGCCGTGCAGGAATTCAGAGAATGAAATAGTCAATTACTCGGAAGGCAAGGAAAAATACCAGTCGCCATTCATAGGGTAAGTAGTCGATATCACCCCGAAAAACATATCAAATTTTGAGAAAAAAAAAAATGGGGTTTTTGAGAAAAGTGAATTCTTATGTTTTCCAAAAAACATCGATATTTTCGGCAATTTTCAAATTTTTTCGGATTTTTTTGTTTTTCTCGATGGAGTACGAAATTCCGAATCACATAAAACAAGAATCGTCAAAAAGCTCGAGAATTACGGATTTGGCGGCTATTTTTCGAATATTTGGTTCCTCAAATCGGCGAAGAAAGTTTTTCGCCTTTAAATCTTAAAAAATCGATATCGGGCTTGGATAATTTTTCTGGGGTAAACAACAAAATACGTGTCGGCTCATTTTGTATGAGGAACAACATATTTGAACGCCGATCGATTCTGGAACATCACGTCCGCTGGCCTACATGATTTCATTTGGATTCAGTCTAAAGTTTTCTAATCAGGTGAAATATCTAGGCCTTATCATGGACAAAAAATTGCTTTGGGCGGACCATCTTGCACAGGCTAATGCGAATGCCAAGGCCAAGCTGGCTCGCCTATATAATCTCCTACACTCGCCCCACCCCAACCAATCATTGAAAATATTATTGTCTAAGTCTATAATTAGACCCACTCTACTGTATGCTTGTCCCATTTGGCATAACGCCGCCAATACTCACATAAATAAACTCCAGATAACTCAGAATAAGTGCCTCAGAATCGCGACTAGTACTCCTCCAGACTCTTCGGTTATCAAACTGCACGAAACGTTAAAAATTCCACTGCTTCCTGAATTGATAAAAAAACAGACACTCAATTTTTACGAGGCTGTCAAAAAGCATGAAAATCATCAGTTGAGGACAATTAACCCGTTCTCCCACTCCAGATGGGCCAAGCATACCCACAACGCTATTTGGAGCGTATCAAACCTGACTCAATCTAGTTAACTGTTAGAATTTCTTATCATTGTACATACTTATTCATTCGCTCTCATCCATTGTAACCATTCTGTATTAGGGTTTTTTTTTTTAATTTTCCCCCTTGTAACCTAAGATCCACCGGCCGTAGTCTTAAGTCCTTGAAAAATGTAAGCTTATGTAATATTTAATCCAAGGCCTCCGGGCCGTTAATTAAGTCTACAATGTATGTACTACTGTATCATTTAAGGCCCATCCCTAGTCGCCCACCTCCTTTTTGCCGAAAAAGGGGCGGGGGAGGCACATCTCGATTATTATCCGGGCCCAGGCGTCGAAGACGCAAAAATAAAATGCAGAGCGGCGATTCTATTTTAATTCCAAACACATACGTCCGAAAATATGTTTGTTTTATGCGAAAATAGAGCTGCAGCACCGCTTTTAGATTTGTCAAATGTCAATTTCCTCGGCGGCCATTATTATGTAGCTGTACGCCGAGTTTCGCTTGTCCGGGAGGTAAGTGGCGCCACGAATATATTGCTCCGACGCAAGAATAGTACACTAAGAGAGTGATATCCTTGGGTCCGACGGTAAGTGTAGGAGTCTGTGGGCAGGACGCGCTTGGTATTCTGTGGGTAAGACCGCTCTGGCAGGCCGCCATGTTACACGGTGCGTGATCTCTCCGACTCACCGATCGATGTAGTCAGCCGTCAGCGATAAAGACACGCGGAGAGATCACGCACCGTGTAACATGGCGGCCTGCCAGAGCGGTCTTACCCACAGAATACCAAGCGCGTCCTGCCCACAGACTCCTACACTTACCGTCGGACCCAAGGATATCACTCTCTTAGTGTACTATTCTTGCGTCGGAGCAATATATTCGTGGCGCCACTTACCTCCCGGACAAGCGAAACTCGGCGTACAGCTACATAATAATGGCCGCCGAGGAAATTGACATTTGACAAATCTAAAAGCGGTGCTGCAGCTCTATTTTCGCATAAAACAAACATATTTTCGGACGTATGTGTTTGGAATTAAAATAGAATCGCCGCTCTGCATTTTATTTTTGCGTCTTCGACGCCTGGGCCCGGATAATAATCGAGATGTGCCTCCCCCGCCCCTTTTTCGGCAAAAAGGAGGTGGGCGACTAGGGATGGGCCTTAATTTTTGAATAAAGCCTGTTCATTCATTCGTGGCTCAGTGGGTAAGCGCTCTGCTTCATAACCGCGTAACCGTGTGATCGGTGGTTCGAATCCCGCTAATGGTGTATTTTTTTTTTTATTTCTTTTTTTTTCCACGCAATTTGCATTATTCATCCATAAATATCATGCGAATTAGTGTTTATAGTAATCGCTTTCGACAAATAAAAATAATCGTTGCACACTTTCCTTATTTTTATACCGTAACAAATCTATTCATGAACTGTATACATACGGTATGCGCATGGTCTGCTTTGGGCGCAAATATACCACAAGGCAACGTATGAATACCGTCTTACTATCTAGGTATAGCTAGCGGTAAGAGCGTAGTCATACGTTGTCTCATGGTATATTCAGCGTATATATAAGAACCCGCTAGGGGAAGTAAAAGTGCATGAAACGTGAGGATCATAATTTATTCATTTAAAGCGATATTTCATTTCGTGAGTTCTTACATATTGATTTCACATAGGTATGAATACGACAAAGTCAACGATGAAGTGATTGGACCACATTCCCAACTGCAAGCTATTATGGCAAAAGGCTTGATAGGAAAGTGAAAGCAGCCGATATACTCGGATTTTGACCAGAAAATGACGCCAGAAATTTTAAATACTGTTCTAAAAAAGCTGCACTCTATTGGTTACGAAGTCGTGGCTTGTGTAAGTGACTGTGGCGGTGGAAACGTTGGGCTGTGGCGTGATCTGAATGTATCAATTGAACAATCATGGTTCCCTCATCCAATCACAAACAATAAAGTATACTTCTTCGCTGACGCTCCCCACTTGCTGAAATTGATAAGGAATTGGCTTATCGACTTAGGTTTTATATTAGAAGATGGCACAATTGTGAATAAAGCACCAATAATCGCACTAATTGAACTAACTGGTCACGAAATCAGTGTTTGCCATAAATTGAACGAAGCCCACATTGCCCGTAAAGATAGTCGGAGACAAAATGTATCCCTGGCGTCTAGACTGCTTTCTCATTCTACTGCTACTGCTTTGAAACATTATCGTCCTAGAGTTGATAAGGAACTAGCAGTGAATACTGGAGATTTTATTGAGCTAGTAAATTCATGGTTTGACGTCACGAATTCATACAGACCTGTCGTACCACTTTTCCCATCAAAAAGTGGATTTGGAATGAACCTTGAGGCGCGAACTGAAATACTCGACAGAATGTTTCAAACCATACACAGTATGCGCTGTATTGGAAAAAAGTCACTTCAAACATTTCAAAAAGGTTTGCTGATGTCGATCAACTCATTGAAGGCTCTCCAAGAAGATTCAAAAGTGCGCTATGATATATCATATATACTGACGCACAAACTCAATCAAGATTGCTTAGAAATTTTTTTTTCACAACTCAGAACTCGCGGTGAATTAGATGACCATCCGATCCCAATGAACGCATTATTTAGAATACGCATGGTAATCCTGGGTGAGTTCTCTGATGTTTGGAATAAACAAAAAATAGTAACATAAATGACTCCTAACTCCAAGGAGAAATAAATGAATAAATAAATGATGAACTAATGTGTATATGTCATACATATTTTGTTACAGGAAAGAATCCAGGTATTGTACAGAGTAATACAAACACTGTCGATGTTGCACCTGACGAATACGTTGTGGCAAAAGTTCTACAACAAGCTTCGATCAGAGTACCTGAACCTGAACCTGAAACCGAAGTTTTTGAGCTCCTTGATGGCTTCAGTGCATCACTTACTTCTAGTGATCTGAGTAATTTTAGCAACAACGATGATCACCAGGGCTCTCGTAATTCGAATTATCTCGAAGGGGAAACCGCACGCGAGGCAATCGATTCCTTGGCTGGGTGGGTGGCAAGAAAATACCACGATACCTATCCTAACCTTGGCGATTATTCTCATATACGGGTCGCAGACCACAATTATGCACTTCCAAGCTGGACTCAGCATCTCTCATATGGTGGTCTGACAGTACCATCCGCTGAATGGGCTACAAGTGCTCTGAAGTTTGAAAAATACTTTAAAAAACATCACGGTGGATCCGGAGATTCAGTACGTCTGCAGAAGGGACAAGGAGTAGTTGCAAAACTAGTTGAAAGAATCATGCGCCGGACAACCTTACCAGAACCTGTCGTAATGACTTTCATCAGACAGAGAACTTTTATCCGAATGAATTACCTAAACTACAAGATCAAAGAAAAAAAAACATTAAAACGTAAATTCGTCGATGCAAAGCGTGAGAATGAAATAAGAATGCGTATTCGTAATAAGCAACGCAAAATTATTAAATAGATTATAGTGTCAGTGTATAATTGGTACTTGTTTCACATATTGTGGGATTAAAATCTTAATGAAATCCAATGTTTGTCAATCTTTTTTTCCAATCTGTTCTTCCGAAGTTTATTACAAATTGTGTTATACATGAATACATTTACTAATACATAATATTACGAAAGATGCTAAAATAAATATTACATGCCAAACCTAATTTTCAAATACTCAAACTTCGTAAATTCCAGTAAAGTATATTATATTGCTTGTTATTGTGTTAAATATAACCTAAAAGCATGTAAAAAAGATATTTTATTCCGTGAATAATAGCCTCCAACAATGTTTAGTACGATCAGAACGATATAAAACTGTAGAAGTAAATGGTATATAGCCGTTATTTTGGTTATGCCGCCGAGCTAGGGTCTAGCGCTACGTCACAGACAGACCAGCCAATCAGCGTGAACTGCGTGAACTGCCGCATTTAGACATCCTAAACAATTAACATGAATATACTATGGACAAACAAAAATTTAGACGTACCGTCCACCGGTGTAATTATGGTATCGCAGGAGCAAATATGGTACAAGCACGTTTTTTGTTTCTGTACCCGTTATCGTGAAGTAATTCGAACTTTGCGTCTAACTAAAATGTAGTGGGAAGTGTCCCAAACGGAGTTCATAAAACGTCAAGGGTTTTTATTTCGTGAGAAAACCGAAAGAAAAATCGTAAGAACGCTACAACGTCAAAACCTTAGATTTCACGTTTTCGCGTACTTACGAATTTTTTCGGTTTTCTCAATATGAATAAACACTCGACGTTTCATGCACTCTGTTCGGGACACTTCACACTATGTTGTAACTAGATGCAGAGTTAAAATTACTTTACGACAACGGGTACACGAACAAAACATATGCTTGTACCATAATTGCCCCTGCGATACCATAATTACCCTGGTCGACGGTACCTCTGTTTGAATTGTTTCTAACATCACTCATTCAAATTGTTACTTCTTCAATTCAAGCGTGTTGATTTGTTCTTGCAGTGAAGGTACGGTTCATAGACATATAAGAATAGACCGCGTGAGGGGGCCAAATAACCGATAGCGGAATAGAAAGAGAACGCTGCATAAGGGTACTCTCTCTCATTGTCTTGCCGCGCATGCGCAACAGCGTTCGCGGTCCGCTCGTTTCTTGTTGATGTTCCGACGCGTGCCCCGACGTCTAGCAGTGTGCATGTGTGCGAAAGAATAGACAAGGATAGAAGGTCCCCTTATGCAGCTCTCTTTTTCTATCGAGCCATCGCACCAACTTACACGCTGGTGGCCCCCTCCCGCTGTCTATTCTTAAATGTCTATGGTACGGTTCGTGTCTATACCCTTTTTCCAAATGTGAGTTTTCTGTATTCCTTTAAATGTTTTCACGTTTTTGCAATCTTCTATTTTACTCTTTCGAAAGAGTTGTAATTATTCTGGTGTAATTGCAACTCATTCAAGGGGGTAAAACAGAAGAATAGAAAAACGTGAAAATGTGAAAACAATCAAAGGAATACAAAAAACTGACGTTTGGAAAAAAGACATAGACACGAACTGTACTTTCACTACAAAAACAAATCAACACGCCTCACAGTGGGACGGAATCCCAAATTCCTGGCCAAAAGTCGAAAACGCATTCAGTTCGGGTGAAAATCAGTACTCGGGGGTTTTTGGGGTCGCTGATCACAAATCTGAAGTCAAAATTCAAAAAAACAAAATGGCGGATCCAATACAGCTAAAAATTCATTCAAAAACGCATTCAATTCGGGTAAAAGTCAGTACTCGGAGGTTTTTGGGGTCGCTGATCACGAATCTGAAGTCAAAATTGAAAAAAAAAAACCAAATGGCGGATCCAATATGGACAACTTGTATAGAACAAACGTTTTATTTATACTAAAGAGACAATGATTTGCTTAAAATTAGGGTACCACAGAGATATGAAAATTATAATGATGTATATAGATAGTTTAGAAATAACAATTAATTGCTTAAAATTAGGTTCATACAAAAATGTTTAATTTATAATGTTGATAGATACAATAAAAATTACCATTAAATTTCTAAGTAAATATAAAATACGGAAATGCTAGGAAACATAAAAAATCCTGAAACTTTTCCAAGAATTTGCCCTCGTGCCTCGAAACGATTTTCCACTTATCATTAAATTTCGATAACAAGATATGTATGACACATCTCACGTCACCCGATAGCGTGAAAGGACGTTGTAATTTTTCGGCATGGCCTTTTCAATTTCTTCGTACGCTGTAGCTGCACCATCATTCAGCTTATTTTTGATGAGCAGGGAAATATCCTTCCTGTATAAACCAGGTACTACAGGATCATCGGCAGCAGATTCTGGAATGTCGAAGTGTAATACATATTAATAGGCAATTACATATTCAACCTTACTTGATATTGTTCGTTCTACAATATTATTCATAACTAGTAAATAATAATTCTTGAATTATTCATGATAGCTAATAATGCATCGTAAAATGAATGAAAAGGAAAAGCAAGGAAATGGGGACAAAAAATGAATCATTTTTTATGCCTCTTGAAAGGGGCTTAGCAAAAAATGACTTAAGATAAAATATATCTTCTTTGGAGCGTGGAATATAGATCCGCTATTAAAAATTAGGATAATGAGAAAAAAAAACGATTTGGGCCTCACCAAGCCCACCTAAGGCATCGGGCCCACAATGTGAGTACATCCCTGGATGGATCTTTCGAAATCATACAACTTTCATCTGAAGTAATAAGTAGAAATCTTGACCTCGTGAATTATGTGAGATAGGTTTCATGGATATGAAGGTCAGAAAGAAAGAAGTCACTAGTAGTGTAACGTTTCGGCCCAAGTTGAGGGCCCTCCTCAGACAGAAGTTTTTATTCACTGTTGAATAAACACAATTTACGATAGTATAAACAATTCCAACAGTTCACTTGAAAAATTTTTCTTGATACATATAAAGCGAAGGAACACACCTTAAAAATACGTGTACAACAAAGGCGTGCATAGTGACAATTGCACTGGGATACGCAACTCCCAACTAAACATCTTTAAGATTAAAAATTTAAAGAGACAGAATCAAAGCGACGGATGAGTAAACTAATCCTCGACACTCGGTGCGAAACTGACTGTAGACAAACCTATTATAAGATAGTATATGTAAGACAAGAACCAGGCAAAACAGAGAAGGACATCGAGCAAACAAGAGAGACCTTCATAATCATATGATATATAATAGGTGAAGGTAGACAATATGAACTCGACGATAGAGAAAGAGATACACAACAGTACCTCGGGAAATCTTAGTCTAGTCTCCCCGAAGACTTTCATCTCCATCCCTTATGTCCAAGGGCTCTTCGAGTCATTGAACAGACTTTTTAGCAAGTATAATATACGGTTGGTGGGAAAAAATTCTTTCGATCTAAGTTTTTTGTTTGATTCAGGTAAAGACCGGTTACCGTCTGATAAGCGTTCGAATGTAGTGTATCGAATTCCATGTAGAGATTGTAATTCTGTATACATAGGGCAAACAAGCAGACACCTTCGGACTCGTATTTTAGAACATAAAAACAATTACAAGGAGGATACAGATAGACACACCGCGCTAACATCTCATATGTTGACTCACGACCACCTTTTTGATTTTGGTAGTACCAGCATCCTTTGCGAAGAGTCTAAGTACTATAAACGTCTACTGCTTGAGATGTGTAATATTGTGGGACATATTAACTCAGTTAATCGGAGACAGGATGTAGAACATCTCAGTAACACCTACAATCTTCTTTTAAAGAATGTGAATTAGCTGCTATCTGTATCTCTTTCTTTATCGTCTAGTTCATATTGTCTACCTTCACCTATTATATATCATATGATTATGAAGGTCTCTCTTGTTTGATCGATGTCCTTCTCTGTTTTGCCTGGTTCTTGTCTTACATATACTATCTTATAATAGGTTTGTCTACAGTCAGTTTCGCACCGAGTGTCGAGGATTAGTTTACTCATCCGTCGCTTTGATTCTGTCTCTTTAAATCTTTAATCTTAAAGATGTTTAGTTGGGAGTTGCGTATCCCAGTGCAATTGTCACTATGCACGCCTTTGTTGTACACGTATTTGTAAGGTGTGTTCCTTCGCTTTATATGTATCAAGAAAATTTTTTCAAGTGAACTGTTGGAATTGTTTATACTATCGTAAATTGTGTTTATTTAACAGTGAATAAAAACTTCTGTCTGAGGAGGGCCCTCAACTTGGGCCGAAACGTTACACTACTAGTGACTTCTTTCTTTCTGACCTTCATATCCATGAAACCTATCTCAACTTTCATCTGAACCACTTCTCCCTATTTCATGTTTTAGTTGTTCGAAATTAAGAAAAATACACTTTTCATTACAAAAACTTGCACCAATAACGGTGGCGCAGAAAGTCGCGAAATTTTCTTGTTTTTTTCATTAAAGAATAGACCAATCTACACCATGAAACAAGTCCGGCCGTGCAACAATAGGGTACAATTTAACTTTTCTCTACGTGCTTACAATTTCCCGTTTCAATTTTACGTTTATTTTCGGACAGATTATTCTTTTATTGTTATCACATACATCATTATTGTAAATTTAGAATTCCATGATGATATTGTACTTACTTTCCCCTTTCGAACCCATTTTTTAGATGTTTTTTACGTTTTTATTTCTGGGCTTGGCGACGTTCTGAACACAGCACTGTAAATTTCGGTCGGAGCGCGATGCGTCTGGCTCGAGCGAGGGTCACTATGGAACTGGAATACAATAGCAGGTATAAGGGATCGTCCCCTCCTAAGTCTGCATTTCGACGTTCCGACTATTACTTTACCTAACCCACCACTTCAAAACCCCGAAAACGAAACTTTGTTTTTCGACTTTTGGCCAGGAATTTGGGATTCCGTCCCACTGTGCGTTGCAGTAAAATTAACATTGCGGCGATTCCTTCACCGAGCGACCAACGACGTTCGGGAAGAGGTGCGCGACCAACGAAAGGTTAATGTTCAAGTACAAATAAAATACCCTATCTAACTAAATAGTGAATTTTATAGAAATAATATTATAAATTACAATTCATAATTTTGTTGAAAATTAATATACATTTATTGTAAAACAAACTAAAATAATATCAATAAATTTGTAGCCTGCAGATGGCTGGCTAGGCCCAGCCGAAACGTCGTAATAACAGCGTTCTTGTGTAATTGACCTATCTCCGACGCTTCCTACTCTACAGATATTGGGCCAACAATGCATCACTTTCCCCGTGCTCACCAGTCACCCGCCGAGATACGGGGAAAGCGGTGCATTGTTGGCCGATGTCTGTAGTCACACTGTCGTATCCTTTTCCAGTAAAATCTGAAGCTGAGCATTGATTGGTGCATTCTTTTTTTGCTTGTGGGAAAAAAACGAAGCTAATTCTGTTGACTTTTTTGGGAGAGTCACTTTCGACATAGTTTTTTGCTGGCTAGACAATCTCTATTCGAAATGCGTGAATTTTGCGACACCCAATGAATCTAAACAATTGTGTACCTTTGTATGAACTCCAGAGTACTTGACAAATTAATCGGGTATGCGTATTCAAAGATATAGTACATTGCAAATGTTAATGACAGACCCTCTAGAAGTCCAGTGATCTTGACCCAAATTTTCCCTTCGAGTAGGACCTCATAGCTTGCATTAGTATCCAAATACGATTTTTCCATAATGATAAACAGTTCTTTCAAGTGATCACTTGCAAGCAAGAAACTTTTCAGAATCGTTATGCAAGTAACCTACAGGCTCACAGAAAGATTTTTGCAAGTTCACACAAAATCAGCAAAAGCGAACCGAAAGTTTTGTGTGTTCACTCAAAACATTCCATCATTTGAACCCTAAAAATTATTTTGGGCCGTAAACAATATGAATGAGTATGTAAGCTTTGTGAAGTTGCATTCTGCAATTCGTCACGGAATGTGCAATTTTTAGTAAATCGGCGAAGACAGACAGCTCTCGGAGGTAGCGACAGATCGTGGGTCAAATTAGATTTGATTATTAGGTTAATTAATACTTTTTGTTTTGCATTTTTTCATGAAAATTGTAAATTGGAATGACGGAGTACGGTACCAGGACATCGAGGGAACTCAGATGCCTGTGACGACGGATATCTTTTCTTGTATGATGTTGGATTTTTTTATGGATCTCGATGCACCTTTTGTCAACCTGACCGTGGATGTTCGAGGAACGGTTGAACTCGTTTCGGGCTCCTCCCGTTCCCTCCAACTTATCAGCCTGGAGCTGAACCACCTACCGCCTACTAATTCTAGATCTCGTCGATGGTCGAACAAAGCTGTGTGAACTGAGTAGCCCGTCAACAGCTTCCCATCCTCGAGGATTTGTTGACTTGGTGGTCAAACTAGACTTAATCACCGACTTTCTTGCCGTCATTTCGCCGGAGCTGCAATCGTGTGCTGCAGGCTTGACCGTATGCCTTCCACACCAACCATGGGGACGCCTGGGTGCAGATCCGGGTATTGGGGCACCAGAGCTTCCGCCAGATCCTCTAACTGGTCAGTTTCTCAGTTAGAAACGCAGTTAGGGTGCATTTCGTCACGTGATGTCAACAAGGAGTCCTACAGCGAGGGTCAAGGTTGCGGGAGAGTTGTATCGTACAGAGTTTTGACTACTTGAATATTGCCGCCGAGTCGCTACGTTGCCGAGACAGCCAACCACCGTTTGGTCGCACGGCTGCGACGAGCTTTAACACCAACCAATCAGAGCCGGCGGTCGAAGCACCGATCTACGGTGCGAACTTCTTGGATCTCGGAAACTATTTAAGAGGGTGCGACGCAAAATTCGGCCTACTTCAACGCCGTCTGTCTTTGTATCGCCAAATATCGCCGATATATCGCCTATCTCGCCATTTCGCCTATTTCACCAAGTAGTTATTTAAGGAGGTTCGATGATCTGAGAAGGAAATGTTCTTTTGACCTAAAATTTTAGGATATTGGTCTCTAGTTGAATTGAAGTTCACCTGAATTTTTTCGATATTTTTTTCCAGGCAAAATTCAGAAATAACGAAGCACAAAAAAACGCGATTTTAACACAGGCTCTTATGGGAATTTTCACCTGACCCAACTTTGAGTAAAAAAAAATTATACAAAGAAATGTTTTTGCTTATTAAAAATTTCACCCAACGATAAACGAAATAATTCTGAACACAATGACCATACGTTGACCAGACCTTTCCAGGCAAAGTTCTGTGTTATTATTGTAACAAATGATTAAAATGTAAATTTCGGGTCTAGCATCTGAGGTGTAGCAACGGCGCGCGAGAAGTATATGGTGACAGGTTATGTTTACACACAGTGACTACTGCACAAGCGTATACCTATATATATCTACGGTACTCACGCTGTTGCCAACTCGAATAATAATGATATTCCAAGATTCCCCGCGCAGCCCCTTTCAGGCTTCCCCCCTTGGGACATCATCGAACCTCCTTAAGCCTGTGCTATTATCTCAGTTCAGTATAGTTCCTTATTTAATATTTAACTTCTGTTGTATCTAGTGTTCTTTCTGGTATCGTCTCTAAGGTAAGACCTTCTTTCTTGTAAAATCTCGAGTCGCTCTCGACATCCGTTCCGTCTTTATTTTATTGCGGTATTTTGTTGTGGCATGGGTCACCATACCGTCAGGGTACGACAAGTCGAGAGACTACGTCCCGCTAGTCTTTAATTGGTAGTTTTTCGTAGACGGATGTTCGGGGCGATTCCTGATTACGATTTATTTGTGGTATCTCATTTGATCATTTGTTAGTCTTCCTTAGAGTCAATTATTTTGGATTATTTTTGTAGTATACAGCGGCCAGCCGCTAGTTTGAGCATGTGATATATATTTTTTTAGTAGATTTGGTTCTGATATATTTTATACCCGATCTGTCGCAAAAACCTTCCGAGAGTTAGAGCGTAGGAGTTAGCGCTTGTTATTTAGTTGATAGTTTATTGTCTATTGGTTAAGTGATTTCTTTTCTATTATCGTTCTTTTTCTGAGGAATCTGTTCCCGTTAATTTATTAGTCTATTTTCTGAGTGATATTTTCTTTATTATAGCGAGTCTATTGTAATGATTATATTTTCCGCCTGATTTATTTCTTGTATGATTCTCATTATATTATCTGATTCTCTGTAGTAATCTATCTCTTAATTTATATTATATCGCTTCTTTGATTCATTATTTTGTTAATTGAGAGAAAACTCACGCATTGTCACTGATATCGGAAATGCTTGTTCCGCCTAAAGTTAATAAAGCGACCAGCACATGTTGAATATTATCTGTTTTCTTTTTATTTGGTGAACCTAGCCACTCTGCCATTTATTATATTGTATTCTGAGCTACTCGGTCGTTTCCGCCGTGAACTCTAATTTCTTATTAGTTATCCTTGTGTGTTTTAAGTGACGTAAAAACGTCTGGCGCCCAACAAATTATGTTTTCTTGTCAATAAATATTTTTGATTAATTGGAGTAAAACGCCGAAGGCGCGGATTGTGCTAAATTCCTCTCAAATTCAATAACGCCGTTGCAGCTTTTAACTTTTTCCACCATTGCCTCTGTACTCAAATCATCCTGAAAATAGCAAACTTTTTAGACTTCATAGACGTAATAAATTTGTGAAACACTTAATTGTCGAAATTTTATGTATACGGTATATAACATTGTCACGATATAATAGTAATGTCAGGATCGATCAAACAGGAGTTTTGCAAACTAAAATTTTTAAATTCAAGGCTCATACTGGTCTTCTGAGATTTGTAATTGGGTATGGACTTACATCAATGACCAGACGAACAATAATTCTTGATTTTCTTCCATATGCTGGATGATTTAAGAGAATATCACTCCTGATCGCGGAACTTTGCTTCGTGATACACGAAATTGTTCATCTGCCCAAGAGGCAGATTCAAGAAATCAGAGTTAATATTACAGAGTTTGCTGTGCATCCTCATCAGTCTGCTTTGCATATTTCCTCCTTTTGAAATCACGTGCGATCTCCGCAGATTTCAAATAATTCGTGATTGCCTCAGCTTTTGCTAATAGAGAACCATTCCATATTTCTTCAACCGGTTTGTCAAGAAGACGTGATGCATGTCTCAACAAAGTTTTACCATCTCTGAAGAAAGGCCAATTCTGAAAAATCTTCTCTAAAGACCTAATCGGTTTATTAATCATAATACGTTGCGAGACATATGTTTCATCTGTTAGTTTTATTATTTTCTCATCATTAGCCTCAAGCAAATTTTAATATTCGACTAATAATAATCTTTTTGTTTCTTGGGATGCTGTAGTCTCATTAATGGGTAAAAGTGGTTGGTATTTAACGCATCCGTATTCGTCTTGTTTTCAAGAGGTTGAAGAAATAGGAGAACTTCCGCTGTCACTATTATCAGATCCAGTAGTATCTACACATCTTTTTTTGGCTACCCGACGCTCTTTCTGGTAATGAACAGCTGTGTATATTTGTGCACGCAAGGACTCCATGCCTGCGCCGAGGATCTACCCATCAATTATGTCCAAGTAACTTTGCGGATATTTTTCAAAAATCATCCGGGCGATTCTCTCCGCAGTTCGTCTGAAGGTATCCTTCAAATCCTGCAGCATATAGTCCGCAACGACTGCCACCATTGCCCCTCTGTCATCATTCCTAACCGGTTCTTGTTTCTCACAACTTCGGAGAAGTCTTGATGGAAATCTTACTGGGAGATGGTCGTACCTCCGCATCACAGATCTTGCTTCCATTATCTGAGGTGTTTTCTGGTGCCAAAATATGAAATACCTGCTATATAACTTCCATGATTGGCCCTTCGTTCTTCCAATTTGCTAAATATACTGTACCGATGACCATAAGATGAATCTGGCTGATTACCCTAGCATAATTAGTCGAGGTTTCGCGTTATGCGATTCCACATCAGAGTGAATATTTGTACATTGAATTATTCAATTTTTGCACACCAAATTTCAAAAATTTATCATCCTAGGTGGGTCATTCCATCTCAAATCGACCAATGGTTGAAATCGACCACTTTCGATTTGGATGAATTTTTGTCAGAAGTTTTCTTGTATCATAAACCGAAGTTCTGCCAAAGGAAAAAAATTAAAAATTTTTCTTACGCAAGTTATACCGAATTAAAAATTGTGATATTTTCAATTTCGCAGCAGCAATATGGAAATGTTAGTCAATTTATTTAGGGAAGATGTGTAGCTGCTGAATAAAAAAATGTGCCCCGTCGAAGATTGCAAGTATTAGCAAATAATTTTCTGTTCTACGTATTATACAGGAATAGTACTTAATTATCCAAAAAGAGTCAAAGTGAGAACGGGTGAGAATCAAAAGTTCCATACCATTTCAATTTATAGCTTCAATTTTTTTTATCCAAAAAATGCCTATTTTCAACTGCTGATAACTCGGCCCAGACTTAACATATTTCAGTTTTTCAAAAGCGAGAATCAAGGTCAAAATCTAGAGAAACATGTGCAAACTAGAAATTCATTATACGTGCGAAAAGTAACGTTTCATTGCTTTATGAGTAAACAAAGAACTGCTCGTGAAATAATCGGGAAATTTCACATTACGAAAAGTAAAAGTTAACTGACTGTAACACGATGGTGCATTTTTTTTTTTCTTTTGATGTATAACTACTCATTTTCGATTTATTAGGACATCTGCAATGACTGGCACAACATGAAAAAAAAATTGGTTGCAATTATTTTTTTGCTATTTTGCGCGTGTTTTGAGCGGTTTTAGACCAATGTGCGCCGATTGTACAGTCAGAACATCTTTAATAATTGATTTTATGTTAAGTGATTAGGTTAGGTAAATGCAATCAACGTGCCATCACCAAACGGGGAAGGACCATCTTTCAGTAAATTAAAGCTTTCGTCTCACCAGTCCGTAATTCGGGTTTACGCATAAAAAAGTATCCATAATATAGACATGAAGACTTTCAATACTCGGTAATGATTTCAGATCTAGACATTCGTATCGCAAAAATTTGCCTAACTTATACACACGAAGATGCGGTTCGAATATTGTTTCCAATACTTTAACAAGTATGCTCACATTTTCTTCATCACACAATAGACTGATAATTCTACCGACTTTAATTTTATATTGATAACCTTCGCATGCTACGAATAGAGCATTCCCTTTACGATACGAGACTCCGCGCACGATTGGTTGATCACATTCTTGAATATTATTCAAAATTCGCGCATTATTGAATACCTTTTTTCATTAAAAAGATCAGGTCTGAAATTCGTATTTTGTTCCATTTCTATTTCCGATCGTATGTCTCCACCTGAACGAACAAAACTCTGAAGTAACTCATATTTAACGCTTAACGATTTGGTAATGTTTTTAAAATTTTTCATATTTCGAACTACTTTTTTGAAAAAGGTACGCTTGCTCTCAAATCGCAGAGTCCATACTTTCATCAGCGGTCCAAACCGAAGAATTAACTGAGGGTAGCGAATTAGAAAATGGTGCTTCAGCCGAAGCGGTTTTGTCAGTTGCTGTCGTAAATGTCTGTACTCTGAGATGAGTTGTTGTAAATAAGACAGGCAGGACCTATGTATTTCGGGTGCACATATAATTTCAATTATCTCGGTCAATAATTATAATTTTTCTCTGCAGAGTGCAACGAGTTGCATGGAGTTGATGTGCGATCGGATATAGTCGGGAAAGTTTCCAATACCTAAGTAAACGGCGAGTATTTTGTATTTTGTTTTTGCAGATCCTAAGGGGTTGACGATTTCAAAACTATCTTGATGAAGAATAAATTTCAATGCCTCTGGGTTTTCTTCAAAAAACGAATCATTTTCGAAAACAGAACCGTCAGTGAAGTCTTTCAAAGTGTATTCATTTATTCCGTACTACTTTGTAGCTCTTGGTATAAGGATTTATTTTTAAACGGTTTGGCTATTGTTTGTTGTAATGGTACATAATGAAAACAATTGTTCTCAATAGTTTCATCTCCGAGCCGAACTTGAACTGGCATCGCATCAGGAAAGTGTTTTCCATAAATTGTTCGACGCTCAAAAGATGTGCCCAGCATGGACTGAATTTTCGAAAATGAATCGCAGTGGAAAGTACGATCAATTATATCATTTGGTTCGTCCCTAGTTATATTGTGTTCGGACAAGTTCAAAAAATTATTTTTCACGACTTCTTGCCCCATTTTGTGAATGTTACACGTTTGTGACATAATATATTGTATTGTTTCAACTGGAATTAGAAACCGACCCTCTAACTTTAAAAAAAATTCTGCTAAATGTAATAAAAACAGATCATCAGTACATTTTTCTTTGGGACTATTTTCAAACAGATTTACCATTTGAGAGCTGCACTTATCATCTCCACCACCATCAAAGTTATCTTCAATTTGCACATGGTCTTCAGTTGGACTATAACGTTCGTTCAGTATGTTTGTATTAGCTACATCAGTGAATATTTTACTGAGCATATGATTTTTTGAACGGACATGCAATTCTTATCATGAAATTTGAAATGCTTCAAGAGGGCAGAATGATGGTCAAATTCTTTCTTACATACCGGTAATGAACAAGTATGTTTTGCATCTGGATCGGCAAGTCTAGCAACTAGTTTCTGCTCGCTCGATGTTTTTTATATTTGAAACGAAAGCTATGTGTACATAATAAATGAGACCGCAAAGATGCTTCAAATTTGCAGAACTTTTTGCAATGTTCGAATCCGCAAAAGAATTGCGAATTGAGGTCGGAATGGAACTTGCAATGATTCAAATGTTCCGTTAATTTTTTAGTTTTGAAAGTAAAAAATCGTCAAAAAAACATATCGTCTAAAATAAAGAATCTACAAACATGAAATTTGATCAAGAAGAAGTTGTGCACTACATTACTAATAATCTGCAAGTGGTTGATATTTTGAACATAAAAACCAAACTGGTTGAACTGCTTTGTGAATTGTGAGTCATGAGTCACAGATGATGAAGAATTAATAATTGAAAAATAAAAAACATACAAGTCAACCCAATTACCATTCAGATAGGTTCCTGATGTTTTTACCACCCTCTAGCTGTGAAAATTTTCAATTACCTTTCATTTGAGTCAATGACGAGAAATTACTCAATCTTATTACAAGCGCCTTTGAGGTTTGGATGAATGAAATATGAATGGTCTTGGTCATCGAATACTTTCAGGAAGCTATCCTATAAACACCCGCTTTGGATTATGCTGAAAACTCAAGTGCAGTTCATGAAATAAATGCATACTAAATTACACAACGTTCATTTCACAGATTAGCAAAAAAAAATTTAACCATGTATCCGCGAGGAAGCGGGCGATGGGAAATTCTTCAGCCAAAGAATGATGAAAACGGGGTCAGGCCGCTTACTTGGGTCCGTGCAAGCGAGCGTTTCCAGCTGAGCGTAGAAAGAAATACTCTCATGTTCTTTAAATGTAGCAAACAGTCCTCACTCGCACTTATTCATTTTCCTATAGCGTGCTTTCTCGCGGTATAGACTAAGCTCTCATAAATTGAAGAAAGAAAGATCAATGAGACAAGCTATCTGAAATAAAATGAATAAGGTAATCTAGAGGAATCAGAAAAGCCAGATTTATTTTTGTTGTAATTTTATCCGTGGAGGGAATGCATAGAGCTCCAAGGTTAGGGTAGAAATACTTTGTTGCGCGCGTGGAGACCATGTGCCGACCTAACCTACCAAAATTTCAGATTTATTTGAAAAATGAATAAAGACTCACCTCAAATGTGTGGTGAATCCTCAAATCACACCCCGGTTACATCATATTTCACAAATATTATATCGAACTATCGACACCAGCTGCACAACGTGGTGTTATACACATAAAATTCCGTGTTCATTAACATCTAACAATTATCGAGCAATCTCTTGAAATTCCGAACACTAGCATCAAGATTTGAACAATTGCTACTTGAAATCGCCGTAAACAAATATATTTAAAAATAAGATCAAATACTTCACTACTTTTATTATTATTCTGGTAGCGAGGCACTATGTTACGTACCAAACCCGAAATCGTACGGAGCCGGCTCTGTACAAGTCATTTTTCACGAAGTCCGTTCCGCACGGGCCGTTTTGTACGAAGTTAAAATTTGCGGGCTTCGTACAGAGATTATTGTACTGAGTGAGCTCTGTACGATGCTGCTTGTACGGAGTGCAATCGTCGAGACTGGATTAGTATTAAGCGCGTTATTTCGATGTTAGTAAACACAATCCGTTTAAATCAAACGGTTCAATCATAAGTAAATTTTATTTACGTGTAGCCGTGATTTCAGATATATATCGGCTAGTTCAGTTGATTAACGTCTGTCTTCGTACGTACATTGGCACTAAAATCGACAACGGACGCTGATACAATGAATAAAGTATTTGAGAAAAAATTAGCTGAAATAACATTGAAAAATAATTCTAATGCAATTGAAAGTGAGGAAAGATACAAAGAATTGTAAGATTCAGTATTAGAAGCTAAAAATAAGAAGCAGAAAACTTCTACAGAATACAGGCGTTTACGAAAATTTGATGTTTTGTCAATCGGTGAAAGTGTAAAATTGATTGTTCCTCTGCATAAATGTAAGAATAGTGAAGGAAAACTGTTTGTGCATAACGAAGAAATTTATGAAATATTGTAGAAAGTGCACTGCGAAACTGGGGGGTTTGCACAAAATGTACAGCGTACTAAAAGATAATTACGCTAATGTGACAAGAGATACTGTTCTGATTTTTTTGAAATGTTACGAAACTTGCATTAAACGTAGAGTACATCCTAAAAAAGGACTTGTTGTGAAACCAATTATTTCGAAAGAAGTATACGCACGAGCACAAGTCGATCTCATTGACATGCAATCCTGCAAGGATGGTGAATATAAATTCATATTCAATTATTAAGACCATTTGACAAAATTTGTTGTCTTGCGTCCATTGAAATCGAAAACTGCTGTTGAAGTCTGTTACAATTTAATAGATATATATATATATATATATATTGCATGTTTGGTGCTCCAAGTATTTTACAATCAGATAACGGCCGTGAATTTGTGAATAGCATTATAGAAGAATTGAAAGTTTTGTGGCCAGGATTAAAGATAGTGCATGGTAAACCTTGGCACTCTCAAAGTCAAGGAAGCATTGAACGAGCGAATAGAGATGTTCAAGATATTTTAAGGGCGTGGATGATTGATAATAAATCTACAAAATGGAGTGAGGGTTTGAGGTTTTGTCAGTTACAAAAAAATAATAGTTTGCGTCCCGGCATACGACAATCACCATTCCAAGCCTTGTTTGGAAGAAAAGCAAGTATTGGATTATCGAGCAGTAATTTGCCCAGCTCTATAATCGAACAACTACATTCTGAAGAGGATTTGGATAAATTAGTAGATTATACCATTCACGTTGAAAAAAATTAAATTAGTAGAAGCATGTCCTACTAGGGTGGTCCTTATTTACGGTGTTTTTGAAATTTCTTGCGGACAAGGTGGACAAAGTTTGCAAATAAATTGAAAAAAAAGTACCCAAAATGTGGAGTCTATAGGTCAAGTACTGCCTATAAGGCAGCGAATTTCCCCATTTGATTTACATGGAAATTCGGGCTCACTCAATTATTTTTTTTTTTCCTGCCTAAATAGTGCTTCGAAAAATCTGAAATTTGGTATACGTCTTTCCTATAGTCATGGGTATTCAACAAAAAATTGGGCGATTTTTTGGAAAAAAAAACGTTTATCCCTGTACGGAAGACGTATGCCAAATTTCACTGCCTTGTAGGCAGTACTTTGAGTTGACCTACACACTTCAAGTTTTGAGTACTTTTTTTTTAATTAATTTGCAAACTTTTTCCACCTTGTCCGCAGGAAATTTCAAAAACACCATAACTAAGGACCACCCTAATGTCCTACATTGAGGTATGTCAATACAGAAAAAAATAGATTTCCTTTCTAACTTTTTCGTAATTAATAAACAAATTTCGTTTCAATCTAGTGCTAATCCAGTAGTTGAAGGATTTGAAGGATCTACTGATTCAAATACCCAGAGTGAGTTGCAGCAAATTACTGATCGTCAGGAATTGATCACTGAACATCAGAAAATAGCAGTTGATGGCCTCAAACGTCAAGCAAAACGCATGCTACTAGATAGTGACGCCAAATTTTCGCCTTTGAGTCAAGGTACAAACGTAACCGTTCCAGTTCCTGACGTAGATAGAAGTAAAGCAGATCTCCGAAATATTATTGGTGAGTAGTCAGTTCCGTAATTGTTTTGTTTTCTTTTGACGTGAACTCAATTATAAAAGATACTTGAACACTTTATTTTACAGGAGTGATTATGGAAGTCACTGAAGATAATTTTTACAAAATTGGTACTAGAAGTGGGGTGATTTCACAGTTGTATAGTCGCAATCAAATTATGCCAACTGCTACTTCATTTTCAAATACTGATGACGTTCCTCATTCAAATGTTGCCTTGCGAACTGGTAACAACGAAGCTTCCTTACTCGGTGGTCAAGGCTTTGTAAAGTGTAGCTGTACCACTAAATTTTTGACGAACAGATGTGCGTGCAAGAAAAAGGGAGTCTTATGTAATTCTAGGTGTCATAATTCACTGAGCTGTGTTAACAAATGAAATTTTGTTATTCTACGAATACAACTTGTACGGTCGCTTGCCACTCGAATTTGTAACTTTTTCTTAGGTGTGACGAGTTTTCATATTCTTTGATCACATATTTTATCGGACGAAAATGAAAATTTTGAAACTTCTCTTAATTCGTTATTCCATTTCTAATTCAAAGCATGTAGTAATTTTCCCGCTTTTAACCGGCACATGTGCCAGTGAAAAACGGAACACGCTTCTCATTGAGTTTAAAATTGGTTAACGAATTTGCCGCAAGCTATCAAAAGTTGATTTTCTATAATGCAATATGCAATCAGAGTGTGAAAAGCCTATTGATCTAAAAATGACAAGACTAAAGAATATTAGAAAATAAATATCACGTTTAACAATGTCATCACTTACATTTTCTTATTACTCATGTCAGTCACATGACAAATCATATATTATAACACGTATGGCAAATACAACGATTTTTAAATCGTCTGATTTGAGAGGCTTGTGTTTACTAACATCAAAGTAACCATTCTCAATTCTAATTCAGTCTCGACGATTGCACTCCGTACAAGAAGCATCGTACCGAGCTCACTCACTACAATAATCTCTGTACGCAGCCCGTGAATTTTAACTTCGTACAAAACGGCCTGTACGGAACGGACTTCGTACAAAATCACTTGTTCAGAGCCGGCTCCGTACGATTTCGGGTTTGGTACGTAACATATACATTTGTTATACGTTTGACTTGTATCGTGATGTGGTGTGAGTGTGTTTTCTGTTTTATTGCTAGTGTGCGCTTAGTTATTTTTTCTTAATTTGATTATTGTTATTTATTTATTCATCTCTTTTATTTGGTATCTTGTCTTAGCCCCCGTTTTTATTAGCCTCTTTTTCTTTTCTTATCCTGTTTATTTCGTTCAGCCTGTTTCGTGTGTCTTCGCTCTTCATTTGTTGTTTCCAGTTTAGCTTCTTTATTCCAGTTCCCTCACATGTTTGCAGTCTATGCTCCAGTGTTTCCGGTTCTTTTTCACAAATTCTGCACTTTCTGTATTCTTCCTTCATCCAGTACTTATTCGCTCTTGTTTCGCTTCCTAGTCTGTATCTTGCTATTGTTTCCAGCATTCCTTTTTTGCCTTTTGCTTTTGTTAGGTATTCAGGTTTTTCTGTGGATTCCTCAATTATCTCTTTGTACTCTGCTGCATATTTCGAGTCGTTGATCTTTTCTGTCCATTTTTGTAAGTCATTGTCTTTGCTTACTGATTCTAGTTCCTTCCATGTGCTTTCCTTTCTCGTAATTTTTCCTTTGTAGAAATCCAGTGACCAGCCTCTGTTTTAAAGATATTCCCTCCTCAATTTCTTCCACTTCTCCCCTGACTTTTTTGTACTCTCTATTCTGTCTTTTACCTTTATGCATTCCTTCAGTAGCTCGTTTTTCCCATTCATTATTTTTTCTCCGTATTTCAGCGCTCTCTTTCCTGTTCTTGTTGCTATCTTGTCTCTTTTGGTTTCGAGGAATATCATGTGCTGTGGGGTTGTCCTTTCTAGTTGCAGTGTCCATTTTATGTATTTCTCTTGCACTTTCTCCAGTTCTTTGTGCTCTCTCCATCCCCAAATCTCTGATCCGTACACCATAATGCTTTCAACTAGGACTTCGAAAAGGAACTTGGGTTTTCAATGTGCGCTTTTTCTGCATTGCTTTTCTACAGTACGTAGCCTAGATAGTTAAATTTGTTCACTTCTTCTAGTTCCCTACTATTCCATGTGAATTTCGTCGATTTTCTTCTGCCTCCGGCCTTTCTTCCGATCATTATTTTCAACTTTTCGACGTTGAGTTCCAGTCCTCTGTCTTCCATGTATTTTCTGAATCTTTTCATCATCAACCTCATTCCTTGTTCGTTGTTCGCCATCAACACTATGTCGTCCGCGTAGGATACTGTCCACACTTTTTTGTTTCCAATTACTACTCCGCCTTGTTGTATGTTGCTCATTATCTTTTCTAGGTTGCTAAAGGTTAGATTGAACAGCGCAGCGCTCAGTGCACATCCGTGTTTTACTCCTCCTTTTGTTTCTATTTCTTCTGAGATCTTATCCCCTACTCTAATTTTGAATCTTGTGCTTTTATATATATCTTTTATCCGTTCTGTCAACTTTTTATTTACTTTCAGATTCTCCATCATGTTCCATACCTTCTTTTTCCTTAGCTTGTCGAATGCACCTTTCATGTCTGCAAAGAACAAGTATATTTCTCCCTTCTCTTATCTCGTTTCTTCCTCTTTCGCTGTACTTACAATGTAGATTGCTTCTGTGGTTCCCATGCAAGGCCGGCGACTAACGAAATTTCAGGGTGTGGAGTAGCTCAGGCGACGGGGGGGGGGGGGGGGGGGGGGGGGGGAATACACTCACAATATTTTTGCTCGAAGTTTTATTGAGTTTTTCCAAAGTACGATATACGAGTATTATTTTTCTGGATAAAGATATTTACATGTGTGTTTAAATCTGAGTGTTCAGCTATGTCCTGATGGACGTGTAAGATAGCAATGCTATTTCAGCGTGACTGTACCATTGTCGTTCTCAGGTAAGTCTTAAGCCTACGTAACGCGGAAAATGATCCTTCCGCGGTACACGAAGACGCTGGTATTGTCAAGAGTAAGCGAACTAACTTCGATAACTCTGGCAACAGCTTTGCTAAAGGTTGATCGTTTTTCAAAACTGTTGTAACATCTCTCAAGTTTTTCACCTGCAGATTCCTCTGACGAACTACATCTACAAACATATCTCTGTGCAATTGCAAAGTACTTGGATTGGAATCATCTCTGTAAGAATCTGATATTACTGCTGATCCAGTTTCTTTTCCAAGAATGAAATTTTCACATGAATTCAAGAATTCAATCGTTTCAAATTGAAATCGATTGTTCAAAGAAGAGATCACTTGATCTACTGTTTCAAAATATATTTTTCGGTAGTAGTCCTTTGGTGCGTTGAAATTGTGAACGGTCGCATTTTCCACTCGCTTCGGTGCTCTCCGGGTACGAGGTAGTCGTGGTTCTTTGAGGTTAAGATCCTCCGCGTCCGCCGTCGCTTTTTCCCATAATGTGCAAACCAGATTCCCTCAATTTTAGCATAGCATCCAGAACCAGCTGCACTTTCTCATGCGATTCATTAAAACTTGAATCATTGCTTTGAAGTTCCGTATTCAAAACTTCGATTCTCTCTAATACTTTGATCGTACATAGAGCGAGAAAATAGAATTCGAAACCTTCGAGATATTTTAAAAAACCATCTGCTTTACCACTGTCGTCGGTTCGTTCAGCCTTCATCTGTTCTAGGAAAGATATAATAGTTGCGTAATTAGAAACTATGGTTTTCAGAGACTTTACTCTCATGCACCACCTGGAAAAAATTCGAAATCTTGAATATATGAGCAATTCTCGTAAAAGACGTGAATAAATGCAATACCGACTTCCGAGAATGCACAATACAGAGAATTTTCACTACTGAATGTTAAAATACTAATGGAAATGTTTTTTTAAATACAATATTTTCCGGTATTAGCCTTTGACAATTGCTTTATATAAATTGAATCAAAATGATTGTTTGTTCATCTTAGTTCTCACATACCGAGTAGGACAAAACGGTGAGAGATTAGTCATGGAAGATGCTTTTTCAGAACACTGCAGCTGTATATTTTTGAAGGCTTTTATTCTTTTGGGTGAATCTCGTACAAAATTTATCAAATCCTTTGATACTCCAACGAATTTATTCACAACATTGATGTTTTTCATTGCATCTTGTGCGACTAGATTGAGCGAATATGCAGTGCAATGAACGTACAGCGCTCGTGGTTCAATTTCTCTGACTCGTTTTTGTAGGCCCGATATTTGTCCGCTCATGGCAGCTGCTCCGTCGTAACATTGTCCTCTCAGATTACAAAATGGCAAATTGTATCTTAACAGTACATCTTCGATGATTGTGAGTAACGTGGCTGATTGAGTATTCGGGGTATGATAAAAGCCTGCAAATATTTCTTTAATTTCAAAGTCAAATGTCGTGATTCTGAAACTGATGGACACCTGTTCTTTTCTGGAGATATCAGCCGTCTCGTCCATTATGACAGAGAAACATTCAGCTGCTTTTATCTTATCGAGTAGTTGATTCAGTACCGCAGTGGACAAAATTTCCAATATTTCGTTTATTGAATCGTGGTGTAACCACTTGTACCCACTCTTGCCAAGCCACTAATCTAATTGTGGCACATCTTGCGCTCTCATTCGCAGTATTTTCATAAGACACGAATTTTTGTCGTTCTCGTCACTACGAAATGCAGAGCCTTGTTGAGCTAATACATTCACTGTATCGAATATTTTCTCGAGAGCAATTCTGGAATTTGCCATTTCTCTTCGTTTAGCATCCGATATATGAGCTACGATGTGTTTTTTTGCTAAACTTTGCACCGCTAGAAAGGCTTGGCGATGTAATTCGCACTTCTCACGATTTTGAAAACGTTTAGACGCGTTCTTCCAACAACTAAATCCGTCCTTTACAAAAGCAGAAACAGAAGATTTGATGCGACCATCAATAATTGGGAATAATTTCTTTTCCACTGCTTCTGTGCAAATGTTACATATCGCATTTCCGTCTTTCGATCCAAGCCATTCATGCGCCTTTTGCCATGTCTTGAAGAAACTCGGCAATTTAGCATCTACAAAATAATGTGATATGACGCTATCCTTATTCCTTTCGACTGACGAAAATAATAATTCTTATGTACCTATAGTCTATACAAAAATACCGCGACGCATGTATGCTTACCTGATTTTCAGGTAATTATTAGCGTGACTTGAATTATTTTCTTTCGTCGATTGACGAGATCCTGCCTCCGACGTGTCTGAGTTTGAACTGTTCCGACGATGACTTGTGGGGTTGGACGGTAGTAGGTCAGAAGTTTCTGCTGGCACAACAGCTGCAGCCTCTTCGTCCTCTTTCTTTCTCTTTTTCGACAAGTATTTATCCATTGTACGACGTGGTTTTCACACACAACACACAACGATAAATCAAGAAGCTCTCACACATTCACCGACCAATTCAATGGTGAGCTCAGGATAAATTCGAAGTGGCCGCTGAGAAGTGAGAACGTACAGTCTGGGCACAACCCACGACCGAAAACTTCACGAACCGACACCGTACATTCCGCCGCGGCACGTGCGAGCTAGAAGTAGCGAGAAATCTTGCGCGTTGACCGTACCGTGGGCCGTATAGCAGACGGACCAGACTCGCGCGGTAGGCACTACTCTCTGCGAATCACGTGCCGAACGACGAAATGGCGCTAAAGCGCATCAATACGGTCGAGATTCAAATCTGCTAGGGGGCTCGCAATTGTTGATTATAGGGAAATATACCTAATATGGTTATTTTCGGAAAATTTTGGATACTTGTTTTTATCAAAAGATTGTCAAAATCCATTCAATTTTCGAAAATTTTAATTTTGAAACAAGGCCTTTAGGGTGTGGAATATCCACACGGTGGGCATTCAGGGTGTGGAGTGCTCCACACCATCCACACAAAAGTCGCCAACGCTGTTCCCATGTTTTTTCTGTATCCCGTCTGTGTGTCCTTCAGTAGACCTTCCATTTCTATTTCCTTTTCCAATCTGTTTCTTAAAATTTCTGTATATATTCTTATACCCTGTATCTGTTAAAGTTATCCCCCTGTAATTTGTTGCTGTGGCCTTGTTCCCTTTTTTATATATTGGTTTGACTATTCCGCATTTCCATTCTTCTGGGAATTCTGCTTGGCCGTTCCATATTTCGTTAAATATTTTGTGTAGCTCATTTAAGATTTTCGTCTCCCCATATTTCCAAGCTTCATTCGTTATTTTATCTTCTCCTGCTGCTTTCTTGAGTTTCATTCTTCTGATTGCAGCGGTGATCTCTACTTTTGTTATTTCGTCTTCTTTATTTATTTCTTTTCTTGCTTCTTCTGTCTCTTTTTCTCTGTTCGTTCCGCCTAGTTGTTCTTTGAAGTGTTTTATCCATTCTTCCATTTTGATGTTCTTGTATATCCCTTCTTTCTTCTTTCTGCTTTTATTCACTAACTGCGAAATTTTTTTTCCGGTTTTGTCTGCTCTTGCTTCTATCCATTCTTCTTCCTTCATTTTGTTTTTCTTTTCTTCTCTGAGTTTTCTATACCTGCCTTTTTCGTTTAAGAATCCTTCTTTTATTTTTGCGTCCTCTTTATACTCTTTCATTTTGGCTTTTAGTTTCATTTTCGCCTTGTGACATTCCTCATTCCACCATTTGTTCTTTTTGAGATCCTTTGTTATTTTAATCGTTTTTCTTGGTATTGCGTCTTTAATTTTATTTTTTAGCTCTTCCCATGTTCATGCGGCTTTGGTGATTTCTCGGTTGTCCAGGTACTCTCTGATTTCTTCTGCTGTCCATTTGGTTACTTCCACTTCTTTTTCTGTTATAAGATCTTGGTCCACCCTTATGTTTAGCGTTATTTGTAGTGGTGAGTGGTCGGATGCTATACTTTGCTTTGTTTCTATTCTGTCTATTATCTCTTCTGCTTTCTTGTTTACTATTATGTAGTCTATCACCGATCTCCCGGCTGCACCCACGTATGTCATGCTTCCGTCTCTGTGTCCTTCTGTGTTTCCATTCATAATGTATAGTCCGTCTTCTTCCATCCAATCTAATAGCTGCTTTCCTTGTCCGTTGATCACCTTATCTTTCGATTTTCTTTCTTCTTGTCCTTCCTCGTTCACTTTCTCACCTTTATTATCTGTTCTCGCATTAAAATCCCCTCCTATTATGATGCATTTTTCCGGGCTATCTTCTATTATTTTCGTAATATCTCTGTAGTTTTCTTCTCTTGTATCCCTCATATATACGCTCATTATTATCATCTCTTTATTTTCTATGTTCATCTCGAGCTTGCTTACTTCTTCTGATTTTTCCGATTTGTTTTATGTATTTTGCTGTACTCTTGTTATATGCGAGCGCTGTCCCTCCTTTTGGTCTTCCTTTTTTTTCTCTCTTCTCGCTTCTACCTGCACTGCATTGTATTCTTCCAGCTTTTCCTGTATGATCTGTGTTTTGTTTCCTTCGGCCCATGTTTCTGTTAGTCCTAATATATCCTGTTTCTACAGCATTTCCCAATCTTCATTTCCTATACCTTGTATTCCGGCTACGTTCCAGAATATCATCCTCAAGTCATTCTTCCTTTCTTCTTTCTTTCCGAAACCACCTGTCTTGCCGCTTGTTCCGGTACCAGATTTCCTCGTCGGTAATTATTTTGTTATATTTCAACTGTACCGCTTGTTTTCCATCCTCCTTTATTTCTCTGGCTTTTTCCAATACTTTTCTTTTGCTTTGTCTTTCAGTCCAAGTTAGGTCGTCGCTTACGTATAGATTTGTGCCTTATAGCTTATTTCTGTTTCTATCTCCTCTAGTTTTCGGAGTATTATCGCTAATTCCGCCATTTTTTTCTCTTCTTCTTGTCTGCTCTTCTTAATTCCTTCCGTGTGTGGTTTCTTCTCTGTGCCTTTCTCCTGCTCTGGGGAGCGATTCTGTAACTCTAGCGTTAACTTAGAGCAAGCGTTAACTTTTTCCCCGGTTCTACGCCACTGCATTGCCCCGCTTGTACCCGCTCAGCCCCGCAAGCGCCCATATGCTTTGTTTTGGGGCGCCAACTGTCGGAGATCGCCCCGTTTATTAACGCTAATAAACAATTGAACTCACGAAAATCCCGACTCTGTGATAACGCTAACTAGGGATCTTGCTCTATCGAATCGAATTTTTTAACGCCAGCCGTGACGAGACTCTCAGAGACAACGCTAACTTTTAACGCTTGCCGTATAACGAACTGTCTGAACGCGCGCTACCGAAGAGATCTCTAAACGCATGCTTCTAACGAAATGTACTTTAATATAGACATATTCGTTCATTTTCATATATATTATTTAATTATAAATACGTATATGATGGACTTCACGCCAAGCTGACCAAAAAAGTTTACATCGATGTCGTGGATTTTTTTAATTTTCGAATATGCTCTAGTACCATCGGAATCGGCCACTTCTGTGTATATGATTCATATCTATTATTCTATAGATAAAAGTTGCTTCTGAAGCTATATACTAGAACATATTCGAAAATGAAAAACATCCGTAACATCGAGGCCTTTTTTTTGTCCGTCGGATTCCCGCCGTGCCAATCATTCGTATAATAAATGTTATATATAATCCGTCCATGAAGACACCCTTATTTATATCAATTTTGGTTTCCTGGCAAAGTTAAAATTATTTTAATTTATAATGAAAAGTCCTTCGATCACTTTCTCGAATATCTATGCTTCGGCAACGGTAAAATTGAAATTCAAATTATAAAACTCCTTTTAAATGAAATTGGTGCTTGCAAAAATAGTTTCACAAGCGTTTTGTGGAATTTACGTGTCCACTCCTCATGATATACTTCATTCATAGTTTTTATAAATTAACAACACAGACATGAGGAATTCTGTGCCAATCGATAAAAACCCTCACCATCTCAGCAGATGAGATAACGCTAACTTTATAGCGCTTGCCGTAACGAACCGCCGAATAGAGCGTTCGGGCGCTATACCGAAGATATTTCTTGAATAGACATTAGACTGGGCCAAAAAAATCGACAATTTTTTTTTTACAATTATATCGAAAATATTGTTTGGGGTGACAAAAAAAAATTATTGTGAGAATTTGAGTCCTTAATATTGATATCAAGAGGTCTATCGTCGCAATTTTAGATTTTTTTTTCCTGAGCGGGTTTTTGTCTCAGAACTGCCAAACCATTGAGTAAAACAAAATTGACTTGCAGATATTTTTCGAAGGAAATTGAATGCTCTACAAAAAAGGTCTGATTGAAATTTTTCGTCAGATGAACCGTTTACGTACAATCATGCCTTAAAAATTGGTATAGCTTTACAATTTGGTCTTTCAACTTTGGAATTTTGTAATTCATGTAAAAATCAGTACCCTGAAAAAAACGATAAATATTTTTATGGGAAATGAAATGCTCTCCAAAAAAAGTCTCTTTACATTTTTGGCTAAATTCACTCTACTAAATTCTTGTTTTTTCCGCTGTAGATTTATTTTTTTGGGGTCAGTTGAGAACTTGAATTCTTTTATCGATGATAATCTTTATGTTATTGACAAAATTACTGGAAATTGAAAAAAAATTATAACACATTCGAATTTTTTCGCTTTAAGAAGCTATTTTCTTTAGGAAATATCATTTTCACTGTTATTTAATCGTTTAAATACTAACAATCATGTCATGTCGTTTTTTTATTGGAAATTGTTCATTTTTGATCTCATATAAATTTATGTATATAAATTTTATAAATTTTATATACATGTAAATTATGGAGGTATTGAAAGGAATTCGGAGAAGAAAAGAAAAAAAAAAAAAAAAACTTCCAGCTGCAGCGAGACTTGAACGAGCGATCTCACACTCACAAGACTAGCTACCCGATGAGCTACGCCATTTGATGTAAATGATTGACTGTTTAGTCAATATAACCCGCTCAAAATTCTTTAAACTCGATTTTCACGGCAACTGCAGAGAAGCATGCCCTCCTACTTTGCTGATTGTTGTTCCAGTAATACTCTAGCCACGCACCATGAATATAAAAACAACAAAAATCGCAAAACTGTCCTTGCCCTTGTGAGTCCTAACGAATTTTCTGAATTAATGAAAAGTAAATGATTTATTGTACTTTTTCTATCGTAAATTTACCATCACCATTAGCATAATTATACACGATGATATCTATAATGAGTACATACTTTGATAGAAGCATATTTTGATAACGTGAATTGGCTATTTGTATACTCAGAGGTAAAAAATCGCCTAAGTTCCATATAGTTATATATAGACTATATATAGTTATATATAGTTATATATAGTCGAGCGGAATTCTATATAATTCTATATAACTATATATAAGCCTACTTACAAATTTGTATAGAATTATACAGGGTGAGTCACAAGAAACTCCGAGAATGGGAGGTGCCTCATTGCCGAATAAGCTCCCGCCCCTTAACCAATCAAACAAACAGCAGGTAATGATAATAGGAACTGTGTAAGCATAACATCAGAATCAAGGTACATAGCAAGGAATAATAATGAAAACAAGATCAGCTAGTAATCGAATTTACTTTTGAACTTTACACTGAATGTGTTAAGGGTACTGACTGTGTCGACTGCTCTGATACAACTGGCAGAGATGGTTGCTGATAAGCATCGTTAAATTTGTTATCAAACATGACTGTCATGTTGTGTCAAAGTTGGATAGCCCAATTGTGAAGACTGTACGCATCAACAATAGACGTTATGCTTACACAGTTCCTATTATCATTACCTGCTATTTGTTTGATTAGTTTAAGGGCGGGGGCTTATTCGGCAATGAGGCTCCTCCCATTCTCGGAGTTTCTCGTGACTCACCCTGTATATTACTATGTATAGCTATATATAGACAATATATATGGCTCTATATAGTTATGTAAAATATTATATAATTCTATACAACTATATATAAGCTTATTTACAATTTTGTATATAGTTATATATTACTATATATAGTTATATATAGATTATATAATATATCTTTATTGTTTTCCCTTGGGTATACAAATTCTCGCTCCCACCACATCTCTCTTATCCCTGTATTACAAAATAAACAACTAAAATGATGTACTTTTTACATGGTTACTTCGCTCTTACTCTGTCTACAACATAAAATAATAATAACAACCTAAATAACTATGATCTTCTACAAAACAAAAATAATAACCGCCAAAATAGACTAAACTGAGCCAAATAGTCACACTCGTAAATATAACACTGAAGTAACCACTTCAAACATAACAAAAACATAGCTCGCTCTCCACCCCGCCATCCTCTGTTAACGCTGCTCTGTTGCCCCCTCTTTGTGCTCTCCTGTGCGTTCAGCCTTCCTCGTAAACACCTTCTGCTCCTCCTTCCCCTCTTCCCTTCCGCTCCTACTACTGTCTCCTTTCTTTCTCTATCCCATCTCTTCTAATTCGTTTTCTCTCTCCCTAAGACTCTCGGCTAGCTCCTTTAGTTGTTCCTTTATCTCTCTCTTTTCTTTCTCTGTCCTCTCTCTCTTCCTGTCTCTCTCTTTCTTTCCCTCCTCTCTTTCTTTCTCTTCTCTTTCTCTTCTTGCTCCTTCCTCGTCGTCCCTCATCCACACCTTCAGCTCTATATCTAATCTCCACCACACTCCGTCCATTTTTATCAATCCTTCCTCCACTTCTACCTCTTTCCCTTCTTTCTTTGCTTCCCTTTCCTTCTCCCTCGTCCACCATTTCACCTCTCTCTCCTCGTACGTCAGATCTCTGTCCATCCCTATCTTCTCCTTCCTCTCTATCTCCTTCTTTTCCTCTCCCGTCCTTCCTCTCCCACTCGCTTTTTACCGCCACTTCCTTTCCCGCCGCTTCGTTAAGTATCCTCCTGCCCTCCTTCCACCATCCCTCATCCCCTTTCCTCACTCCCTTTATCACTATGTTTCTCTTTCTTTTTTCTCTTTCCACTTTCTCTTGTCTTTCCAACTCTTTCTTCGCCACTTTCCCTCTCGCTTTTTATTTTAGGGTCCCGCTCGAAGCTGCGCTGGGGGTCGTCCCCTCGGCCACCGCAGCTCCCTTCCCCATCCTCATCTGTTCTACCGTCTCCTCTAGCCTCCTCACCTTCTCTTTCGTCTCCTCCATCTCTTCCCACTCTCTCAACATCTGCTCCATTCTCTCTTCACTCTCTCGCCTCTTTCTTGCTCCTGCTTTGCTCGCTACTCCTTACACCGCGTGTTCTCCGGCTCACACGTTACCGTCAACTACCTTGCCATCTGCTCCGTCTTCGTTTCTTCGGACTCACACCTGTCGTCTGCTCCTGCCCTCACTTTGCTCCCTTCCCTACTTTATCTGCCGTAACTCTCTTCTGACTTCTTTCCGTATTTCGTGGTTCCCACTGTGCTCGCTCGCTCTGCCTTACCCACCGCCGTACCGTCTATCTTTCTGTCTAACTACTTCTTCTTCCGCTTCATCCTGCATGGCGTCGCCACCTCTCTCTCCGTTTGTTCTGTCACGCCCGCTTTGGCTCTCTCTCTCGCTTCGTCTAACTCTTTCATCCATTCCACCCCTTCTCCCTCGTCACCCAGCAGCTCTATCAGCCGGAAGGCTTTCCCTTCCTCCCCCGCATCTCTCGCTTCTTGTACAGTGCTCCATCACATGCTCCCAAGTTTCCTCCTCCGAGTTGCATATTCTGCATCTTCTCCTTTCTTCACTCTTCCAGTATCTCCCCTCCCTCACTTCATTCCCCAACCTGTATCGCGCAATCCTTATCATTCTCTTCTCCTTGCCTTTTTCTGTAGATACCGGGGTATCCCAACCGTTCTTATCTCCTTGTATATTTTGTTAAATCTCGAGTCTCTAATTCTCCCCTCTCTTTCCTGGCCTTGTACCGCCCTGTCTCTTTCCTCCAGTATCCCCTCTATGTTTTCTCTCTCCCTCCTTCTTCTATTCACCTCCTCCGCACTGAATCCTTTCTCCTCGTAGAATTTCCTTCTGCACTCCTCCCATTTTGATCTTTTGTCTTTCCTGCTCGTTTTCACTTCCTCCCAGCACCCCCTTGCCAACTCGCTTCCTCTACCCCCCTCAAGCTTCCTTTCATACTTCATCGCCCTTCTTCCCGCTCTGGTTCTTACTTTCTCCCTCTTTGTCTCTTCTCTCACCATATACCCCGGCGTTCTGCTGTCTAGCCCCAGCGTCCACTTGATGAACTTCTCTTGCATTCTTTCCATGCATCCCCTCTCTTCCCACCCCCATATTTCGGCTCCATACATTGCTACGCTCTCCACTAGCGTCGTGTACAGTTTGCTCTTCCCCTTCCAACCCCCTCTGAACTTCCTCTTGCCTAATCCCCATACCTGCGCCATCACCACCGTTGCCTTTTTCCATCTGTCTCTTACATGCCTTTCCATTCCCCCGCTTCTCTGCAGTACAAACCCTAGGTATTTAAACTCTTTTACCTCCTCCAGCTACTCCCCTTTCCATTTCCACTCTATTTTCCTCTCCCTTCCCCCACCCTTTCTGAACCTCATTACCTTGGTCTTGCTTACATTCAGCTCTAGTTCCTTCTTCTCCAGATACCTTTCTGATCTCTTCAGCATCTCCTTCATTCCTTCTTCTTCTCTTGCCAACAGCACTACATCGTCCGCGTACGCCAGCGACCATATTTTCCTCCCCCCTGCTACCACTCCCCCCCGTCTTGCCCCCGCCTTAGTATTTCTTCCCAGTCTGCTACATACCTCCTCCCCTGCTTTCGCTTCCATCCGTCTGATCATTATTTTGTTTCTTCTCTCCCTTCTTTCCTTTATTTCCATCCTCCTCTCTACCTCTCTCATTCCTGTCTCCACGGATTCCTCCGCTCTTTTTATCCTTTCCTCCCTCTCTTCTTCTGCAGCCGACCTCTCTGCCGCCTTTTTCTCTACTTCTTCTTTCACCTTTCTCTCTATCTCCCTCTACTCTTCCTCCCTTCTCTTCTTGTCTTCCTCCTCTCTTTTTCTTGCCCTCTCCTCTTCCCTTTTTTCCAGCTCCTGTATCCTCTCCTCTAGCTTCTTTCTCTCCCTCGCCCCTTCGTCTTTTACTTCATCTATCTTCTCGTGTGCCTTTGATATTTCCTCCTTCAGCTCTCTCCTGCCCCTCTCTGCTTCCTCCCTCATCTTTCTGATCTCGTTCATCATTTCCTCTATTCCTTCCTTTACCCCCTCCCTTATCCACTCTTTTGTTACCTCCCTTCCCTCCGGATCGTTGTCTTTCGGTGACCTCCTGGTTTCATCACTTCTTTTAAACGCCCTTCCTTCGTCTTCCTCTGATTCTGACTCGCTGTCCTCCTTTTCCTCCGCCCCCTGTCTTTTTCTTTTCCACAGCTCCGTCAGCGATCCTAGCGACCCCAGTGACATAGCTCTCTCTGCTCCGAATCTCTCTGCGTTTGTCTTTCTACCTCGCCGCTTATCTTTGGGTGAACCGCTTGGCGTCCCCCACTCTTCCCTCACTGCCTCGCCTAACTCTATGAGCGCCTCCCCCCTTTCCGCCTCTCCCGCTGCCGCCGGTATTGACGGCATGCTTGTCGTCTGCTGTCGTTTCTTTGACTCGCGTATTCCTATCCCCGCTGTCTCTCTATGCTCTCTTCCCGCCTTTCTCTTTATAGGTTATCTTATCTACCCTTTCTTTGCTTACCTTCCTCCGCTTTCTTTCCTGACTTACTGTAAGCACCTTCCCTCCTCTCCAATTTTACTTTCTATATTTTTTTCCTTCCTTACACACACTCACTTTGCTTGCTTTCTATCCTTCAACTTTCGGCTCTCTTACAATCGTGCACCTGTCACTATCTCTAACGATCCGGAAGTCTATATATAGATTATATATCGTTATATATACCTATGTGAAATTTCATATAATTCTATATAATTATATATAAGCCTATTCACAATCTTGTATATAGTTATATATTACTGCGTATAGTTTTAAATAGTTATATGTAATTTATATATAAATCATATAAACTTATATATACTCATATATAGTTATATATAATCTTTTTTACTCGGGCACACGGTGCTTGTTTTCATGATTTTTACGTGCTGGATTGATTGCTTGATGTGTTTTGTCATAGGCACGCAAGCAATCCAGAACGTAAAAATCATGAAAACAAGCACCGTGTGCGGCGGGCTTTACTCTCTCTTTCGCCGCTGGATTCCTTGTTGCGTGTGACGCGTCTGTTTATGTATCTGTTTTGATTTCTGTTCTCTGTTCCTCTATACTTAACTGTCTCTTTCCTAACCTAGACCTTCTCTGATTCTCTTCTTTTCCTTTTTTTTCGTGTTATTCACGTCCATTCGAGTGCGCTTATTTTGCTAACGATTCTTTTTCCTTTGTATTTCAATTTATTGGCACTTATTCTATCTATTCAATACTTTGCTATCTTCAGTCTCACTTTGAATTGCACACTCTTTTCGATACACCTGTTACCTGTCAATAATTCTCCCACTCCTCCTCCATTAGTCAAGTTATACATGTGTATAATATAAAGGTTACCGTGATCATCAAACACCAACAACATACTCGGTTGCCGGATGAAAAATATCACTCTAATAATACGGTAGAAACGACAGAATCATACTTGCTCATCCCTTTTTTAAAAAAGTCCTTGTACCGGAAGTTGTCACCGCTTTGCCGCAATGCCTGTCGGTTGTTGCACGTGTGTCGCCTCACAGCATGACGGAAGTGTCGTCACTATACGTGCTGCGTCCTGCAAGGTTAATAAGCCCAAGCGATGCAGCGCCGAGGCGCGCGATTGAAATTTACTGAGGAAATCGAATACAAAAAATTTGGTTGTGTATTAGGTTCTCTACGGAGAAGTACGTAGTGGTTTATATCGATCCATTCACTGCGTATCGTGTCATTAACAATTTCATTTGTGTATGACAGCAGTTAATTAAGCAGACGAAAAAATTTGTGCCGTTCCTAAATTGACCTCCCAAGTTTTTAAGACCACATATTCTTCATATTATTCATCCTATGTAATCTGTGGAAATTCATATTGAAAATAATTCAGATTACATAAATGTAATTTTTTTGATTTTGATTTAAATGAAAATTTGTTTGTCGAGCTACAGTTTCGACACTTTTAAAAATCTGTAAAATTTTCATGAAATATGATATATACTATAGGTAAGAAGTATGTAAGGTTTCAGATTTTTTGAAGCGACACTGCGGTTGGAAAATTAATTAACCGCGGAAGCTGAGTTTTTGGCTATATTATTTTTTATTTATTCGGAGTCATTGTAGCCCATGTGAGCAATAAAATTCAAATATAACCAAATTAATAACCACCCTAATGTACAGTCAGCTCTATTCTCGTAAAGAATCCGTACACCATGGGCAGCATATTGAAGCATTTAACGTCTAAGGGCAGCATTGACTGTACTATTTGGTCGCCTATAACGAACTACATAGATCCACGGCCCATATCACCTAGCATTTAAGTTGTGGAATAATCTATGCAGCGGGCGAGCCACTGCATGTAGCTTCCACCGAGGTATCAAGATTCGCGGCAGCGAATCGCCGCCAAGTACCCGTGGAGAACCACTGATTATTTTTCCATAAAATTTATAGAGACGTAAGGTACCAGCAAAAGTTGCACGAAATTGATTAAGTGGTTCCTGAGATATTGACCGTCAAAGTTGGTCGAAAAACACAATCTTCTCCTTCTTTTTGAGGATTCATTAACATTCACCTCTTATTTTTGAGGAATAATCGACCACGCATACTAAAGTTACCAACAATATAATAATTATTTTATACATGCAAATAGATACATACATATGTGTCTCGGGACCACGATATCTGCAGATAATTAGTAGCCGGAGATTGCGGCAGCAAGACTACAACGGTGGTCGTTATTTTTGGCGCCGTTCCGTTACGACATAAAACATATTCGCGGTCCCACAAACTACGCTGATTGGCTAAGCACGTTACCACTACCGTAGTATGCAAATTCCATCGGCCCACAGCCGGCCCAGGCTCGGTGCCGATACTCCAAGCCTTGGCCAAGAATTCACGGCCAGCGCTGTCCCAGCGCTGGTGTTTAAGGATGTAGCACTTCGATCTGGTTTTGTGATTGGGGAAAAATAACAGAAATGATGAGAACAGATTGATTACTCTTTCATCGATAATTACGTATTTTGATAAGACAATTAATAGAATCAGTTCGTTCCCTTTTGTCTGATTTTGTGAGGTAACTTGCTAGGGTTAAGAGAACTTTGAGATAACTTTGATGCTCACGGAGTTCATTATTCTCTTGTAAGCCGAGATAGAGGGACACATTCATTGAGATCTTACCAGAGAACGAGATAGATACACATTGAACTCCTAGAGCGATACCAACCTGTGCCTTGATGGCTTACAGATATTTCCATACACGGAAATAATATGGATGCTGGTCTCGAGCGATATCGATAACTTTGCCCTTCAGGCCATCACATATGTGCGAGAGTGAGAGTCGGACACTCGTGGAGTTCATTGTCCTCTTGTAAGACGAGATAGAGAGAGACATAACCAATGAGATCTTACAAGGAACGAGAGAGATACATTGAACTCCCGTGAGTGAGACCGATAACATTGCCCTACAGGCGTGCACATATTTCTATGTGTGAGATTGATAACATTGCCCTACAGGCATGCACATATTTCTATGTGTGAGAATGAGAATTTCCTTAATTTTTTTGAACGTACCTTTTTTGATGCTTGTAAGCGATAGATACAAGTCGAGCCGCGTCGTCATAGAAGAAGAGAAGAAGAGTACGAGAACCAGGGGGTTCCCCACGATCACGATCGATATTTGTTAGAGGAATCTTTATACTTAGGGCGATAGATGGCGTTACCGTACTGGTAGTCTAGTGCGTCTAGGGATATCGATTGATCGAACGCCTCAGAGTGCGCCCAACTCTCGATCACACTCGTTCAAATGTGTGAGTAGTAGCCTAATGTTACACTTGATGCGACCTTGAAATGATGAGTCAGCGTAGGCAGAGATTAAAACGATGGATATGTAACTTTTATTCATTGAAGTTTTCCAAACAGCTGGAATGATAACAATGTCTACAGCTTGGGCCAATGGTCATGCGCTGAGCCTCGGTGGCCAGACTGTCCCCAGCGCTAGGCCAATGGTCAATGGAGAACTATACCGGTGTATTTCATACACTTGGAAAGTGTTATGTGTTCAACATTGATGATCAAGTGTATGTTGTTGTACTACTTATCAAGGATAAAGGAAAGGAGTAAAAATCTTTGTTACTTTTTACTTCATACTGTTGAGCGGCAATTACGAATTTGAGTATTAGATCATTTAAGGGTCAATATTTTGATTTTTCAGCACAAACAGCTTTTTTGATGATATGACTATCCAATTATACAACATCTGAAATTTTGATCGTTTGGAATTCATCTTACCTAATCTAATTTATCTGTTCATTTTGATTCTATTCACGTAGATTCAGATATAATTTTTTGATACAAATATTAAATGAATTCAAGTTGAAGACTTGAGTATACAAAAACTTATCAGCTTTGTAGAGGAGTTGAAGTTTCAAACGGAGCATTCTAGCTGGTTGAAAAATGTATATGATATTTACCAGGTTTGAAAAGCGCCTATGTAATCTACTAAGGTTGTGAATACGCCACTAATTTACCGAGCCTGGGTCAGAACTGGTGACCAGTCTTGGCCCAAGACCATCTCCTCGATCCTCAGCCAGGATTGGTCCGAGCCTGGTATCAGATTGGCACGATAGTCCTAACCAGGACTCGACCCGCCAGCCCTGGGTCAGGTCTGGCACAATGGTAGCCTTGGCACCGCATACTTGGGTAAAAGACACGAACGATGATGCGAAAGAATTTTTGATTTTACAACACTCAATGTATACGAGCTTGAATGGAATAAAAGATTATGATTTCGCAACGCTGGACTGGAAAGCAGTAAAAAAATATACGCGCCAAGACGAAGTGCTAATTAAACTAATCCATCATTGTACAGATGGCTGGGGAAGAAAATAACCAGCAGAGAAACTGATGGAGTCACTCTGGAACAAACGCGACGCGCTAACCGTAGAGAACAATTGCGTCCTTTGGAGACATAGAGTAGTTATCCCGGGAAAATAAAGAAAACTTGTATTAAAAGAACTGCATCACGGCCATTTCGGTGTAACAAAAATCCGCTCCAAAAACTTCTGAAATGTAAAAAAAATCCGCCAAGTACTCAGATAACAACACAATAGAAATTCACGAAAAACTTTTCGCCAGTCTCTGTCGTGAAGTCGGACGTCGCTGTTTCGTGTCGTGATTTTCCTCAAGCATAGAATTGATGAATTTGGAAGCAAACATTCTTACACATATATTCTTGTATGATATAATTGATCTTGAATTCCGGAGCTGGATTGGCAATAGATCATGGAAAGTCAGAGAATTAGAAAACATACCGATCTCTTCCAGTTGACACTTTTTGGTATTATACTGTAAAGAACTGGTCTAATCTACGAAATATCCAAATGAGGCTTTTCGGAACTAGTCGCAATGCGAAAGTCGGAATATCGTTGCGCGCGAGCGTACTGACGTGCCCGCACGCAACGATATTCCGACTTTCACAGTCAGTAGCTTTAAATAAACAATCATCGAATTCAGAGACAGTCGATAGTTGTCGGAGTTTTGTTGTAATCGAGTAAGGAAATCACGTTCTTTTACACGCATGTTGCCAGAATTGTATTTGTATGAAAGGTCATTCTGAATATCCATGATTACACTGCGTACTTCTGCATTGGCCATTTCTATTTCTATTTACCAACATTTTTGGCTGTAACGCATAAAATACTTGATTTGGGTTCAGGATATGTAACTTTGGAGCAACAGAGTGATACGTGTGATTGGTTATCCCTTACGTGAAATCGTTCATAAATTGACCGATATTTGTCAGGAATTCCAAGTTCTTTAACGTAGAGACAGAACACTGAACGCGATGAGGCTGATGATTATTAAAAATTGCTTGTATGACCAATGATGAGTATAACTAATGAAGTATCACCCTCTGTTCACACATTATTGTTATCAGTATAACTACATATTATCATCAATTCAGTACCGCTAATGTCATGATACCATTGGTGGTTTCAAGATATTTTGTAGTAAGAAAATGGGGTGAAGAATAATAAAAAAAGTGTGCCCGCCAAGTACGTAGCTCTTGGAATGATGTTTCGATATCACTACACGGAACAGCGATGTCCGACTTCATGACAGAGACTAGCAAAAAGTTTTTCGTGAATTTCTATTGTGTCGTTATCTGAGTACTTGGCGGATTTTCTTTACATTTCAGATGTTTTTGGAGCAGATTTCACTTGATTTTGTAAAAACGCGATAACAATAATGCTGTATCGAAATTCACGGCAGCGAATCACTGTCAGGTGTCTTTCAGAGGATCATTGAGGTGTATGGGGCTAACAACTCAAATCTAAATACGCTTCGTCAAAGAGTTTGGACAAAATCGACCCAGTACTACCGAAGTTTCTCAAAGTTAATGGAAAATCGTTATATGGTTTTTCTTCTTCTTCGGTGATGACGATGACACTAACAATAAGTATAACAATAACAATAACAACAACAATGACAACAACAACAACAATAACAATAATGATAATAATAATGATGATAATGATAAAGATAATGAAATATCATAATTATTCAAGATACAGATACCACCGATGGCTACAAACGTAATCTGATTCAAACTACCATGCATTTTGCACAGATAGATGGCAGCATATTTCTGTATCTAAAATTATAGACTCTCACCCTTTTTCTTACTTCTGGTTTAGTCGCACATTTTTGATTCACTGCCTAAAAGTACATTTCTACATTACACCTCAGATTAAATAAATAAATAAAACTGAACTTATGTATTTATACACGTGTCACGCCTAAGTTGAATATCCCGAATACCTAACAGGTTATGGGCCCAGCCGCCGAAACATAAATACCAAAACCGTACAGCGTGGCATGAAAGTGAGGTTATGATGACGGACACGCGTTTCTCAATCACGAAATTAAATAATGAAAACTACCAGGTGTGGAAATACAAATTATAACTCTTGTTAATCAAAGAAGGGTTGTGGGACACCATCAGTGAAATCACACCAACATCACCTACACAAGAGTGGACGAAATGTGACGGACAGGCACGTGCTACGATAGGGCTGCTCGTCGAGGATGGACAGCTGATACATATACGCCAAGCAGAAAGTGCGAAAGAATCATGAACAGCGCTAAAGAACCATCATGAAAAATCTACATTGACAAGTAAGGTATTCTTCCTCAATAAAGTTTCATTAAATTCTCATCATTAATTCGATTTTCTTATTAAGTATGTTCTCCAGGAAGTCGAATTAATGATGAGAATTTAATGAAACTTGGCAAAGAGGTAGCCAAACTTGTAAATAAAGCTAGTTTCAATTTTTGTGTACCAGGGGTACCTGTGAACCAAGATATGAATAATTATATTTATGCTTATTTTACATGGGCTCTTACGGGAAACAGTTACATTTCTGTATTCTTTCAGTCATAACTTTTTAATTGACGATGAGAATCGCTTATATATATGCGCGTTCGAAAGAGTAAGAACTGAGAATCATTTTCCGTCCTCAAAAATATTCCAAGGGTACCTATGAAAGATGTATACGGGCAATAAACAAAAAAAATATGCATTATCTCACGAAGCGTAGAAGCGGTGGCAACGTCTGTAGTCGGTCTGTAGTCAGCACGCGTGGCTGCAGCTCACACACTACGCGCAGCTCATCGGCGCGACGTTGCCAAGCGTTCACGCGCAATCTCTGTCTCTCTCTGGCAGAGCTACCTTTCTCTCTCGCACCGAAGAGAACATCCTTAAGTTAAAAATCTGAAATAAATCACGAGTACTACTTCAAATGGGTACTAAAGACTGGAAAAAAAATCGGCCAAATTAAAAATGGTCGGCGTCAGAGGTTCGGTGAGTTCACACGGAAAGCCCCATATGTAATATGTCTGGACAATCCATGAATAATTGACTCAAATATACCCCGTAGTGAGGGATTCCTCTACAAATGAAATGTGTTGTGCTCGGTGTTGTGCTATCTCAAAGAACAGTGATTTTCGAGGCAATTCTATCTTTTTTAGGTGATATAGCCATTCGAAATCACGAGAAAAGTAGGCACAACGGGACATTCGCCTTTTAACAATTTTTCTCGAGATGAAGTCACCTTTCCACATTCTATATCACTCTTTATGAAATCGATATTTTTCGACTGTTTATTCAACAATATGGTGTTCAATTCTTCTTTACTTGGGGGCCATTCAAGTAATACGTTCGCCAGAATTGGCGATTTTGGACCCCCCCCCCCCCTGCCCCCATGTAACAGTTGGTAACAATTTTTCAAACCCCCCCTTCAATGAACGTACAAATTTAGACCCCCCCCCCCCCCTAATCAAGAATTATTCAATTGGTCTTACAGGTTAATATTCAATACTTTAATTATACAGGGAGCCTGGATTTTTCGTGAAACAAAATGATTTCGATGCAAAATTTGTACTCTTCATTAACTAAAACTGAGATGGCAGCCGATAGTCAGTTTGATTGGTCAGGAAAAAGTGAGAACTTGTTTTTTTTTAATAATTCTTTTTTTTTTAGTAAAATAATATTTTCGGATAAAACGTAACATTTACACAGACCGCCCCCCCCCCCCCCCCGCCCCTCTAAGCAGCTCGTAACGTCACATCACTCGAAACTCCCCCCCCCCCCCCCCACCTTCAAGCGATCGTATTACTCGAATGGCCCCTTGTGGAAGTAATGGTGCGTTTGGTATATGCGCTCGATCAGCGCGCGGAAAAGATTATGAGCAGTGCGGGAGCAAGCAAAGTTAAACACGGCCACGTTCTGTGCATTCCGATCCCTCTGAACTGTAGGGTAATTACCGATCGGCTGAACCCAACTCGGCCGACGCAGTTTAATCAAAACCTGAATTTATCACGCTATTCGTAACAAAAAACAAACACGTAACATATTCTTTAATTTAGACTACCGCTGAAAATCATTAATATAATTCACAGATCGTATAGTCTAACTTTTTTTGCATACATATTCTTCTCTTCATTTTCATGTATACCGTTATCTGATTCAATGATTGATGATGTACGCCAGACGGCAATATGACGTCTTGATAAATTCTAAATAAATTCTAAATAAATTCTAATTCATGATTCGGACTTTCAATTCAAAATAAGAAAGAAGTTTTTAAGAAGTTCTCAAGATGTCGAATGCGCCACTTGACGATTACGTGAAGACCTCTTAAAAAAGAATTCCTGACAAGTACTTTTTTAACTTCCCGTTTCTCTGATATCAGAGAAAAGAGGAAGTTATTGTATTTACCGCGAAAGTGAAAAGTTGAGCTTTCACTAGATCTCGACGTTTTGAAGTCTAGAGAATCATCTCCGATCATTTTTAGACCAGGCAATAGAGATTTTTTCCGGCCAAAAATTTTAGCAGGATACCGCGAGTGCCATCGCACAAAAGATAGTCCGTAGATGTATAGTGTTATGTTTTCGACTCGCAAATATGGGCGGTTAATTTGTTATAAACAAAAAACATAAAAAAAACGCTTTTTTTTTCGTTTTTCGCTTGTAAAAGCTGAACCGATGAAGCAATCTTGGTGCTCTGGACAGACGAATTGTAGAGAATAAAAAGACGAGAAAAATGAGCCCTATACGGTCTCGATTGGATTAATATTAACGGAAAAAATCCGGAAAAACCGAAAAAATCTGCGTTTTTTTTTAAATTCATAACTCCGCCATTTTCAAAGTTGTAGCGCGGGCTTTTCGCGAGAAAGTAGTGATTTACAGGTACTTTACGTGCGCACAATCCAGGCGCTGTCGGATAATTAGTTTTTGCGTAATTGCGATTTTAATTTTTTCATGACGTATCTTGCAGAGCGGCTGGATGCTCTGGTAGTGGTCCGATTTTTATTTTGAAAACGGATTTTGAAAGCAAAAGTATATCGCTACAAAACGTCCATCCTGATTTTGCGTTAAAATGCTGCGAAATGGGTGAAAAATGCCCGTAAACATGACCAAAAACGGCAGAGAGCGCGAAAGCGGTCGAGTAGTGAGGGTACAAGGCAGACGCGGGGCGGTGAAAGCGCGCGGCGCACAAATACGAATCTTCACATCCGATTATCTCAGCAACTACTGGAGCGATTTTGACGTTTTTTTTTTTTTTGATTTTGTGGTAAATTAACCCGCTGAAACCGATTCTTCACTCGGTTTGCCTTAATATTCAGCGGAAATGCTGCTTCTAGCAATATATTCCTATATTATTATGAAATTAGGAAGTAGAGGTGAAATTGAAATATAAACTGCCAGGAAACTTATTTATTGAAGCCTTTTTTTTTTCTTTTTTTCTTATCACAATTATTCTACAAGTGGTCATAAAAATATGAATAGTCTGATATCTACTAAGTGAACATTCTTTTTATACTTTTTTTCATAATTACTGTATAATGCACGACATATAAATATTCTTATATACTGCAACGTTTGGGATTAAATTGATTATTTAATTAATTTAATAAAAGACAGAGGCCGTGGTTGTTGCATTAAAAATTTGATTTGTTCTGAGCCTCGCACAAAGCTTACAAGACCTGACCGAGTTACTAACTGACAAACTTGAATCGTTGCCGACTAGAGCTGCAATCGCAGAGCTGGATTAATAAATAATCAAGCCTGCACCCTAATTTGATAGAGCTGGATACAATATCAAGCCTATCACCCTGAGTTAAATCTTATTAGACAGAGTTGGACTCCAAAAGTCGAACCTGTTCTCCAGACCTGAAACGTTTACAAATTCAGACACGGATAATAGTTTACCAGTGCTAAACTGTAATACTTTGAGGCTGGCAATTTCCCTGGCTTGAAAGGATGTGCGTGAAAAGTTAAATTTGCCGTTAGATAAAAATCCACAAATTAGACGAATTTTATCTAACATAAAATTTAATAAGTTTTCAAAAAGAAATTGAATTTTACAAAATAAAAATACAAAAATCAAATACAAAATTTGAACTTAATTCTACGTGTTTGTTTTCCTTTGTTTCGTAATTCTAACGATTTAACGTGTTTGTGTTGTGGCTAGAGTCCCGACAGGTGATTCTACCGTATTGTGTTTTAATTGTACCGCGTTTGGCAAGCTATGAATTTATTTCAAGAAATCGACAGAATATCTTGTTTTTATCTTTCAAATTGATTTTATGTGAAAGTGTTTTGAGACAATTCTATTTAATCAAATCAGCAATTGTTCGAGAAAGCAAAGTGCTTATTCCCCGACAGGCGGAATAGCTAAAGAGTTTAGAAATCAGTGAATCATTTCTCCGACAGGTAGAAAATGCTAAGTTTACTGATTTTATTTGCTTATTCCCCGACAGGCGGAATAGCTAGAGAATTTAAGAGTTTAATGAGTCATTTCTCCGACAGGTAGAAAATACTGTTGAGCAGCGCGTTTACGCCTTTTTTATACCTGTCTCCCTACTCCGTGTCCCTACTCCTCGAGGTTGCGCACGCAGTGTCTTCGGAGCAGGCTTGATACGTTACAATACTTACTTACTAACTTATTAACTTACTTATCGCTTATTGCATATGGTAATATACCATATGCAATAAGCGATAAGTAAGTTAATAAGTTAGTAAGTAAGTATACAGGGTGTTCCAGACCACCCGTACACCCCTTTTAAAATCTAAAATACATGGTTTAGCGAAAAATGCTTCAGATAAAAGTTGCTAAGCTCTGAGGGGCACACTTTGTGATGACCGTGTCTGTGACCTTGGAGGTCGTCTTCAAGGCTATTTCAAGGTCAACTTTGTTTTTTTAAATGGAAACCCATATTTTCAACCCCGGATTCGAAAAGAGCGAAAAATTCCACGTTCAAATCATGTATTACACGTGGGGTTTGTTCAACTCCTATGGTGTTGTACACCCATTTATAATGAAGAAAATTTACTATTCTAAGAAGTTCTTCGAGCAGTTGATTGTTTTCTAAGAAGGGTAAGGGCTCCGATCCAACAAAATGAAGCTATTTTTGAGCACTTGATCTAGAATTTCCATTCTCTTTGATTATTCATATTCATCGAAAAGAAAAAAACAAATTAATAATGTGATTTATTATGTCATTATATCAAAATATGTTGATTATGTCATTGTCGTTTAATTAAAGTTATATCATCTTATTGTCATGAAATTTAATTAAAATAAAATAAATGTTCAACCAGGATAAAATTGATGTACTGCTTTTTTTGCGTATATTCAAAATCCGCAATAAAAATACCTCATGCGGTATGATTCTGGTAGGGTAACCGGGAGCGCAAAATATCTCTATTCGATAGAGGGCAACTATTTTAATAATAACTTTTCAGTTTCTTAGAATGGGCAATTTTCTTTATTACAACCGGGTGTACAACACCATAGGAGTCGAACAAACCCCACGTATAATACATGATCTGAACGTAAAATTTTCCGCTCTTTCCGAATCCGGGACTGAAAATATGGGTTTCCATTTGAAAAAACAAAGTTGACCTTAAAATAACCTTGAAGACGATCTCCAAGGTCACAGACACGGTCACCATAATGTGTGCCCCTCAGAGCTCAGCAACTTTTATCTGAAGCATTTTTCGCTAAATCATGTATTTTAGATTTTAAAAGGGGTGTACGGGTGGTCTGGAACACCCTGTATAGACTGAATCCAAATGAAATCGTGCAGGCCAGCGGACGTGATGTTCCAGAATCGATCAGCGTTCAAATATGTTGTTCCTCATACAAAATGAGCCGACACGTATTTTGTTGTTTACCCCAAAAAAATTATCCAAGCCCGATATCGATTTTTTAAGATTTAAAGGAGAAAAACTTTCTTCGCCAATTTGAGGAACCAAATATTCGAAAAATAGCCGCCAAATCCGTAATTCTCGAGCTTTTTTGACGATTCTTGTTTTATGTGATCCGGAATTTCCTACTCCATCGAGAAAAACAAAAAAATCCGGAATAATTTGAAAATTGCCGAAAATATCGATGTTTTTTGGAAAACATAAGAATTCACTTTTCTCAAAAACCCCATTTTTTTTTTTCTCAAAATTTGATAACTTTTTCGGGGTGATATTGACTACTTACCCTATGAATGGCGACTAGTATTTTTTCTTGCTTTCTGAGTAATTGACTATTTTATTCTCTGAATTCCTGCACGGCCGTATTTTCACCATTTCCATGCTATATACTAGCGAGCTTGTATTTTCTGTAGAATCCCATTTGTATATTGTTTGGGCTACCGAATATCTTGTTGTCCAATTTTCTACTTGGTGTTTCGCTTACACAATACTTCAAATGACTTGTATCATGAACAAAAAGTAATGAAATCCCCCCCAAAAAGCACCTCTGGTGCCAAAACCTTTCGCCAAGTACATTGATGCGATATTTCCCACAAAAATAGTTTTGCAGCCATTTAATCTTCAAAAGTATTGAAATTAATGGACGTTACCAAGTAGAAATAAATTTGCTCCGAATTAATTTCTTAACGTGATCCAGTTTTAGATTTTGGTGGCAATTTACATTTCGATGTATACCTATAATGCGGGTAACATGTAATAACATGCGACATACGAACTCATAAGAAAAGATCAATTAAAATTAAAATTAGGAAAAAACAAAGAAAAGAAAAAAAAATTGAGGGTAGTGGCACTTGGTGGGCATTTTTGTAAAAATTACAAGAAAATATAAATGCCCTCCAAGTACCACTACCTCCAATTTTTTTTTTCTTTTCTTTGTTTTTTTCTCGGTTTTTCCGGATTTTTTCCGTTCATATCAATCCGATCGAGACCGTATAGGGCTCATTTTTTTCGTCTTTTCATTCTCTACAATTCTTCTCTTCAGAGCACCAAGATTGCTCTATCGGTTCAGCTTTTACAAGTGAAAAACGAAAAAAAAAGCGTTTTTTTAATGTTTTTTGTTTATAACAAATCAACCGCCCATATTTGTGGATCAACTTGGTCTCAATCGACTTAGAAGTGATTAGATTTTGGTTTCGATCAGTTTCGTGGTTTTCGAATTATTTAAACAACAAAATTCTGAAAAATAAAATGATAATCATATCTTGAGAATGGATGAATGGATTCGAATGAAAATTAGTACCACAAGGTTTTTTGGAGCGCTGATTACGAACCTGAAGTCAGATTTTTCTTTGTCGATTCATTTAAATAACAAAATTCTAAAAAATAAAATAAAAATCATGATGTCTTGAGAATAGATGAATGGATTCGAATGAAAACTGGTACCACAAGGTTGTTTGGGGCACTGATCACGAATCTGAAGTCAGATTTGCAAAATTTATGATGGCGAATTTTTTAAGCTCAAATTAGCGTGAGAACGGGAAGTTGCAGGGCTGGCACATGGGCAGCCTAAAGCCGCTTGTTTTCAGTGCAAAAACAAGGCTTTTTTCAGAAGTGTCGTTTCTGATTCAGATAGACGACTTCTTGGAGGGTTGTTTTTTCTGAGCTCTTCAGAAAGATGTCATGGTCATCTCATGTCAAGAGAAGTCTCGTTGACGTCCCATTCCGGATTTTTAATAGGATATTCTAAAAATTCAAATGATTCATAATAATGAAATGAGATATTATTTACTTGGGATGTAAATGATAGATATTGTAGGAAAAATATAATAGACAATACTAACCATCCACAATATACTTTTGAATAAAAAATACAGGAAACTATACCTTATGACTTTTAATTATTTTTATCACGAAGTTATAAGAAAAAATCTCACTATGTTAAAAAAGAAACCATCGAACTACTAATTGTTCACCAGAAGAAGATGATAATTAGTAGTACGGCTAGATAATTTCATAGTTTTTTTTTTTTTTGTTATTTTCTTGCACATTCTGGGCTTTATGTTTTTCGGCATTGTACCTTACACCATCACTACCACATGCGGTAAAAGTAGTCTATTATAACCTTGTTGAAATTGTCTATTTTTTTGGCTTCTAGATAATTCTCCAAAAGGCTTTTTTGGAAGCATTGTTTCCTATTAATAGATAACATCTTTAATTGATAGGAAATAATTAAATCATAAAATATTTAATTTGAGGTGCCATTAAAGACGCTCATCGCCTGGAAAACGCGTGGAGCTAAAACTCCTACATCATTTGACCGGTCGGAATGAGATTTTGAGGATCGATGTATTATCTCTGCAGAAAGTGGAGCAATTTTTTACTTTTTCAAAATTTCGAAAAACAACATTCGAAATTTCGAAAAATTCTAAAATTGTGAGAAAGTAAAAAATTGCTCCACTTTCTGCAAAAATAATACGCCTATCCTCAAAATTTCATTCCGATCAATCGAGTGATGTAGGAGTTTTGGCTCCCTGCGTTTTCCAGACGATGAGCGTCTTTAATGGCCCCCTAACTTTTAAGCACGCTACCCAGTAAACACAAAAGGTGAGTGTTACATAACATGGAAAGTACAAGTTACATAACGCTAGTACACCTCTGTCACATAATAGCCATGTAACATGATACTATCACACTATCAACCTCTATGTTACGCATCAGTATTGTAACATGTTACTTCTGTGTGATATGACTTCACTCACTTCTATATCACATAACAGTTATACCCCCTCATATACTTAATAGCAATGTAGCAGTGTTACATAACACTGTTACATTAATGAGTGGGAAGTAGTGACTCACAGGTGACCTAGAGACGTAATACCTGTGTCACATAACTTGTGACATTCAGTCATGTAACAGCTATGTAACACTTATGTAACTGTGTTCACTGGGTACTCACGATGACACACAATAATACGAAAAAACAGTTGCTGTGTCTCAACTAGCACGAAGTATACACTTCATGCACACTTGCCCTTGGACAAAGTACGCGTGACGTCATCAAAGTCGATTCAACTGGCAAAGTCAGAAGGCGCAAGGTTGCAAGGGTTACAGGAACGACAATGCACCTTTTCCATCCGCCTCTTGTCCACTTTTCACTCAGTCGCCATATTAGATTGGAAGAGTTTGCCGTGCCACCCGTGATACTCACGAGTAGTGTATCCTAAGAACACTAAAGTGCGCTAGAGTTCTAAGTGTACCCTAAGGTTAAGCAGTCCAATTAGAGAGGCGAAAGGCAAGACCGAGGGTAATGGTAAAGGCAAATGCACAAAGATGAGTCATTCCACGTCAAACCGGACAAAATAAATCAAAAATTGACCTCGAAGTTTCCGATTTCGTTCTAATTTTTTTAACGGGTTCTTTGGAACAAATGAATTCATCAAACAATTTTTTTTTTTTCCGCCCATATTTTTCAAGTTACACGGGGGTGAAATTCACGAAAAAGAGCCAAAATTCGAAATCATACTCCCATTCAAACGGTCATATCTTTGGCTATGTTCATCCTAGAGACTTCATCCAGAAACCATTATAAAGCTATTGAATGACACTATTATTATATATTTATTGAATTCCGCGATAACGAACAATTCCATTTGTTATAAACAAATATATTATTTAAACGTGATTTTCAAGACGAGATCGACGCTCTAAAATTCCCAAAAAAATATGAGCGTATTCCTTGATCAATTTCCTACAAGACTGTTAAGTTATACAATGGAACTCCTATAAAAACTATAATAAAATGATTTATTTGTAAGCGACGGCGCGCGCTGACAGCGTGCGCTCGGCCGGCTCGACGCTGTTCGCATCCATATTACGTAGAATCAAACCCAGGTTACAGAATGCTACTAATTATTTTGACATTTTGTGAGGTTGGTTCATCCTTACGTACCCTACAATGGGCTTATTGGAATGTTCATTATTATAGTACTAAGAATGTCATAGGGTTCTGAAAAATCGGCAAGCGGTAAATTCCGAAGGTTTTCCGCGTAGTGCATTCTACCATATCCAATGTGACGTTACCTGTTATCCTACCTTTTCTAGGTAGTTTTCCACAAAGAACCTCACCCTTGGTCATCCCCTCCATGGCTTATCACTCATTTTTCATTGCTGTCCGCAAACATTTCAGTATCATTCTGAAACTCGTTGAGTTAACATCCGGTCTATAGTTTTTTGGTTTCGTATTGCTAATTTTGATAGTGTGTGGCTTTATTATGGCTCCAAAGAGAAAAATGTATGACTGCTGTTTCAACCCGTCTAACTGAAAAACCTGAGACCGGTACTTCCGACGATGCTACGAAAATTAAATCGGGCGGTCGAATCAATATCAATGGATATGAGAATTTGTGACTATTGCCGGTTACGAATTGCAAAAATGCCTGAGATCAGTGAAACCAGTGACAGTTCGTCGCCTAACGAGGACTCACAACCCAGTACGAGTGCAGTAAAATCGTCGGAATCTGAAGAGGATTCAACGCCAACTAAGAAATCGGTTGATATTCGTACAATCAACGAGAGCCTGCTTAGATTAGGAGAATCACCCATTAATAAACGGAAATTACCACAGAAGAAATATCCTCGTGAAAAATTCGAAAAGCTCACGAAGACACTTTCTTCCAAAATCGAATCCAAAATAGTCGACAAACTAAAGGAAGTGTTCCATACTACCCACGACCGGAACAAGAAGATCGGAATTTTAACAATATTTGAGGATTGGTCGTTTAAGAGAATTCAGGAGAATTTCGATGCCTCTAAACACATGATCACAGTCGCCAAGAAAACGGTGGAAAGATATGGGATTTTATCCACCCCTAACGTGAAGGCCGGTAAGAAATTGAACCAAGCTACGGAGGATTGTGTCGTCGATTTCTATGCTTCTGACCTTATGAGTCGTGTGATGCCGGGACAGAAGAACTACATTACGGTTAAGGAAAACGGAGAAAAAGTTTACAAGCAGAAACGATTAATACTCAGTAATTTAAAGGAAACGTGCCGTCTCTTTAGAAAAAAGTATCCACATCTAAAGGTCGGATTTTCCAAATTTTGTGAACTTAGACCGAAGCACTGTGTACTTCCTGGAGCTGGCGAAACCCATTCCGTTTGCGTCTGTGCTATTCATGAAAATGTCAAGTTAGTGTTATATGGAGCAAGGTTACCACAGCTGACAGCCAACACATCTCAGCCTATAAACAATCACGAAGATTGTTTGGCGCGAATGATGTGTAACCCACCATCCACCGATTGTCACTTGAAGCAATGTTTAAGTTGCCCAGGAACAGAAGATTTAGTGAATCAGCTTGACGAGTTGTTTGAAGCCGAATTGATAGACACGTCAATCACGCTTGACGGTGCTATTTATACTAAACATGTTATAACAATAAATTTAATTTCAATTATTTTGGAATTTGGTTATTTCGCTATAATTACGCTTGACGGTGCTAGTTATACTGAACATGTTATAACAATAAATTTACTTTTGATTATTTCGGAACTTGGTTATTTCTTCTTGGGGGGGGGCTTCGCCCCCAATTATTGACCGAATTGGCCAATTATTGACCGAACGCTCCACGGAGTACTTTGGATTCGCTCGAGCATTTACCGAACACCGATATACTAGAACTAGCTAACAGAGTGAATTGAGCGCATACACCGAACGCACCTCAAGAGAATAGGTACGGGTAATTTCCTAAGATGGAGAAAAAGTTTACTCTCTGTTGCGACGACTGGTGAACACTGTATGTATCATCAAAAAACGTACACATGTTTTCGAATACTTGCTCAGGTTCGAGTACTCATGTATTCGGGGACTGTCTCCATTCTAGCTATAAATTCGCTCAAAACTGAAGATTGTCGGGCTCAGAATCTAATTTATTCATCAAACAACGCCTACTCAAATAATACGTAATCAAATGATAGCGTAATTCGCTGACGGTGCGAAATCACCAAAATCCAGTCGGGGCATTGATTATTTTAGTGTGCATGGGTAACACATCACAATAAACTCCCGGAGATATCAACACTCAGGATTTCCCCCGGATATTTCGGGGCGTGCTCAACTCCGCGTTTCTTCAGGACTGTAAGAACAGGATTCAGGTTATTATACTTTGATTTTTCCCTTCTGGCTAAAACATTCCAAAACTCATATTTCTCACACTAGTGCCAAAAACGGACACTTTTGGCACGCTAAGGCACGAAAAGTCAAATCCTTGCACCGTTTCAAAAAATAGTATAAGCAATACGTGTGCGTAGTGATTTTCAACTCGTGTCATCGTCACCGTTGCTTCGCTCAGGTGACAATGTTTCAGACTCGTCGAGAATCACCTACTTTACGCACTAGTTACACAATGTACTATCGTATAAATGGAGTTTGTACATTTCCAAAATACCTTACTCTCATTTACGCCCACTTCTTATGTTCCTACTTCGAAGTGAGTACTTACATAGCATGTAGCAAAACTTCGCGTTAATACTTCTAAAATTAAAATTAAATAAAATTATGTTATTTAACGTTATTCGTTTCCCGCACTCTTTTCTCACAATCCAATTGTATTTTCAAAGTGAAATAATTCCGCTGCATCGTATTGAGGTTTGAAATCACTTGTATGAATAGGTACTCCATACAAAGCAGCTAAAAAATATTATTGACAAAAAGTGAGTACTCTCAGCAATGTACGAATCATAATACTATCCGGAAGCTCCAGTACCGTGAGGCTGTCACGTTGCCGCGATAGCGTGCAGCAAGAGACCGCTACAAACACTGCCGCGCATTCACTGAACTTTAACGCGCTACTATCAAAGTGTTCGTTTTGAATTCGATAAGGTGAGCGGACAGTTGTTCGAAGATATACAAACTTAAAAAAAAAAAAAATGAAATATGATATCACCTAGTTATGTTTTGATTTTTTCAATATATTATTAGATAAATAGTCGAAAAATGTCGATTTCACACGACTGACATAAAGTCCGGAAGGGGATATCTTCGGTATGCATGGTATCATACGTTTCATAAATTATTTTAGATAAAATATATGTACTTTGAGAGTATGTTACAGAAATATATCTTTCATGAAAGACTTGAGTGTAGAAACACAAATACTTGGGAAAACTAACAAATTAATTGTGTTTTGCTCAAATTCCATGATACAATCCAATTCCATTGTCTTAGCCCTGCAAGTCAATTCTGTTGCGTGTAATGAGCACCACAGGTCTTCCTACTATTCTGACTTAGAAGTTTTTTTCTTAGCTTTTCCCGATCCACTTGCGTGTGACCTATATTATTTCAGCGCATAGAAGGTTTCACTGAGTTCCCCAATAGAAGAAGCGCAGATTTTCGAGAAATGAGCTGATACCCTACTTTACACTTAATCGTGATATAACAATTAGTTAATTACATAATTTTTCTGTATATTCTGATGCACGGAATCTGCGTTATAAAGTATTCATCAATTATTGAGGTTATTCATCAATCTTTGAGGATATCTTCAATCGTATTATATGTAAATATGTTTTTAATACCTGAGAGTAGACATCCTCCGGGTAAGTAGTTCTTGCGTGATAATCAGTGTACCCACTCGGCGGCCTGGGATAAGGATCTTGCATCACAGTCGTGGCGCAACAGTCTGGTATTTGTGCAGGGTAAGTGTCGTATGGACATTTTTCAACAAGGGTTGTCCTCGACACCTGATGAACCCTCTCTTGAGGACCGGGCCCATAGTTTCCAGTGGTATGATGCATCCTGCTTCTTATACGGGCTCAGAGTCGCCCAAGGATGCGCGACGATCCCAGCAATATTTTAATACTCATATTTTTTCTGTGCATCATACGAGCACATAGTTTCTACAGTTATCCTAGTTGGCCACGGCATTATGAATCTCTTGAAGCCCCTCGAACCCCTTTACTTCAGAATTATATCCAACGGGGTGAAGCTAGTAGCACGAGTGTAGCACACGGTCTTCTTCTTATAAATTGATGTATTGTCCAGAATCCTACAAAGGATCAGTCATTTTACTTTTCTCAATTTTTTTTCCTTTAATGTTATTGCGGGTTTGATTAAGTTACTGTAAGAATCTATACACATTAGAGTGACAATTATTTAGGGCTCGGTCGAATTTTTTTTCCGGCGCCCCCCCAAATCGGCTTGAAATAATTACAAAACAATTCCCTATTTTTTCAGATTTTTATCTCAACGGTAACCCCTCCCACTAAAAGGGTGAATTTCCCTATTGGAAATACACGTGTTTCGGCAATATTCTCAGTATATATTTCAATGTAAGAGTAATCATTGTCAAAAATATCTCGCAGTTACAGATTTTTTTGGCAATTATTTATACTCTTACAATAAAATATATACTGAGAATATAGCCGAAACATGGGTATTTTGAATGGGGAAATCCATCCTCTTTGTGGGAGGGGTTGAAGTTAAGATAAAAATCTGAAAAATAGCGAATTGTTTTTGAATTACTTGGAGTCGATTCAAAGGGCACTTGCCAGAAAATCCGTCCAACCCCTGAATAAGGACCACCCTAATACACACACATATTATACGTGTATATATTGTATAATGTTATTGTGTCCCTTACTTTGGTTATTGTGGCATTTTCTCATTCTCTCCCTGGAATATGCTCAAATTGAATAAAAAAAAAAAAAAATGCCTGTGAAGTTTGAGCCCCTGATATTAATTTTAACCCGTGCCACCAGGCGATTGAAATTTTTAATGTAAAATACATGTACTTTTGTGCATCGATTGTATGAAAATTGCTGTCTCACGTAATAATTAATCGAAAATTCTGAAACCTGGCATAGTTGTTGCCAACAACAAGAGGTACAAAACAGTGTTTTTTTGTTGTTGTTTTTGCTGTCAAATGAATTTCCGAATTATCGCGATTTGAATAATATTATATTTTTTCGACTATTTCAATTTAATTTTGTTACGAAGTTTTTTTTCGATTTGAAATCATTATACCTCACGAACAGAACACGTACGGATTCAGTTTTGCAAACAATCAGATGAATTCTTCGTTTTTACATTGCAAAAAAAAAACTGCAAATCATTAAATCAAAATTGAATTTTAATTTGTCTGTACAGATTTACTAGTTCAGATATTTTGACAATCACTCGTGAGAGGGCGCAGCTGCGTCATGATTTTTTCGCTTGTTTACCCAACCTCTCATCATATATCTGATCGTTCATCGTTGTCGGTTTCAGTGACTGATGAAATGTCTACATATGATTCGGGTGAAGGAATTTGGCAACAACTGTGCCAAATTTCAGAATTTTCCATCAATTATTATTTATTACGTCAGACAGCAACTTTCATATAATCGATATTTTCCCTTGCTTCTTGTCGTGGTATTTTCTTGTTGAGAAGCGTTTCAAAATTTCTATATATTTTCTTCATCGGTAGCCGGGCAAGATATTCAAGTAATACATGCAAATACTGCCTGGGATTACAAAGTACAGTTTAATTGTTTCACATGCACTACTTCATAGTAACAATAAAATAAAACAACACAAAGGGGTCCCAACGATAGTTCGAATATCGAATTCATTCGTGTCAGCCTTCAAACATCTTCATTCAGTAATCGAAGCCAAAATCATAACATCTAGTTCAGTATGAATTTTAATTTAGCACTATTTCTAACGTGTATATTACGAAAAAAACGAACGAGAAGAAAAAATTTTGAATGAATGAACTGTATGCCGTATTTTTGGAAAAATATTTCTGTTCTTTTATATTTCATTCACGGTTAACGCTATCTAATTCTTCGGATAGGTGAAATACTATTTAGAATGTAAATTTTTGTTGCCAAAAGTTGTCAAATCTGCTGCACAGTTGATTGCAATACTGACGACGATTCACAATTTGATATCTCACCTTGAAACGATTAAATTCAAGAGCTGGCACCAAAATCATACATCGAAAAACCGATTGCAAATGTTTCAATTCTTAACGCCGACGATGGCAACTCCCCGTGGAAACGTTGCGTGCAAATAAGGACGCGTTCTTACAATGCAAATGTTTCACACTATGCGTCTTTGAATGGAAGTTATATTATTAGAAATGCTGGGAAAAAATTCACCTGTTGATTTCGATGTTCCCGCATTTCTTTATCCGTTTCTATACATATTTGGTTGATTACAGATACCTACGTATCGCCGAACTCAAAGGGCCTTTCTAGTGTGATGCCTTTCTAAAAAATGTGTGACTTTTGGGAATTTTTGTAGCAAAAACTATAAGATATATTGATTCCAAATTTACTGGGTATGTTTACGCATATTTTGTAAGTATTCATAATTTTTTCAAATCAAAATATCCAAACAATTCACTGGTATAGTGAACCGCGTGCAACGTGTTATGGAAATAACCGTGGATGATGAGCGTGATGGAGCTCCTTATGGTCACCCGAATGAAAAAAGTCATAAAGATTTTTATTCAGTATAAATGCAGCTATTTTTTGACTTGGAAAAGAAAAGAAAAAGAAAATGGCTCAATGGAAGGATGTCAAAAACAAAGTCAGATTTTTTCACCTTTTTATTTAGTTATAAAAATGGATGTAGAAATCGCAATTTATTGAATATCAATTTAAGCATGGGAGTCATTCCACGTCAAGCGGGACACCTTTTTGACCTCATGTGCTTGAAAATTATCGATTTTTTTTTTACATATTCTCTGGGTAAAATAAACGTAAAAAACAATTTTTTTTTTTTTTTTACTCAAATGGTTTAGAAGCTACAGGGGGTTGAATTTTCGAAAAAAGCACCAAAAATCGGAATCGCGCTCTCCTTTGAACTTTAATATCTCCGATTCCCTTCGATGTACAGACGTCTGCAAAAACTTATTTTGAAGCTCTTGAATTGGACTTTCATGTTATTAATTTTCACTTCATCGAATAAACAATCTTCCATTTATTAAGAACAATTGTATTTTTTAAACACGATTTTCGATTCACACCCTTCAAAAATTCTAAAAAAAATACGAGCGTGTTCCTTGATTCATTCTCTACGAAATATGTGAAATTCAGGACGGAGTTCCGATATACAGTATATTTAAAGAGCGGTTGATTCAAGTGGGACGTCGCGCGCGGCCGCGGCCACGAGCATTGAGGCGGCGAAACCCTGTTCGCGCGCCGTTCGGTACTTGGATTTCAACGTACACGGTATCCGTTCGGCATTCGACGATTTAGGAAGAATAGGTCCTATCTAGCGAGGAAATTTCACTGAAATTAAAAATAGTTCGCTTTTTATGCATCGTAAAATACGGACGTGTCGATTATTTTGATTATTACCAAAGACTACGCATCATTGACGCGAAAGAATATTAAACCACGCTCTTACGATTGGAATACCGAACACGGTCATCTGAAAACATATTTAATTTAGGTAACAATAACGGGCTGGCGTGTATTCCCGCAATTAGTAATAACGGCCTAATCTCAATTACTGAGAAACATATGCTTTTCTACTTTCCGCAACGCCTGAGAGATGACTCAGCATGTCAAAAAGCTGCACGATCTGTGAAATACGAGAATTAACATCATTTTATTCATCCATGTAACGCTCCAACTATACGCAAACCATCTGTAGGCCCCTGTGAGCGTGGGTGCGTACCTCGCTGAGCGCTCACGCCATTCTATTGCGCAGGGAATCAACCTCACGGCCATCCACCAAGATGAGTTCCTCCAAGGCTCTCCCGGAAGTAAAGTTATAATGAAGCCAATTCAATACCGAGTCAGAATACCATGTAAAATCACTACTTAGAAACCTCTTGCTGATAAATCGTATGACGTATCGAATCGGGGGTTAGTTCCGGCTATCCTACCTGTCGCTTCCCGTGTGCAAATCTATCGAGGCATACCCGATTTATGTTGGGGACCCCGGCAGGAAGCCCCTATTCAGAATTTTTAGTAAAGCCCCTATGGGGCGCTCTCGGGGTAGTGACGTGGCCTGCCCGACTAGTACCCTAACAGAAGTGAGAGATGGCTCTGTCAGGGGCCCGTCATGAGGTTGTCGGCTGCCGCAGTGTTGGCAATACTTTATCGTCATTACTTATATCGCGACATCCTGAAAACGGGTTTAGCTTAATCAGTTCAGATAATTGCAGTATCAATTCATGACAGTGGAAAAAAAAAACATTTTTGATTGGAAAAAAAAAATGAAAAAAAAAATAAAAAAAAAAATTGAAAAAAAGCAATAGCTAAATAATATTGCTTTCTTTCGATTTTTTTTTTTTAATTGAAACATTTCCAATATTAATTTGGTACTTCAATAGGTCCTGAACAAGTAGAGAAATGGTGGATAATGTAACATGCGATAGTTTGGCGTAGTGGTTATAGGCGTGCGACTGTAAAGTAGGATTGCGAGCAGACGTGGGTTCAAATCCCGGTTAGGACACATATTGCGGCGGTTTTCTTAGCGTGCTTACAATGAGTATTAATCGATATACAATGTAACTGCGGTCAATTGTAGCTCGTCGAAGGTTCATATTCATTGATTTTTTCTACTTGCACCGAAATAATAATATAAAAAATAAACCATTTTTTTCGGGTCCTATAGGACCAGTACAATATATTTGATATACTTCGTTATGGAAATGCAAATACATATGTACATTAAATTTGCAAATCAGAATTTGAATAATAATAGTCAGATTTATTAAATTCGCTGCACTAACCATTAGTAATATTACTGTAGCAGTGCGGTGAATAAGCCTGATGGAGTAAACTAGACGGGGCTGTGTTTAGAAAAGCGTTACAACCCCGACAGGGGGCTAGATAGTCTTCCGCAATAGCGCCCTAATACAAATGAGGAAAACTACCAGGTCCCACTTTGCAGCCCCATCAAAATTTCCACACGGGTTATCTTATATCGCGTGACTAAAACTAGGAGGGCGTATCCGCCAAAAATTTTTTTTCTGGAATTTAAATGGAAATACGCGTTTTCATCAATTTCAAGGCAATTCCAATAGAAACCAAAAAAAAAAAACAAATGGCGCTCATGCCCTTATGGCATTAGTCACGCGATATGCCTCTTATTGCTTATTGTGTAACCGCGGAGCTACTCGGGGTCGCTTAGGCCTCTCTGTCCGTCAGACCCGTTAGACGATACGAGACAACTTCAATCTTTGATTCTCATAAGAAGATATCCCCGGTAGAGCGCACCGCGGGATAGCTACGGCCTCACTGCTTATCAGAACACATTGAGATATCTCTCCTTACCTTTTCGGGTACGGCACTTGGGCCAATTCTACTTAAAATCTTAGCGACTCTGTAGCGCCAATTTCCGAAATTTTCTTCATATAGTTAGCACAGTTAGTCAAAATTTTCATGAGGCACATGTACTCATTTAGTTCATTAGGCAAGAATACACCGTATAAATGGCATCTAACGTATCTAGCCAAGTAAGAACAGCATACAATAAAATTGTAGAGCGTTATATCCAGTCAAAAAGTTTGCACCAATATTAACACCCTAGATGTATACATATAGCTAGAATTTTTAATATCGTTGCTGAAATCTACCACCTCACTCTTTTTTTTTTCAATCACGGAGAAAAAAGTTGCAACTGGAGAAACTCCTCTCGAATAGTAATTATTTTTACTACTTTTGCTGTAACTAGTACCCCATGAAGAGTAACTGTGTCTATCGTACGTTCCCAGTGAACACAGTTGTATAAGTGTCACATTACGTCTAGGTATTACGTCTAGGTCACCTGTGAGTCACTATTTCCCACTCACTAATGTAACAGTGTTATGTAACACTGTTACATTGCTATTACGTATATGAGGGGGTATAACTGTTATGTGATATAGAAGTGAGTGAAGTCGTATCTCACAGAAGTAATATGTTAGAATACTGTTGCGTAACATAGAAGTTGATAGTGTGATAGTAACATGTTACATGGCTATTATGTGACATAAGTGTACTAGCGTTATGTAACTTGTACTTTCCATGTTATGTAACACTTACATTTTGTGTCTACTGGGTTGCTATTTTGACGATGCGTATTAGTTTGAGCAACCTATTTCTCGCAGTTAGCGATTGCCCTCAGACTAAATATGTTGTAGGTATAGTAGAATTGAGAACAGCCAACTTTAAATCGAACTAAGCCTCCCAACACGTGTGAGATAGTAAAATATAGTCCTTAACCATAGTAGATTGTAATACCGCTACCAGTTGGTCTGTCACTCACGTTCAGTATGAGGTACTATTTAATAAAGTAATCGTCACGGAACTCGAACATGGGTTCATGGTACATGATTACTTTGTTAAATTTACCATTTTGAACAGTAATTGTAACTTCCGTGGCCCACTTGCCGGGTCACGTGATGACGCCGCCGCAACGTGCGCGGTCCTGCAACATCCGCCCATTCCTGCAGCAGTAAGCTCACCGGGCGCTCGCCGGATCGAGGCTGTTTTTGTTTTCTAAAAAATATTAAGTATTGGTGGTGCAATTCGTGAAAAAAATGGACAAATTTGTTGAAGATAAACTCCGCGAGTGAGATCTCGACGTGTTAGTGGAGCAATTTGGAAGTAAGTTGTATTATAATCTCTCATAACCTCTATCTTCCATCCCAACACGTGCCAATTATTTTATTACGTAATTTGTATAGAAAATGCTGTAGATGCAGAAGTTTTTAATATCCTCGAGGATATCATGATAAAAGAGATTATTCCACAAGTTGGACTTCGGTAAAAATTTACCTCAAAATATAAGCAGTATTTGATTGAAATTATTGCGAATTCGCCGATTATTAGTGAAGATGCTTGTTCACATTACACGCGACAGACTTCTTTTGATTGGTCTATAACGCCATTGATGAACTGCTACAAGGCTAATTAAAGAATTGCAGCTGGTTTGAGGTTGCTTCAGAATGAAATTAAACAAATGTTATTTACATATGTATATTTTAACTGAATTATGATGATATTGGGTTTACACTGATGTTATTTAATGTTGACGATTTAAATTGTAGTAGAGTTAAAATTGTGAGGCGAGATAGATTGACGAGAATATAAGTTAGAATAATAGTGAAGATTCCCGGAGTACAAGTTGAATAGAGATGTCGAAGTGGCTGTGCACAACCGTGCGGATAGTACTTGACTGATTTTAGTTTTTTGAGGAAAATTGGTCGTGGGTGAGAATCGAAAATAGTAGGGGTTTGAAATAAGGGTAGGAGTTTGTTAATTCTTAGTGATTGGTTGAGGAAGTTAAGTGGGGAAATTGTTTAATTGTTGGGATTGGTCAAACGTTAGAGGAGGAGGTCATAGGGGTTGGCGTTGGATTTTGTTTAAACATTAGGATTCTCGGAAGGATAGGTGTAGGTATGAAGAGGTCGGTTTTTCCGTTGGACAATGGACGTGTGGAAAACAATAGAATGGAACTCTTGGAGTCGAGTAAAAAGGTTATAAATGTTAGTGGGAATTTTGGAGTTGCACATTTGGTCGCCAAATGTCTGGTTCGACCGTGAGAGATTAAGAGAGGAACTAGGAAAGGAAAGGTTTTATTACTTTTATACCTAAGTCACTCAAGACGTACATAGTATAGATTCAGGGATGACCAAACGTGGCGAAAATAATATATAAAAATTATTACTTATAGTTACTAGTTAGGTTTGCTTCATGCGTCGCAACAATGCTGATGAGCACGGCCTGCACGGCTCACAATCTGATTCGAGTATCTCAATAAGATCATCAGTGGTACACACGAAAATAAAACTGAATCCCCAGACGTAACAAATATTCTCAATCCAAAACCGGGTTCGTCAAGGAAGTCACCCTACAGGCTTATACGATCTCTGACAGGTTTATATTGTTTCTTTGAGTTGAATTTATTTTTATAATTTTCACAAAATATTTGTCATTTACATTTTCAATGGTTTTATCGTAACTAGGGTTACCAAAAGTCAACCAACATTTGATTCGAAAAAATTCTTACAATCTACACTAAAAGGAAGAGAAGTTTTGCTATCATATGAAAAAAACATCCCAAAAAGGTCAAAGTTAGCGGAGATATTAATTGAAAATGAAACAGACGACAATCCTGATTTCAGGTATTCATTGTAATTAAATTGATATTTTTTCCTCGGTTTATATATCTAATAGTGCTCCCTTATTTTGATTTTTTTCCTACAGAATTAGTACAGAAAGGTTTCAAGAATTAGCTAATTCAATCACACAAGCTTTTCCAAATGAATGCTCAGAACTTTACTACATAACTTGGAGAAAAAGTGCAGATGGTCTATTGTCTGCTAGAGGCATACTGTACGATCGATACACGAACCGACGAAGAGTTTTGCGAGTAATTCGCGTATTTTCAAATAAAAAACAACGTGACAATTGCAGTGATGCTGATACTTGTAATTGAATACCTCCACTGGTACAATATAACATGCAATGACTAGTAAAATCTCAACTTTGATTCCACAACCGAATCATAATGGGTGATAGCAAATCTGCGAACTCAGATCATATCGAAATATTTCTTCAGATTAGGGCAATTAGATCACAGAACCTTGAGTACTTGAGTTTGGCCAAACTTAGTGAAATGAAATTGAAAATGAAAAAGAAGACGTCAAAATATCTTTAGAGTGGTTAAAAAATAACATCGAACCATTTACGACCATTGAAGAAAAATGGAAACTAACCAATCATAAACGAAAAATTTAGTTTTCAAAGATCGAGATTTCTATAAACTTTGACACTTTCAAATGTCTGCAGTCACCAAATGGATATATATTAGTAAATCGACCATTACGTTATTATTTCGTCGCTGTTTGTTACATTATACTTTGTGAAGATTTATTTTTCTAGCTTGATCAAGATTTTGATTTTCTGTATGAAACTTGCACGAACAGACTATTTGTTGAATGGCCAAGAATCGCCCAAAAACTAATCGTCGTTGCACAGAAGCGAAACGATCTCGCAGTGAGAGACTATTTGTGGAGATATCATGAACTCGCAGCTAATGGTAATTCGTTCAAACTTTGACATGCCCATACATAATTTTCCTTGAGTTGATATACCATGCATTTCTCAGTCTTGTGAGATTTTTTCAAATATTTCTAGACGTTTGTCTTTTGTTCAATAATATGATATTTTTCAGGTACAATTGATACTTTAGCCCTGATGCTATTACCCCTCCTACTTGGCACAACTTGCCTCAAACGTAAAAAAGGTCAAGCTGCATGGAGGCCATCCAAAGTTGAGATTGAAGACTCATTCATACTACACGTAGAGGTTAGTTATTATTCAGTATAATGTTTTGATCAGCACATACTTTCAATGAAATTCTTGAAAAATAGTCACCGAAGTAGGTGTTGAAGTGACTACTTGGTACTTTGCACATTATGCCCAGTGAATAGGTCTTACTGGTACAGAAACGATTTCTCTTTCACAAATCAGAATTTGTCCATCAGTGTGGTCTGCACTCTGCGTAAAATACTCAAGAATACAATTCTTCCTGTTGGTCACTTCAATAGTTCACATGATTTGTCTTTACGAATTCCTAGTTTCACCATTTACAGAATGAACTTCTTCGTTGATAAATGTTTTAACTACTTCATAAAATGTCCAATTTCAATTTGTTATCCTTAAAACCAAGGATATTAAATTGCCACTGGTAATCCACGCATGTAAAAATATTTAATATGGCTTTCACTCATATTCGGTTACCTATATATTTATACTTCTTTTTGTACTAGTTGTATGTATATTAGGGTGGTCGTTAATTTCTAACATATACTTGCCACCCCTTGAAACGATTGATAATGACAAGAAAACAGTGTTTGAATGTTCCCAGATTTTTAGTTAAATTGAAAAGGGTGCCGAAATCAATTTCAAGTTGAAAAATTAAAAAATAAATGCAAAAGTAGAAAAAAATAGTAAAGAAGGTTTTCCGCAATCATATGATGAAGCCAACAGAGCGAATGACGCAATAGTAGGGTGACTCATTTTGACAGACTATTATCTGGTTTCAAGTCCCGTATGAAAATTTATTAGTTTTGCATTTGTTTAGAATAAAAAAGTTTTAGGGGTCGCTCAGGAATTTTGAAAATTCCAAAAATGGTCAAAAATCGATTGTTTTCCAATTCTTTTTCTCGTGGCGGAAATTGTTTGTACATAAGAAAACGACATACTGGGAATTTCAGCTCAAAATATACATTTTCAAAGGTCGCTCAAGAATTTTGAATATCTCGAAGTTCCTTATCCATAAAACTCTTTAGCGACCTTGAGAATTCATATTTTCAGCTGAAATTTCCAGTATGTCATTATTTTCACACGTGTAAACAATTGCAGTAACGAGAAAAAAAAATTTCAAACTCAAAATTCGATTTTTGACCATTTTTGCAATTTTCAATACTCGTGAGCGACCGCTTGAAAATTTTTAATTGATGTGGAATTTGGGGAGAGCTCCTCAAATGTGAAAAACTAACAAATTTTTATACGAGACTCAGAATCAAGAAATGGTCAAGATGGATTACCCTACTCAACAGTTGAGTCAAAAAAAAAGCGGAAACAAATCTACAATGACAAAAAACGAAACATTCTTGACAATATGTTGTTACGAAATAGGGGTTTGAGTACTTCGTAGTTAAAGCAGTGGGTCTCTGAGAGTATTAACAAAGTGAATAGTCGAATAAACTATGCTTAGACATTGGTATTTTGGAGTAAGATTGGTTGTATTAGAATTACGTGTGTTCAGTTTAAGGTCTAGAACAAGACTGTTATTACAATAATATCGTTGCGATTAGCAACGGTAGACAAATGATATATGTGAACATCTTCTATTTAAGATGACTACTAGATCATATGAATTACATATGAGGGGTGATACTACTTTCGTAATACAACCCCCCCCCCCCCCCCCCCCTTAGGAAAAGAGTCGACCCGACTCTTGAAAAATGAAAAGTTAAAATGAAAATAAAATTTCAATTGATAAAAATCAAAATGTCTAGTAGTCAAATTGTGTGTACGTGCTCTGATTGGGAAAGCCTGTATTGTAAGTTAAGTTAAAGATTTGATACTTCCCCATAAGCTATCCGGCATTTGCCTTAATCTTCCAAGGGAAAAACCACACTAAAAGACCTTGGAAAGATAGTTGAGTATTAAATTACGAAAGTGTGAGTTTTTAGTATAAAAATGTTCTTTGGAGAATTCTTTCTTGAGAGAAAAATCCGGTAGGATGCAGGATCAGGATGCGGATTGCGAGCGGTAAGCGGTGAGCGGTAAAGGAGTATCCTGCAACAAGGAGGCGAAAGGAAGGCGAATGGGACAGGAGTTCGGGAAAGAAGTCAGTCTATGGTCCCAAAATCGCTCCGATCAGAAACCTCTTCAACAAATTAGTGGGTAAAACGACCTAGATTGGAAGACAAATGTTAGTTTTTGGATATAAGAGACATATTAAATTTATTTATTTTTTTAATTAAAATAAATAAAATCAGAACGATCTTATCTGAGGTCTGGAAAAAGGATGAAAGATGTCAGGATGGAAATTCCGTCAGGTCAGGATAGGAATTCCGTCTTTTATCCTCAGAATATAAGATCTACTTTAAAGAAATCGGAAATCTTGTCAAAAATTACTCTCTTAAAACTAACATGTATATTTAAAATCCATTGGGATCGTCTATTTAAATTAAAAACAAAAGAAAGTACTTTCGTACAGGAGAAACCACGCCTATCGAGAAGACGCTATTCTAAAAACAAATGCGTGAAGGTCCGTTTAGTTACGGTAACTAAGAAGAACAAAATTCAATTGTTTTAAACAAATCTGTAGAAAGAAAGAATAAAAATGTCGGGAGTGTCGCTCACTGTTGAGTTTTTAAAAAGATGGTGTATAAAGGAAATAAAAAGACAAGAAGAGGCGAAGAATGTCGGGACTCTGGCCCTTCCGTTAAGATGGGGAGATCTAGGAAACCGAGGGTTTCGAAACTTTGACGATAACTATATATGTGGTCGAGGTTTCAGCTACAATGATGGGCCTGGGAGCAAGTCTATGTGCAAAAAATGTTTCTTAAAATCGTGAGTTATAATTTTTTTTTTTTTTTTGGAGTAAATAAAGTTTATGATTATTATTAATTATAGCTCGCAAAAGAAAAACTTTAAAAAAAGGATTATTCATCAAACTTTATTCAAAAGAGCGTCGGCAGGAGATGAAACTCATTGTCGAGAATGTTTTAATTGTTTTTTGGAGCTTGGTAATACGACTCTGTTCACGCGATCTCTTTTGTTTATTCGGAATTTGTCTGATATACCGCGTGAACGGTCTACACCAACTAATTGAAGGAGTGTAGTTATCATTTGGGTGATTGAAATGAATGATTGCTGATGATTAAACTGAATATATGTTTTAATTGAATCATAATAGAAAAAAGACGTTACAATAAAGGTTTGGTATAAATTAAAGTTAAATGAGATTTTGATACTGTTCAAATGAATTTTGATTGAGTGAATGGTTAATTGATTAGGAGTGGTAGAATTGATTTGAGTCCCAAGACTGTATTCGAACCGAGCAGTTCTGTGGTTGAGGATGGACTACTTGTTTCAGGGATGGAAATCGGTATGAAGGGATATTGGACGGGAGTGGGAGTGTATATGCTAGGATGGGAATCGGTGATTTTTAGCTTTCACACGACCCTTGAGAGTCTGGTCTGTGTAGACTCTATAAGGCACTATTGCTTAAAACTAGGAGTTTACGTAAACTTTCCCATATTTTTGAATTTGGTCTGCAAAATCTCACTTGAAGACCCTTGCCTTGATTTTAACCATCGGGCCTCAAGTGTTTTGCCACAATCGCATGAGAAAATGGACTTGGAATAGATGCACGACGCAACAGACTCATTGTGAAGAATGTCGATGGATTCATGGTAGTTTGAGACGAGTAGCAAGGAGTGTAATACCCCGCAAAAACATTAAAAATGTAAAAAATACCGCCAAGTACAAAAAGAATAACACTCGGAAAAAATACAAAAACTTATGAAATCAGGAAATAATGCCAAGCACCACCGGCTTCTGGCAATTATACGTTGTAAAGTCGGACCCCACTGATTCGTGTAGAGATATCGAAAAATCATTTCAAGAGCTACATACTTGGCGGGCACATTCCCTTCTCCCACTCTGCTACAATTATTCGCTGCACCTTTTGCAGTATATTTCTTTCAGCCTGCATCTGCCAGAGTGAACAGGTGTTCGAATGGGCTTGTTAGTGCAAAGAAGTAATTCATTCTCATATTTCTAATATCTTCAAAATCTAGATCATTTGCATCGATTCAACTCTCAACTGATCATTTGTCGATTGAAGAATTCGAAATATCTTTCGGTCTGAATGAATTATGCCTCGCGAGTCTTCACTGTCAATGCACTCAGAATTACTGTTACTGAAGAAAGCCAGAACATCGAAGGATTATGAATCAATAATTTTGGAACCTGTTTATGCAAATCATATACTATACAATATGTATCTATTGATTATCAATAAATACTTGAATAGAAAGTAACTCAGTCGTTTTCACTCATATTTTGTTGATAATAACGAGCCTGATGTTAGGAATATAGTGGAAGAAAGGAATGTGCCCGCCAAGTATGTAGCTCTTGAAATGATTTTTCGATATCTCTACACGAATCAGTGGGGTCCGACTTTACAACGTATAATTGCCAGAAGCTCGTGGTGCTTGGCATTATTTCCTGATTTCATAAGTTTTTGTATTTTTTCCAAGTGGCATTCTTTTTGTACTTGGCGGTATTTTTTACATTTTTAATGTTTTTGCGGGGTATTTCACTATTTTTTGTAAGTTGCGGTTGAGATTATACAGGAACAGATCAATAATATGGTTGTTTGTGAAGATGGTGGTGAAAGCATTATCGATACAAAAACGAGGCAGCGTCTTCTTCCCTCTGCAGTGATGCAAAGCATATGCTATATATATATGTATGTACCTGTAGATACCTATATATACCTATATATACAGATATATACTCATATATATCTATATATACATATATATACCTATATATACCCATATATACCTATATATATATACTTATATACACCCATATATACCTATATATACCTATATATACAGATATATACTTATCTATATCTATATATATATACATATATATAAATGTGTCGACCGTATAGATTGGAACCACTGACTTTTTGGGCCCCTAGTTACGATCCTGCCTATACTCCGTTTGTCGTAACACCCGGGTGCGTACTATCACGTTGTTGGGTGGGTTGGTTTTGGTATATGCAAAATTTTGGGGTGCCCCAACACTGTATCAAGGGGTAGATGTCCTCGAAATAGACATTGGATCAAAAACTACTTTGAGGTCAGTCCTCAAAGTATACAGGTGTCCCCGAACTAGACATTAGATTAGACAATTTCTATACTCTCTGGTCTCAAAATATACGAAAAACATGTGTATACCCATATATACCCATATATAGCTATATATATGGGGCATTCCACGCCAACTCGGACACCATTTGGCTTTCGCATCTCTGATTTTTTTCATAATTTTTTATGTTATAGTATCGGTTGAGAGAGGCCTCCCTGATTTTTTTCAATTTTTTCCGTCGAGCCGTTTCCGAGATGTCGATTTTTCAAAAAACACGTTACTTTTTTTTTAAATACCCATAACTTTGCGAAAAATGGGCCGATTGGGTAGTTTTTTTTTTTTGAAATTTCTCTCTTTGAACACACTTTTGAAAAATGAAATTGAAACATTTCTCAAAACGGTATTTCTTCAAAATTTTCGAATTTTTTTCATAAAATGTTGATTTCCAAAAAACACGTATCGATCGATTTCCTTGAAATTTTTTTCGAAAAAACTGTCACTTATTCCGCAACTTTTAAGTCTAGTCTGATAATGGGATAATGATGGGATCTATTTTTTTTCGAATTTTCAAATTTTCATGTTTCAGTCATCAGTACCTAAAGTAAATAATAACTTTTTTTTCAGGCCCCCCAGTAATAGTTATTGTCATGTATGAAATTCAACTGATATAACTTATTCATTTAACGGATAATTACCGTTAATTTTTAGTTAAATATATTCAGACATATGATCACTGTATTAATTTTTATTTGGTTTTTTTTTTTTTTTTAAATCGATACCTACAAGACAAAACTCTATTTGAATGATGTTCAAAAGTTAGCACATTTTGTAATCAATTTCAATCTTTGACTACGGTCAAAGATTGAAATTGATGTAATATATTCAACTAAAAATTAACGGTAATTATCCGTTAAATGATTGAGTTATATCAGTTTAATTTCATAGATGACAATAACTATTACTGGGGGGCCTGAAAAAAAGTTATGATTTACTTTAGGTACTGATGACTGAAACATGAAAATTTGAAAATTCGAAAAAAATAGATCCCATCATTATCCCATTATCAGACTAGACTTAAAAGTTGCGGAATGAGTGACAATTTCTTTGAAAAAAATTTCAAGGAAATCGATCGATACGTGTTTTTTGGAAATCAACATTTTATGAAAAAAATTTGAAAATTTTGAAGAAATACGGTTTTGAAAAATGTTTCAATTTCATTTTGCAAAAGTGTGTTTGAAGAGGGAAATTTCAAAAAAAAAAACTACTCAATCGGCCCATTTTTCGCAAAGTTATGGGTATTTGAAAAAAAAGTAACGTGTTTTTTGAAAAATCGACATCTCGGAAACGGCTCGACGAAAAAAATTGAAAAAAATCGGAGATGCAAGAGCCAAATGGTGTCCGAGTTGGCGTGGAATGCCCCATATCTATGG